>CAIGQQ010004433.1:2703376-2719198 GCA_903798035.1 Danio albolineatus | reverse complement strand
TCCTAACTACACATTAATAGTTAATAATGACATTTGCAGCTGGTAGGTCAGTTTGAACTGGCTTGGGGATAAATGACAAATCTGTCACCGCTGAGCACCAGTGGCTCACTGATCTGCCTCACACACCAACTGGGACAATTATATAAGACTTTTAGGAGTTCCTTACACCTCAGTGAGCAAAAGAAGATCCTGCAGAGTCTCTCAATCACATACGGAAACACACACAAGCGTACAGACAGGATACACAAACAAACACGCACAGATGGCGGCCCTTCTGCTACACACTTACCCCCAGCTCTGTGACTAAAATATCAGTGATGCTGCCAAGTACAGTCACGCAGTCGAAGATGTTCCAGGCGTCTTTGAAGTAGTTCTGTGGTTAAAAAAACATAACAAAAAACACACAGATCCGTTTGTCAGTTTGGCTAAAATAGGATTATGTTTGGCACATACACTCAGTGACCCACAGACAGAAAAAGGAGCAACCGATTTATTTTCACTCTCTGGTGTTAATGAAGTGATGCCTTCCCCTTTTAGCCCCTGTTTTCCTCTCCCTGTGTACAAAAAAAAGGCTGCATGCCTAGAAGACTAGTGGCCCAGATGCTGAACATGGCTTGCCTTTTTGCGAGCTGCCAAGTGAGTGCCTGCAGAAAAACAGTGCATTAGGGTCATTCAGTGCACCAGCTGCATGGGAAAAAGGGACACCGGTGCTAAGCCTGTCTCTCTTTCCATCCACCATCCGTCAAACTTGTTGTCTTCATTTTGCTCTAAATCTCTCCTCCTTTTTCCATTTTCCACTTTTAATCACTTTAATATGCCCTCTAGCTCACTATCTCCAACTTTTAGCTGACTACAACCTTTTCCTTTGTCTTCGGCGCTTCCACGTCTGAAACCCTTTATCAGAACAACTACCTCTTTGATCCTTCTCTCTCTTGCTCGATCTGTTCATAAATCTGCTTGTGCAATGCTGATTCTGACCTCTGGGATTTTAAAAGACTTTTTTCGTCCATTCTTTTAATCCTTGTTGTGTTGAGGATAAGAAACATCAGACTACGAATTGCTTCCCAACTCAGTCAACTGTCTTTAACGATGTGCGTGATGTCATGAAGAAGACCGAACTAGTGGCAGGTTTCTGGAAACTGGAGCATAAGCAAACAATGGCTACTAAAGCAGCGTTTGTTTTTGTTTTTTTGTATTATCATCAGAAAAGCATAAAGAAGCTTAATAAACTTTCTTGGCATTGCACGATTCCACATAGCGGCACCAAAGCATCATCTAGCTTTCAATTTGCCATATTTGAAACGTGTTGTGGAGGACCAAAATATATATACATGCTAGTCTTTCTGCTGGGAGTCTGAGAATGCGCTAGGCATGGGGCGATAACTGGTTTCAAGGTTTACCATGTTTGGAAAAGTCAAGATTTTAAAATCGCTAAAATGTTCTGTTATACTGTGCCATTCCTAATGTATGTGTAAGGTTTTTTTTGATGTGTTGTAAAGAAATCTGTGCTTTTGAAACACATGAAGATAGCAGAAGTCAATGATTTATTTTAATTATTTAGCCTGACAGTTTTATTGTTCCAAAATATTACAAATGTTTCCTAAAATGAAATATATTGTGTTCATATTGTGTTAACGAATGTATAGTGTTTGAGAGCAGTAATCAAAATACCCATGAAACCGTAATATTTTTATTTAAGGTTATCATGCCGTCAGAAACTTATACTGGCCCATGCCTAGAATGCACCATACGAAGCATTGGTTGCTGCCCACAGTGATACACTATATGACATAAAACAATTGATTCATATGGTTTACCACTAGGGTGACCACTTAGACCACTGTTCTGTTATGGAATAGCAGGTGTGATATTGTGTCAGGGGGGCGACACCAATCACAACAAAATCCTTTGTTAATGATATAATGCAAAAATTGTGCTGATATCGTAATCTGAAATTCTGAATGAGGCATTAGGAAGACTGTTATTCTCACAAAATAATGGCTAAAGTAATACATATTAAATGTGTGCTTTTACATGCAGTTCTATAGCAAAAAAACAAACGAACACAATTCTGATGACTGAAAGAACTAATTCTTCATTTATCTTACAATTACACTCAGGTCAAATTTTTATAACTGCAACATAACACTTTTACCTGCATGCACTTATACAGTGTGGGGACATCCTTCAAAGAAGCTTTTGAGAAATTCAAGCTCAATTTTGCTTTCAAATTTGTCTCCTGAATATAATGAAGCAAGTACAGATCTATTTGCAGATGAGAAAACTGCACACTCACCAGTGCTCCAAAGGCTATGATCTTCAATATGCACTCCATGGAGAATAGAGAGGTGAACACTATGTTCAGGTATTTTAGCACATCTTCATAAGTAAGCGATGCTCCATCATACTATACACACAAAACATATTTAAACAATATTAGCCAGTCTCAAATTATGGTCACAAGGTTAAGTTTATGATGTAAACTTAATAGCAGACAAACGATAAAGTCTTTAAAAATATATTAATAATTTAGCCCATGTGGAAAGAAGTGCTAGCAAACTAACAATGCTATAGTTTAAACGTTTTCAGTTGTATAACGGTTTGCTAGTCTTATTTTCTAACAGCACGTGCCAGCCACAAAAGACTAACTTCTGACTTTCTTCTTTAACATTATAGGACGTTTTGTAAAGAATGCTGGGATTTAAACCTTGCTGTTTGACATTTTGTGTTTGATACTGTTTATTTTTGACACATAGCAATCTTACATAGCTCTCATGTAGCATATATGAACATTTATTTCCTCATAGAATTTTTGTTTTTTGTTTTTTATCACAGGAGTGAACAAGAATGTGTCTCTCTTGACAACTTGTAATCCAATCCACCAAAAAGCACCTTGATACCAGGTGTAAGCAGGATATTAGTCTGCTTTTGTAGGATCAGTGTATAAACCTTATGTGCATCTGTTGGTGTTAGTCAGTGCTTGTTTTTACCTTCATCATAAGGACAATAGTGTTGAGCGCGATCAAGGCCATGATGGTGTATTCAAATGGAGGAGACACCACAAACTCCCACATGCGGTACTGGAAGGTCTGCTTGTTCTGGGGCATGTGCCGTGTGAGCGGCTTAGCGTTGATGGCAAAGTCTATGCAGGCTCTCTGAAAACAAAACAGAGGCAATGAGGTTTAATCAAGCTGAAAACCTTACCTCTTATCATACGAATGAGATCAATCTAATCATTGTGAATAAAGGAGATTGGTCTTTAGCTAATAAACATATGCATCTGATGTGTCCTTCACCTCATTCTTTTCCAGGCTATAGTCCTCCATCATTTTGTCTCCTTGCTCCTGGAAAGTAATGATGATAAGAGCCACGAAGATGTTGACGAAGAAGAAGGGGAAGACCACGAAGTACACCACGTAAAAGATGGACATTTCCATCCGGTAACCTGGGCTCGGGCCCTGATTCTCGTAGGTCGCATCCACTGAATGTTTTAGCACCCTGAAAAGTGGCAAAGAATAAAATAAAAATAGGAGACATTGGGGAACTGGGTGGGAGGTTATTCTGTGGACCATTTTACAGGGTTTCTGCAGTTTTCACCAAGTCAAATTTAAGACTTTTTAGGACTACTCACTCACTAGCTCACTCACTCCCTTTCCTTTGGCTAAGTCCTTGCTTCATGTGGGGTCACCACAGCAGAATGAACCACCAATTACTTTTTAAGACTATTATGAATTAAATTTAAAACCTAAAACAATATCTCATTTGCAGTCATTAAACAGCAAATTACATTTGAACTATCGAAAGACAGAACTACAAAAAGTAATAAAAATAATCAATTCTAAAGGGCCGTTTGGACATTTATATCAGTATTAGTGAGTTAATGGACAGTTAAAAAAGACAGTTTAAAATGTAATACCTAAAACACAATACTTCATGAAATTTAGGACTTTTCTTCCTGGTTTTAGAGAAATGGCTTAAAGTATGTCCTAGACCAGGCCTGCTCAACCCTGTTCCTGGAGATCTACCTTCCTGCAAAGTTCAGCTCCAACCCTGATCAAACACACCTGAACCAATTACTAAGGACCTGAACAGCACTTTATAATCACAGGCAGGTGTGTTTAATATGGGTTGCAACTGAAATCTGCAGGAAGGTAAATCTCCAGGAACAGGGTTGAGGACCCTTGTCCTAGAGTAAATTGCATGTATGAGCTGTTTTAACTAAAAAATTGACATAAGTGACATAAAGTAAAAAATACATCAGTGCCATTGTTGGTAGTAGTTGGAATATACACATCAGCAATGTGTGTTTTTTATAAGTCAATCTTATAAACGCTGCATAAATACCGAATTTAATGAAGGTTTAATTCTGGCCTAAGCTAAGCTCTGTTTGTGAAACCGGTCCTTTAGATTTTAGACTATTTAAACGTTTCAAAAGTTTTTAAGACCCAGCAGAAACCCTGCTTTTAGGTAATTACAATCTTCAGATAGGCCATGTAGAACTTCCGACTTATTCAATTTGCAATTTGGACAAAAATCCGAAAGACTGGATATTAGGTAAAGACTTGAGAAGTATACATACTGCGGCCACCCCTCTCCCGTAGATACGGTGAAGAGGGTGAGAAGGGCCCAAAGCACATTGTCGTAGTGGAAATCGTATTTCTTCCATTCCCGCTTCTGTGCCCTCACTTCGTTATCTCTTTCATAGACCAGATATTCGCCCCTGACAACAAGATGCTTTTAGAATAAAGCTCAGATGGGTTTGTTTGTCAATGTCTGTGTAATTTCTCTCACCTGCAGTCGCGCTCAAACTCCTTGGATTCGTCAGTGCAGTAAAAGAAACGTCCCTTAAAGAGCTGCACAGCCACCACAGCGAAGATAAACATGAAGAGCATGTAGACGATGAGGATGTTCAACACATTCTTCAGAGAGTTCACCACACAGTCAAAGACAGCCTGAAAATAGTCAAAGCAAGAAGAGACAAGACTAATTAAAATCAAGCCTGAAAACAAAATACAAACTCAGTCTAATATAATATTCTCAGCCTGGTGTATATAAGATAGACTCACCCTGGTCTACAGGCTAAACAGAAAAAAGCTCTAGGGTCCGTTCTTCATATCTTGCTTAAAGGGCACATATGATAAAATTCATCTTTTGTAAGCTGTTTGGACAGAACTGTGTGTAGGTATAGTGTGTCCACAGTCATATTGGGGTGATTTAAAGACTTCTTTTTCTAAATTTCCTCATGTTAAAATAGGATCCAAACCACTCCTATTTTGTAGCTGACCGCAACGTGACGTAGGAGTGCGGTTTTCCTGCCCATCAAATAGATTGACAGTTGCGTATTAACATGTCTCCATAGTAACGTGTATAATCATGTCAATAAGACAGGACATGCACAAAGCAACCGAGATTAAAAGATCTGTTCAGCTCTCTGTGATGATCAATCATCATCAAATGTGATCAAGAATCAGTTTCACAAGTTTAAAATGTTTTTAAAACAGTGCATGTTTGTAATGAATTACAGCAATTTTACCGTCTTTACTTCATCACCACAGCTGCATGTCAGTACAATTATAAAAGAAGACACTTCAATTCCTGTTTGTGGACATTAAATCAGATTTATTTTGTACATTAACATAACGGATATCCATACAGCGGTGGATATTACCTGTATCCTGTCACTTTTGCCATGCAAAAACAGTGCAAAGTTAAACACGCTCAGTGTGTGTGTTTGTCCGTTGTCTGTCTGTGTGTGTGCGTGAACTTTGTAACGGCATTGTGTGTGACTCATTGAAAGGCTTGAATTAACTCTACAACACATCCATTAAATAATAATCATTGGTAAAGTTCTTACTGTAGTATTTCTCACAAACATTATGTGAGAATTGCTTCCTTCATGCCTGTCTGTAATTTGACGTAGCTGAGGCCAAGATTGAGGCACACACTGATGGGCAAGTGGGAACGTTGGACAGGGAGAACTAGCATTAAAGGCACAGGCCACAAAAACAGCTACATTGTGTTCAAAGCTGAAAATCCTAGGTATAATAAAAATTCTCAAGGGTGTTATGAGCTGAAACTTTACAGACACATTCTGCAGACACAAATTACTTATATTAAATCTTGAAAAAGGGGTAAAATAGGTGCTCTTTAAATGATCTAAGATGATTTGGGAGATCATGGATCTATTAATCTTGATAACTGATCTATAGATAATCTGATTTTTCAAACTAGTTTGGATGAACTGATCCAAGATCTCTGCATGTGCTCGTGCTTGTTGTGAAGGGCAAATCTTTCAAACTTGAAATCATGATCAGCAATGCAACGATTGGCTGATGGCACAGTAGCGTAATGACAAAATTTGATCAATATTCAAAGATCCATCTGAACAAAATTATATCAAATTTGTAGTAAACGGACACGCAATATCTTTCCACATTTGTTGTGGGCTGCAGGCTTTACACTTTCATGTGTCAAGAGTATTTAGCAATTTTTTTAGTTTTACTTTAAGAGCATTTTTTAAGATAGTACTCAAGTTTCCTAATCCTGTGGCGTAAGCCATAACTGGGTGTTTAAATAGATTTTGCATCAAAAAAGCATTTTTATATTGGAAAGATATTTGCAACTTTTGTGAAGCATTAAATAACCACCATATTAGCTAAAATGCACATAAACTGGGTTGATAACTTTTAAAAGTTTGTGTTTGTATTTAAAAACATCATATTGGTATCTTAAAATTATCAGGTAGGCCTACATAGTTTCTAATAATTGTTCTCTTTGAACCCCTTGGGAAGGACCACCCCTGTGACTTTTATTTTGGAGTGTAGATTACATAACAGTTCTTAACTCTTAACTTCTGATTAGGTTTTTAAAAATATGTTTTTATTAATTTGCTATTACCCCCAATTTAATACAGTACATGTAGCTTATAAGTTACTATTGTAAGAAAATATCTGCAGTTTATACTTTCAGTTTCACGTTAGCTTCAAATGAATGATCTAAGGATCTAATCCTGTTTATATGAAACAATACTGCTCCCGAGCAGGTTTGAGCTTCCAGACCTGTTGCTATAACAACACTTCTCAAATGAATTTTGAAGAACAAAACTATCTTGGATTGTGTCAAATCATCAATAACCAAACCCAGCGAAGTGAATTATCCACGTACGTAGAACAGACCCCAGGTTAAGCCAGTTTTCAGTTATCAAACACAACTGGCTTGAAATCCAAGTACCTTCAGCTTTGGCAGACGTTTGATGGTTTTCAGCGGCCGTAGTACTCGAAGCACACGCAGAGACTTGATAGTACTGATGTCTTTCCCTTTGCTGCTTCCTCTGCAGATTAGCACAAACACACACAATAAACACAAATGGAAAACAAAATGACAGGTGACGTTACTCTACATGGGCAATTGATTTTGCACACACGGTTTAGGGGTGAGTTAGTAGCTCAGACTGTTAAAACAATGAAACATGCCCGCTACATCCACACAATTATTCCCAGCACACCGGGAATCTCGTCTGTGTCTCCTCATTGAGAATGTAGCCTGTTGTAGTCAAACAATCAAGCCCATTTCACAGTACTCAGGATAGACACATACTGGAACACATGCACACACATTCGGCCTCACAAAAAACACACTCTCATACACGTTCGCTGGTGTGGCTCATGCTGTACTAAAAACTAGCTCAGCGGATGTAATATCCACTGTACCGTCTTAGCCCATGCTGGAACCACCACTGTACCTCTCGTTCCCAAGGAACACTGGCTGGTTTCATCACATTGCCAGGACGACAGCATGAAACATACGGAGCAGACTCAGGCATCCCCGCTGCAGAATGCCCAGCCAAACCTCTTTCTTTCTTGTTTTTGGGGTTGTCCATTGGCAAACACATAGTAGACATATAAAAGGACCAGAAAACACACATCCAGTCACTGAAGTGAGCTGGTCCATTATATATCAGCCCTGGCTCTGTAGTGTGAAGAACCGTGTCACCCTGAAGCTATAGTCAGTCTGAAGACTTTCTGTTCTACATTATCACTTTGCTCCTGTTATATGCAAGCGCTACCATCCACCAGATGTGCATACAGCTGTTGGACGGCAGATGTGCACGGTTAGTGATAAACAAGGTAAACGCCAAAGTCGTTTAATGGAGACTAATCTATGTGAAATATATACCAAAGCAAAACAAACAGGTAATGATTCTTGATGACTTTTTGTTATGATTAACTTTTATTATTAATAACAGTGAAGCCCAAAAGTGTTTTTTGTTTTATTAGGAACTACTTTGAAAGATGTTTTGGTTTATGAACAAAGCATTGAGGGTGTCATCCATCTATATATTTGACAAAATCACAATCAAATCAACTTTGTTGTTCTTTCTATACATTACAATGTGTCCCCTTTAACTGTTTATTTTCTGAGCAAGAATGACTACCATACAGTTGTACCATGATTTACTTAAGACACCTACTAAAATCTCTATTAAGGAATCACAGTGCAGCCTTAACATACTAATTTATTATGACTTTATATTTCTATATTGTGTACCACTGTCCTTCAAAAAAAAAAAAAAAAAAAAACACTTTAGCCAATTATTTATTCAAAAAGGCTCTCAAAGCATGCGTCCGTGACCAAAATGTGACCTCTGGTGGACAGTAGCAGACTCCGAAATGAGACGAAGATTCAGAGTTTCACATGAGGCATGGTTTCCGCTACATTCATTCTTCTATGGCGGGGCACTTCACCAAAATTCATCCCCGCCACAGCTACATTACAGCTTCTCATTCATAACCTTCAGTTGTTGCTGTTTTTTTTTTTAATAGCGGGTTATAATCGCACCAAAAATGTATTAAACAGTAAGTGAATTATAACAGAGCAAACTTTCCTGTAAGCACACTAGTGCTGTGCGTTTTTTGTTTGACACATGAATCGAATGTGTTTTTTTTTCTGTAAGGGAATTTTAAAGTGTAAATAACAAAATCCTACAAAATTTTTCACAATTTTGGACCTCACTGTGTAAAACATGTACCTATATAATTTGCATCTTTATTGTCTTCCCTGTCCTTTCTTCTCATTGTCTGTCTCAGCGTCAAGGACAGAGGGCAGTGCTCTAGATTTCCAGTGCTGTGCCAAATTCTGCCCTCTCAGCAGATGTGGTTACACACTGTCAAGCATAAACAAGCGTCCATCAGAGAGAAAAGTGCTGTTAGAGTGACGGGTGCAGAGGTGAGGGACCTCTTAAACCCCCTATCTGAATGATTGTCCACGGGTGCTTAACACAGAAACAGTGACAGAGCGATAGAAGGAGATGGGGGACTTGCAGACACACAGAGACAAATCCAAAAAAGAAAGAGAGGAAAGCTGTGTAATTGCCAGGACGAGCATTAAGAATAAAAGTCAGACAAAGAGAGACAGAGAGAGAGAGAGAGAAAGAAAGAGAAAGAGAGAAAGAGAGAGAGAGAGACATTACCCGCTGCCTCCGCTGAAGGTGTGAGCAGTTGAAGAGATGAGAGAGGGTTCAGACACATACACACACACGCGCGCACACACAAAGACACGGGGAAGAAAGGGAGTTTGAATACATTATATGAGAAATACATTAATATGAGACACACGCAGTATAAAGAGAGAAACAAGGATGCAAGCTTCCTAATTACTGTATTTGTGCACATCCACACACACATACATCGGTTTTGTTCACTTACCCATTTACATCACACAACAAAACTCTTAACAATGTATAAGCTTATCATATGGGCAAATAATAGAGCCAGACCTTTGACTTGCAGCAAAAGGTCTGATCATCACTGCAGTTTATTAAGGCCAAGAACCGCCAACAGTCCCTTTTTGTTTTTAAGTTACTGTATGTTTAGGACTGGAAGTACCTAAATTTCTATATTTAAGCACTATAGTACAACAGTGGTTCTGGAAGTAAAAAATCCCATCGGTTTACTTCATGGGGGAATTGATTTTTAGCAATAACTTATAAGCCTTTAAAGACAGACATACTGTGAGCTTCAAAGTCGATATATGATTTTGTTGAAGCCACCAGCTTGCACAAAGTAAACTTACTGTAAGTAATTGTACTTAGCAATGATCCAAGTGAAAGACTTGCATTACAGATTGTCAAAATAAATATAGAGAGACATGCAAATTATGCCAATATTATTTCACTTAAACTAAAACAACTTTTTCAATTAAATTTTACAGAAGTTGTTTTGTAATGTTCCAGCATGTAATAAATAATAAAAAAGCAAGAGGTGTATTCATTAAAAGTGACTTAAATTCCAGAAAATATATATGCATCTATATAAAGTAATAATCAATATATATATGTTCCTTTACATGATTATTTACAGTGATTTTTAATTTAGTTATGTACGTTGAAATGCTTCATGAAATTGAAACTCATTACTGATTACTGATCACAAATTACTGTACCTTTGTAATTTTATCCAAATGTTGAAATATTTATACAAATATTTCAAAAATATATCAAAACTATTGCAGCTGGTTAGTTTCATTTATGACATATACCAAAATGACTTTACAAAACGTTATAGGAAAAATTAACCAATGCAACTGAAAAAGGCAGGCATTAAGCCGCTTTATAAAGTAAAAATATGCTAATTAATTGATATTTTTGCAGAGAGTAATTTCTGAATAATAAATGTAATACTAAATATTAATAATTGATCATTCGCTGACAAATCCAAAACAGCAAAAAAGGAATATACTGCATGCTTCTGGCTAAAACAAGTCTCAAATCTACAGGGCCAATCTACAGTTTAGGACTTTCCTTAAGTGTTTAATTTTGTGTATTTTCACATAACTTGGCTAGTGGACTGATTAGTAAAATGGACTGATAAAATCCAAAGTGAAAGGACTACTGAAATGTCCATTAAATATGTATCAGTTAGAGAGCGGACTGTGGGTGGTTTGTGGGCTTGCCGTCTGAGGCTGAGACTATAGCATACATTCACACAAATCTGTTTGAATGTAAGAGTTGTAAACATGCAGTGCTATTCTGCATGTGACTTCATCGTTATGGTGACAGCTTGTACTGTAGAGTTAGTTGCCATGCCTCCTCCTTCATCATGATCTCATGATCAGCGCTTTAGAGCTCATACTGTCATACGATAGTACAGTATGTCACATGGCATAGGCATATGACCATAAGCACTTCATCTGCAGGGCAATGGAGACCTAAAGCTCTGCTGGAGTCTATGATTGAGATGAATTTAGCCTACATGCACAAAAAAAAAACATAAAAATAAAAAACTAACAAAATGTACTAAAATCCAAATCCAGCACTACAGTGAGTTCAGACCTCCAACAGGCTCAAGTCTGAGATCGTGTGCAACTGTGTGGCATAAATGCGCACAGACCTTCAACAAACATCTCTGTATGACCTGAGAGACATTGTCCTAGTCATCTCTCTTCATTCTCTGCATCAACACAATCACTAAAGAGGACTTATTTAAGGCGGTCTGTGCCTCTAACTTACTTGACCATGCAATTTTTTTCAAAAGGTTTATCTTTGTAGCGTATTTACCGCTAAAATGTGCATATTGGTGTAACTGAAATGGTGACAGCTTTTGTACCTCTTTTCTCAGATGATAAGATTAAGCTGAGAACTTCATATTCTTAAAGGATCCACACAATAACTAACATAAACCAAAACATCGATTCTCGTTTTTGATTAAAAGTGTTGCATTTTAAGCCATATCAATGTGCAATCACACACCAGTGATTATTCTAAGCATTATCACACTAAATTGCCATTTTGTTTGGCAAACTCAAACACTTTACACACTTGGGCCAGTTAACCCAATGGTAAACTGAATCCTGCTTGCTTTCCATTTCATATTGCTCATAATGCACCTGAGGTTAACAATTAACTCTGGGTATCCACAGGCTGATGCTTCCTAAATCCTGGGTTAATTACCTTATTTACATATTTTTCAGTGCCAGTGTCACTGACTGGATGGACATAGCACAAAACATGATTACATCAAGATTCCAGCATTTTATCACATGCTCAAATGATATATTGCTGACTTTGTGTTGCTGTTGTTGTTTTTTACCCCTGAATGAACTTTTTGGATTATAAAGGTAAGAAAATGATCTTCTTCACACATGCATTTATGATGCCATTTCATATCCCCCCTCAACCACTGAAGACTTAGGCCCCCGATTGGTTGCTATGCAGCTAGCTGTACCATTCTTAAGTCCAAATTATTTAGGTTTTTGTGTTAACAATATAGAGCAGTGGTTCTCAAACTGTGGTACGCGTACCACTAGTGGTACACAAGCTTCCTTCTAGTGGTATGCGGAGGAATCTCTGAATAATTAAATTTAAAAAATTAAAAATAAACACACTTTTAACCCTTTGACGTGTACGATAACGCCGATGTGATCAGTAAATTGACTTTAATAGGCTAAACCTTTTATTTAAGTGGCTGACAATAATAAATATTCTTAATTAGAAGAATTAATCAGCCTTGTTTTTGAACTGTACAGTGCTGTAGCTGCTTAATTAGGCCCACTACGCTACAGTACTTCAATACCGGTTATTATGGTGGTACTTGGAGAGGCAATTTTTTTCTGAGGTGGTACTTGGTGAAAAAAGCTTGAGAGCCACTGCTATAGAGTATGTGTACAGTGGATGAATTAGGACATCAATACAGTGTGTGCATACTGTACTGTGTTTAATGAGCACAAATACAATACAAGCACAACTCGCATACACTTTGAATTGTTTTTTGCACTGCTTACGTAGTGTTGTGCCATCTACATTGTGTTATGTAAAAAAAGACAAATGCTAAAATGCCAAAATCCATGTTGTTATGCATGTCCTCACAGCATTATAGCTGCACATTACGGCAGTCAAAAAACTACAGATAGAAGAACTGTCTTTTATCTTACTCATGTTGCATTACAAAAGCCAGCTGATTAACTGCTTTTAGTTCTGCCTGTGAATGTATTTGTTTTCTTCATTCTCAGCATAGTGACCACTGGCATCGGCTTTTCTGAACTTTCTAGTTCTGCAGCCTTTCTCCCTCTCAGCTGACTTTTTGCCGCAATAAATAGACTGCCTAATTGAATCTTGCGTTCATCAAAATGGTGATATGCATCTCAATTGGACAGTGCCCTTCTAGGAGGTGAGCGGTTTGATTGTCTGTAATCCCATTATGGTGTTATCTTTCTGGGCAGAGACCCTGTCCAGTCCTAAGAGGTCCTAATGCATTCCATGTTGTCTTGTTTCACTGCAATTTGGAGACATTTCCACTATGTCTCAATATGCCACTGAGAATCACTCTGCAAGCGCGTTGCTGTAATCTGTTGATTTTTATCCTGTCCAGATGTAGTTGTGTTAGTCTGTAAATGTTAGGCGAGTCATTCCATGAAGCCACCTTACGTGTCCAGTCATCTGATAAAATGCACTAACTACAAAAGCTTTTAATTACAAAAGCTACCAAACAAGTTAATAATGTATGTTAAGAGGTCCACCGCTATATAAAAAGAAAGAAAAAAATTGAATCAAATGAAAGAAATGAAAAGAACATCCTGAAATTAATTGAAAATTGAAAATGAAAAAAATAAAAATAATAATTTAAAAAATATATATATATATATATTTATACAAGAAACTAAATTTATAACTAATGTAATATAAAACATCCTTAACTTTAATTAAAAATCAATGTAATTAATTAAAATTAATTGATTACCAAAATTGTCAACAATAATTAAGAATGACAAAGTATTAGCAATGAAGAGTTGATGGAGTTGATAACAGCAGCAGACATTTTGTTTTGAAACATCCCATTAAAATATCCTAACATGAATAGTTTGTTAATCAAAAGACACGTCAATTTAAAAAGCTACCTCTTCCAAATAAACAGGCCACTTATTTTACTGAATAACTCTAGCATCCTCAATCATTTTACCTGCGTTTTATCAGTCACACCACACTTGTTAGACACAGAAACAAAAAGAGACACACACAAGTACCACATAGACACAAACACGTATGTTAACACATTTAGGTGTCCACATACTGTAGCCATGAACCAAGAGTTGACTAGCTGTGAGACCGAGCTAAAAGAATGACATGACTTCGCCCTTGGCTTGTGTCCTATGTGTGAGAGGGACGTTTGGACAGACACTTGGACAAGACAGATCAGTCTATAGAAGGAGAGGACAGGCGTGTGATGAGAAAGACAGGCAATAAGAGCAAACAGAGGGGAAAGGGAGAAAGAAAGAGACATTACCCCTCTCCTTCCCCACCGCCTCCTCCGCTGTAGGTGTTGAGAGATGATCAGAAACGGGGAGACAGAGACAGACAGAGCCAGAGACACATACAAAGACACAAAACAGAGACAGGAAAAAAAGGCACAGGGAAAGAATGGGGTTTTCAAGCAGGAAAAACATTAATATGAGACAGAGAATACACATCACAAAATAATGGCAGAGCTTCTAGTTTGGTTTATATGTGGACACCTAATCTAGTGTAAACACTTAAAACCACTGAAATACGAAAATACGTTTATAGAAAACAGGGTGCAAAATTAACTTTTTGGCACAATTACCTGCGTGGTTAATTTAAGTTTTTTTTAAAATTATTATTTCAACCAGACTGCTTTGCATTTTTACCTGGGAATGCACTTAAACCTTTAAAATGTTAGAAATTGTAAAAAGTAGAAATTGTGATTATATGTGTTTAATCAAAAATGACTGATGTTGCAATGACAAATGATGATTTATAGGCACATTTAGTCAGTTAATAAAAGTATTATTTCTTAATAATATTTTCTGTTTATAATTAAACTAGTTAATTTGTAACAATTGAGGCTTATGTGGAAATAAAATAAAATACAGTTTTATTTAAATGCCCAATAGTTCATTTCAATTTAGTCATTTGTTTGCTAAAATATTCAATAAATCCTTAGTAATATTAGACTAAGTTGATTTTTAAAAATGTATTAAATTTTATAATTTTAAAAAATCTCGTTATATTGAGTTTTTGTCTGTTTGTTTGCATAAGTGTCTGTGTGTGTGTGTTTTTTCTGTGCATTTGTCTGTGTTTGTTTGCATAAGTGTGTGTGTGTTTTTTGTCTGTGTTTGTTTGCATAATTGTGTGTGTGTTTGTCTGTGTATTTGTCTGTGTTTGTTTGCATAATTGTGTGTGTGTTTGTCTGTGTTTGTTTGTATAAGTGTGTGTGTGTGTGTGTGTTTGTCTGTGCGTTTGTCTATGTTTGCGTGTGCGTGTTTGTGCATTTGTCTCTGTTTGCGTGTGTGTGTGTGTTTTTGTCTGTGCATTTGTCTGTGTTTGTTTGCATAAGTGTGTGTGTGTGTGTGTGTGTGTGTGTGTGTGTGTGTGTGTGTTTGTCTGTGCATTTGTCTGTTTGTTTGCATAAGTGTGTGTGTGTGTGTTTGTCTGTGCATTTGTCTGTGTGTGTGTGTGCGTGTGTTTGTCTGTGCATTTGTCTCGGTTTGCGTGCGCGTATGCGTGTGTTTGTCTGTGTATTTGTCTGTGTTTGTTTGCATAAGCATGTATGTATGTGTGCGTTTGTGTGTTTGTCTGTGCATTTGTCTCGGTTTGCGTGCGTGCGTGTGTGTGTTTGTCTGTGTATTTGTCTGTCTGTTTGTTTGCATAAGCATGTGTGTATGTGTGTGTGTGTGTGTTTGTCTGTGCATTTGTATCTATTTGTGCATGTGTGTGTTTGTGCGTGTTTGTCTGTGCATTTGTCTGTGTTTGTTTGCATAAGCATGTGTGTGTGTGTGTGTGTGTGTGTGTGTGTGTGTGTGTGTGTGTGT
>CAIGQQ010004433.1:2662121-2703366 GCA_903798035.1 Danio albolineatus | reverse complement strand
TGTGTGTGTGTGTGTGTGTGTGTGTGTGTGTGTGTGTGTGTGTGTGTGTGTGGTTGGGGGGAGGGGGTGGGGGGAGAACAAGATTGATTATTCTATCTAAATTTTCACAATTTCAACCTGCATTACTTTTCTGATTTCCAGCTTATTCAACTATCTTAATTTTGGACCCTGTACACAAAAGACTAAATAAACATGCAGAGATACATACACACAGATACAACATGTCACTCCCTGAAATAGAGTAAACAGTTAAAAGACTCCTCCATGTCAGATAGCAAAAATATTTATATGGCAACTGTTCCCTTGCTCACAGCCAGGGAGCGCCAGTCACCCCAGAGCGCCTGCCGTTCTGAGCGCTCCATCAGAGAGAGAGATAGTGATCGTGAGAGAGAGAGAGAGAGAGAGAGAGAGAGGAAGAGAAAGATGACAGGAGAACCTCACGATGACAGCAAGAAGTACATTGCTCTTGTAATGGAAAGGCAGGCACATCCAAATGCCCCTATATAAATCACCTAATAAGATACTTATTCATGCGGGAGCTGAAGATGTGGGTGCAAATGGAAGTGGTGTTGAAGTGGGTTTGATGGTCAAACGGTAAAGGAATAGTAATGCTCAAAAATTCAAGGCAGGTTCTTTAAGAAAATCATGCACAGAAAGATAATCAATGCAGTTTACAAGCTCTGTCTTTTTGATTTTACTCTTAAAAGTGGAAGCGTTCTGCAGTTTGCATGCCTTATAACTCAAATTAGAGTTCTAAAAAGAGCATATACAAAACTTTGGCCACACGTAATGGCACATTTACATGACAACAATGTACTAAAAACGGAAAAGTTTTCTTTTGTTTTCAAAAGGGTTGCCATTACAGGCCTTCAAACCACCATTGTTGTGTTTTTATGATTAAAACACATTCAACATTTTCTGTTTTTAGTTGAAAACAGTGTTGTATAAATGCCCCCTAAGGTTTTTATTCAAAACATGTATATAAAATACAAGTCTGATTTAAAGCCATTCATTGGGAATGGAAAATTCAGCATCAGGCTCCGCATAAGCATCTATGCTGTGCAAAATTATTTCCAGGCATTTTACACTTTTGCATTGCTTGGCCACATCAGTGTTCTGTGAGCAGCCCTTTATTAATATTAGTTCTTCAATCTGACAGCCAGTCGCATTTTTAAAATGCATGGTGCATATCATCAGTTGTGTGTATGTCCACCTAAAGGGCCGAGTCAGTACAGAACTGCATTGCATATAGACTTTTCTTGAGGAAAAGACAAAGTGTGCAATCAGATTTACAGTTGTTCAGGATGTACACATACACAGGACCGTATAATATTACCATTTCAAAGCATTCAGATTCTGGTATTTTAGGAAGAGAAACAATTGATTTCAGTTCATATTTCTTCCATTCATGCTTGGCTCTCCGACATTTCGATTCTTTGAATCCGGTCACATGCTGTTTACTAAGCCTGGAAAATAGACCTTCACATGCACTTTTTTCCAGTTTCATAGTAACAGATGCACCTTTCTGATCTCTCCCTCTTATTAATAACTCTCTCTGACCTGTAGATGAGCTGAATGCATCTGCTGGGATCAGATACACAACCTGGAACAGCCGTTCGCCATCATTCCTGTTGTCTCTTGTCAGCTATCCTGATTACCAGTCCTAAATCTCTTCCCTCTTGTTCCTAGCTATATTTATGCCAGTTTGTTTAACAAGACACAGTACCTCATTCGGTCCATTCAGAACAGTTTGCGTGGCTTGTTTTCGGATATACTGAGACAAAATACTGAATTAAAATAACTGCAAATAAGCATTACATCTCATTTCACATGCAAAAAGATCAGACAATCACAATATTTAAGTTTTAAATATACAGAACCCGGTTTAAATATGCTTTAAGGGTTGCCCACACTAACAACAATAACTATAAATACAACTATCAATAGCAATACCCGGATCATGGCATGCTTTTTACTATAAGAACGTGCTGCGTTTTTCAGTTTAACTTAATTTATATAATAGCACCACTAAAAACAACAATTCCAAAGTCCAAATATAGTCTATAATCACTGTACATATCAGCATGGTTATCATGCAACTAAACGTACAGTATGTCAGGTTCAGACGACATGATATCAGTCAGGTTTTGGTTTATCTGTTACATGCAGTGTATTGTGGTGACTTGCAAACAACATTAATCAATCTTTTCATCTCATGTAGTGAGAAGGAAAAGTTAACAGAGGTGTTTTATACCCTTGCTTCACTAATTCCTCCTTCTCAATGAAATTACACTCATCATTAAAAGTCAAGTGAGGACTAGTTGTGCAGCAACTGACATGTTTGTTGTCCTCAACATTATGACACAGTTGTAACAGACATATATACTGTGCCGTCTGAACCTGTCATTACAGTAACAGTCATGAAATACTGTATTGAATCTAGTTTGAACTAATTATAATTATTATTATTCAAAAATTATACAGAAAATTGTATTATACGGATCCTTGAATGTTTTCTTATTTCTTTTTTCTACAACATATTGCATTGTGTTGTCCATTTTCCTCATATTCAGCAAGGACTGTGGCATAGAAAATGGAGAGTAGAAATACCTGAGGTGAGGGTGGCTGGATGCTCCAGAGAGTCCTGGGCACTAAAGGGTTACAGGTGCCCAGGTAGAGTCATCACCCTCATGGAAATGGGCCCAAGCACACCCACTGGGTGGGTACTGGGCAAAACATGGTGCATGGTGGGGCAGGGCAGGGGATTGTGGTGAGAAATCACCAGAAGGATAAGTGGGTTTTAATGTGGGGAAGGATAAGGAAATGGGAAAATAGGTCAAAAGGTGCCAAACGCATGGGAAAGAGAGAAAGGCAGAGAAATGGCGAGAGAAGGAAATGGTGAGAGAAAGAGTTGGGTTGTATGGTATCAGGCTGGCGCTCCAGGGTGGCAGAGAGCTGTTTGACCTGTAGGAAGCAGGACAGGAAAGGACGAGGAGAGGCAGCAAGCAGGAGAGGAGAGAGGAGTGAGGCTGGGGCCTTGATGACACTTACGTGAAGGCGAACGCCACCAGGGCACCACTAACCACTATAAAGTCCAGGATATTCCACAGGTCACGGAAATATGAGCCTTGATGCAGAACAAGACCTAAATCTACCATCTGAAACACACAAAGCAAATGTTTTGGGGAGGATTTTTAATTTTTTTTATTTATTTCTTTTAAATAAGATGGAAAGAAAGAAGATCTTATTGTTGCTAAGGCTGCAGCAAATTGGTAAAGAAGCCATAAAACAGGCAAGGTTGAATTTAAAGTCACATATTGAGTCACATGATCTTCAGAAAGTATTCAACTATGAAGAAATGAAGAACCATTTCTTATCATTGTCATCAATGATGCAAACAGTTGTGGCGCCATAGAATTTTGAGAAATTTGAAGAAATATACATTTAGAATAATACATTTAAAAATAAATATTGTAACACTTGTATGATTTTAAATGCACTTACAATCACTTACAATTACAATTTTACAATTTATCTTTGCAAAATTAAAAAAAGGTATTTATTTTAACAAAAAATAAATAAATAAATAAAATAATAAATCACATCGACTTTAAAAGGTAGTGTACATTTAGCCAATTTTGTTAATGTTAATATAATTAAATCACAGACATGTAGATTCATTTCCATTATTTATCAGATTAATTGATATAGCTCTTTAAGCTTATTTTGTAGAGCTAATGTTTAAAGCAGAACATAAGTTAAATGTATATTCATTAAATGTGAATTCATATTAATGTATATTCATATTAATATTTTTTTACAGTAATTTCTGATATTTCCAGGTTTTCCATAATGTTGGGAGCCCTGTATAACTGTCTGAACTTGATAAGTAAATATACCCTCTAACATTGCATCATCACATGGAGACCAATACATAGATCTTTAAACACAATAAAATAAGAATGAGGTGTAAAATCTCCAGACTGCTGTGTAGGCCAGATGTGTACCTTAATCAGCATCTCAAAGGTGAACACACCAGTGAACACATAGTCAAAGTATCGTAGGACCTGTAATCACAAAAGAGGGACAAAATGTCAGCAAGAAAATGTAATGAATTTCCTGACACTAATACAAAGATGGATATTATGAATGATAAATTTTAAAAAATGGAGGAATTAATGGATAGACAGAAGTTAATGTCTCGAAGTATGGATGGGAGTTGATGAGATGGCATGAACGAAAGCAGTGGACATTGAGCTGTTGGATTTCTCACATTGTTGCGGGGAGATTCAGGCCAGACGGGGTCTTCAGCAGCCAGGGCAATACTACTCATAGCAATGACCAGAAGAATACACATCTCGAAATATCTCAGTGTGACAATATAGTGACACAATCTCCGAAATCTAAAACACAAGATCGTAAAACACATTGGTAATCAATTTTGTTTAAAATAATAAAGTCAACAATGTTTCCACATCCTTTTACAATTTTCAGGTGAAGCATTATGGTCATTACATAACAGACTAGAGCCAAGAAGTCAGAGTGCTGTTTTATTTATTTATTTTTTATTTTATGCCAACATTACAAAATCATGCTTCAATTATAGTGTTAACTAATGCTATTTGTTAGAATTAGATAACAGCATAAATAAATTTGAAATAGCTACAAATGCTTCTACACAAGTAATTATTTTTATACATATTTAAAACCTTTACTTATGCATTATTAAAATTTAGAGTTGTTTGTTAATGCAACCTTTTAATAACATTTGTGAAAATAACATTTTGTTAGCTCACAATGCTAACATCTATCAATAAATGCTACAAAAAGTGAGTGTTAGCTGATGCATTATCAAAAGTTAACAAACGCCGACTTACTGTAAAATGTTACTCTTTTTTTCCCCAATTCAGCTTCTAAGATTTTTTTTTTAAATTAATTATTTTTTTACTCTTTAAGTGAAATCATAAAATGTTTGCAGTTTATTAATTAAAATAAATGTTATTAATTAATTTATTAATTCTGTTCAAATTGCCGACCACACTCACGGGTTGGTGGTGGTCAGAATGAACATTGAGGTGTAGGGTGGCATGGGTTTAGGCCCTCCGTCATCTTTCTCGTCATCATCATCGTCACCCTTTGTGTCTTCCTTCTTTGGCAGGGGCTCGGTGTTGGCGTTCTTATTGACTGTGGGTATATAATCAAAAAACACCAATCAGCAAGACAGATGATGCACCATTTGAAAAAGTTCATCCTGAACTCTTTCTCTCACCCTGTAGGATGGCATTACTGGAGGGGAACATGGGAGGAATGTCCACGGCAGTGTACTCAGGATTCATACCGAGGTGACCGGTGCTAGCTACATTAGCAATGGTAGAGGAAGGGTTGGTGAGGATGAGGCTGCTCTCGGTGCCAGTATGTGCCAGGCCGGCAGAGTGGGCAGTGTTGGCCAGATTGAGCAGACTATCATGTGGCTGGGTAGCAAGTTTGTTGTTCATGGCATTGTCCAGGTCTTCGCTGTACTGACTGTCCTGCCTGGACAGAGTCTTCTGAATGGGACGGGTTGTGGAGAGAGTCGGGCCACTTGCATGGCCATCCCTAGAGAAAGAGGACAGCGAGATTACAGATTGCTCTTTGAGAAGCTTTGGGGTGAATTATTTAAAATGATAGTGCTTCTGCTCCCTTTTATATGAATTAAGTAAATACTTCAGCGAGTCTCTTAAAATCGAATTAGTGAAATAACTAAACATATTTTTATAATTTGTCTGGCACTCACCTCCTGTTACGGTGTCGCACCCCTCTCTCTTTCCTCCCCTCACCCTCATGCCGATGCCGTCTGTGTTTCCGCTCTCCTCCATCTGAATGCTCACACTCGGGTCCTTTTTCCTTGGCCTTACTTCTGTGTCTCCTCCCTCCGGTCTCTCCACCGTCCTCTGCAGCTTTGCGATGCTGACGGCCCTGACTGCAGTGCTGGCTGTGCTGGTGTCTGCGATGGGACTCTCTACCCTCCCCATAGTGCTCAGAGCCCAAAAGACTGCGGCGAGACCCCGTGGAGTCTCCTCTTTCCAGTGCGGGCCAGGACTCAGACCCTCCACCTCCTCCACTCTCGGCCTCATTGAAATTGGGCTGTTTGTGAAGGAGCTGATGGGAATGCTGAGGTTGGCCATCACCCGGACGGGTTTTGTTGGTGTTGTTATTGCGGTTCTCCTGAGGGTCTACGACCAACGGCCGGTCCAGGTGAGTCTTCATGTCGGGACGAATGTGACGGGAGTATGAGACCTGGAGGCATGAATGAAACAAAAAGCCAATCAACTTAAAATTAATTACTCATCGAATAGAAGATTATTTGTTTAAAAATATTAAGTAAAATTTTTTTACTTAAAATGTGGTGAATGGTGGCCACTCTATATTATTATTAACATGATTATTATGATTATTATTATTATTAAATTCTTTAAAAAAGTACTCTATATAAATATTTTGCTGATAAAATAATATATCATGAAATGAAATGAAATATTTTCTTCAATATATAAACACTAAAATCAACCATCACCAATGATTATTATTTTAGTATCGTAATAAGATAAGTTTGTGTCCCGCTGGATCTCCTCAAAATCTGACGGCTCATCCGAGAGCAGTCCAGGATCCACTGAGACACAACACGTGATCAAATTCAGATGTTGCAGCCTACTCATGAATGTTCAAACTTTACTGGTGTTGTTTGCCTATTTAAACTATAAATGATAAGACTAAACTATATTATACATACAGTCTGGTAAATGTTCATTATTGTCTAAAGGTTATTTTAGTCATTTATATTACATCTTAACATATGATTAACGGCATTGCGTTATAATATCACACCAGCCAAGTGAACATTCACTAAGTCTTGTTTATCGGTGCAGACTTTAGCTTTACCATTCCGAAAGTGATTAGCGGTCTGCATAAAAAAAGCCTCCAAGAAGAATCAATGTAGTTGATGACTATAATCGTTATATTAAACAGACCCAGCTGAGATACGGATGTAGTTAATTTATTTAATAACGCAACATTTCAGTTGATCATTAATTAGACTGATAATTTACAAAAGACAACGGAATCGTGTAATCAGGATATTACACCTTTCAAAGACCACCAATCACTTCACTGAACAAGTCACGGCGGGTCTGTATCTCAGCTGGGTCCATCATGTTTTTGGGTCCTCTTGAAACATTTCCGTTGTGTTTTGACCAACTTGCTGCGCGTTTCTTCCGTTGTGTTTTCTTTTGTTGTTTGTGTTTTGACCAATTTGCTGCGCGTTTCTTCCGTTGTCTGTGTTGTGACAATTTGCAACAGGTGTACTGTCAAATTGATGAAGATCGTTTATTGTTTGTTGGTGTTTTTTGTTATTGCATGTGCTTTCTTAAATTGCAGCGCGTTAACCTCTCTCGGCCACCGTAATATAATGACCTCTGGCGCCTCTACATTCATTCATTCATTTTCTTTTTCGTCTAAGTCCCTTTATTAATCTGGGGTCGCCACAGCGAAATGATCCACCAACTTATCCAGCATATGTTTTACGCAGGAGATGCCCTTCCAGCTGCATCCAATATCTGGGAAACATCCATACACACTAATTCACACTACAGACAATTTAGCCTACCCAATTCACCTACACCACATGTCTTTAGACTTGTGTGGGAAACCGGAGCACCCGGAGTAAACCCACACGACCACGGAGAACATGCAAATTCCACACAGAAATGCCAACTGACCCAGCCGAGGCTCGAACCAGCAACCTTCTTGCTGTGAGGCGAACGTGCTGCCCACTATGTCACCGGTGCGTCTACAGTAGTCAACATTTTAAGCGGCTCATCACCTTTCATCAAAGTCATTCTAAAACTATTGAACATCACCCATTCTTGTTTTAGGACAATTAAAAAAAAAAAAAACTTTTTTGATGCACTTCAAATGTTCACTGCTGTAGTATTGATGTCATTTTCAATTAGTCTTCAACAATGCCTGATAAAATACCATTTGAGAGCTCAGAGCTACTTTGATGATAGCCGTTACCAGGGAAACCGCAATTACTGTTACAAGTTCATAATTGCCTCCTGTTGGCAGAGAGTCGATCTATGTCTGCTGTGTCCCATCAGACTAAGATATAAACTCATAAAGATCTGAGACCAATAAAGGTGGGTAGCACTGAGTGAATCTTGATTTTGTGTGGACTAAACCTTTTATAACAGGTGTGATCAGCTTTATAGAAATCAAAATATCTAACAGAAACCGTTAAAGATAGTGTTACCAAAAATAACTCATACTTTCACCAATACTCTTTCACCAAACACCTTCTCACCTTCCAACGGTCTTCAGGGTCCAACTCATTATAAAGAGCCTCTCTGCTGTTCACGAGGGTCTGTCGTCTTAACTCACTGGTGCGCTGCTCCCATACAGACTTGCAACCTTTGTGGTTCTTCTGCTGCTCCTTACTGCACAAAAGACAGAAAGACAGAGAGAGACACACACCTTTTACAGTAGATCTGAGATTAGTAATCATCAAGAGGGAAAAGTCAGGTTGCTGCAGCTACCGCAGGCTGAAAATGCCCACCTACAAGCTACCAGCTACCATTTGTTAAAGAGGATGATTGCACCGCTTGGGTCAAACTCACTTACAGAAAACACACACGCACACACACGCGCACACACACACACACACACACACACAGATAGAAGATAACTATAATAATTCTGGGAGTGAACACATCACAGGCGCCCAACCCTTGGAGCAAAGCATGTGAAAGAGAGCGAGTAAAGGAGATAAGAGGAGAACAGCAGGTGATGAGTAGCAGGATGAAGAGAGAAGAAGAGACGAGGAGTGACAAACCCGTCCCATCCCACCCAGCGGTCTGGAGCACAGAGCGGGGAGCAGCACAGAGAAACCGAGGAGGAAATGCACACGTCGAAAAAAAGGCTGATGGGAGAATAGTGGGAGGTGTGGGGCGAACAGAGAGGCGTTTTTTAAAAGAACAGAGAGAGTATAAATGAATAAATACCAGTCTAGAAAGTGTTCTGTTGCATCGAGACGCTCAGAGTTTACTGTCACGCTGAGGAGGAAAACAGCATGTGAGAAACACAGAACATCTCTTTGCTCTTCACCCGCATTCACACGCGCACACATTTCTTTTTTCTCCCTGATTCGCTCTTCATTTCTTAACAAATGCTTGGACGAATCGGAATCATCTTCATTCGGTCGGCGAGTAAGTTGTGAGATGGTGGACAAGGGATTACATTACAGATAAATGACACCAAACATAACAGAAAACAAGTTGCTAAAATCCAGTTACTTTCTTTTAAAGTATAGTTACCCACTTATTTTTTCAGAATGTTACAAAGTAAAATACGTTTGCATTTACAGATAATAAATATGTACTTTAAATACCTTGCTTGTCGTACCTTTTGAACGTGCTAAAAACTTCTTTGTAACTTACATTTCAAGTTTGAGGTCAATAATAAAGAAAAATCAGTACTTAGACTAAGCAAATATGCCTTCAAATGATTTCTAAAGAACCAACACTGCAGTATTGGACCAAAATTCTGCATTACCGGCGCATGATCTTTACACTTTGTTTCTTTAATATAAAAGTATGATTATAAAAACTGCTTTTACTTTGTAAATTATTCCCTCCTTAAAGTTTGCTTTGATTGTTCAGCATTTGCATTTTACCATGGCACACACATTGTAACATTTTATTTTTCAAGTTTAAGAGTTTCTTTACACTTTTGTTTATTTTATTATAAAGAGATCAGGTTTGATTATTAAAACTATTTGCCTTAGTAATGTTGGTAAATCAAAATTCATTCATTAATTTTCTTTTCAGCTTAGTCCCTTTATTAAAAGCAGAATAATCTGCCAACCAAGGCTCGAACCAGCGACTTTCTTGCTGGGAGGCGATCGTGCTACCAATGTGCCACTGTGACACCCATAAATTTATACACTGGTTAAAATAATTAAATAATAATCAATAGCGAATAATATGAAACATGATACGTGATATTTTTTTTTGCAAAGTCGCCAAGCCTTAGTTAAAAGTATGATCTTATTCTGCATCCCTAATCCTAACCAAAATCTAAACCCAACTTCTACCTAACTATTAATAAACAGCTATTTAGTCGTTTATTAAGCTAGTAGTGTTAGTAATGGTTTGTTAATGCCATAAATTGTGACGTAAACTAAAGTGTTACTTCTTTTAAAATCATAAAAAAAGAAAGAAAGAAAACAAAATTGCTGACTTCTACAATTTTAAATTGTAGATTGTTGATGACTACAGTCAAAACATTATTAAGCATTTTGGTTGAACCTGGCTCATTTACATTAATTTAAAGAAATAATTCAACCGAAAACTACAACTGACTCACACACAAATGGTTTCAAACTTTAATGTGTTTTCTTTCTACTGTTGAACGCAGAATATATTTTGAAGAATGCAGGATTGTCCATTGAGGGTGGAATACTACGAGAATCAATGGCTACTGGTTAGCAACATACTTTAGGGTGAACTGTTGTGTTCCAGATTAAATAAATAAATAACATATTACAACTAATACTGCATAGTACATTAAAAGCACCAGTGACGATATGAATCAAATTAAAGCAAAAAACTAAATATAAAAGCCAAATTCCTACATTTAACTCTACATTTAACCCATATGATTATGTGGTTGACCAGATCTATAAAGAATCTGAACACATGAAAACAAATACAAAAAACACACATATATAACAGAAAGAAAATGTGACAGGAGGACAAAGAGAGAGAGAGATGAGAGAGAGAGATACTCACGCTGCGATAGAGAGGTTTGCTGCAGACAGAGGGCTGACCTCAGCTACTTCCTTGGCCGTCTGAAGAGCCATTTTCTTATTGGCTGCCTGTTCTTCCTCCTGTTCATCCTATACATGGAGAGAAACACGAAGCATATTGGTTAATATGTGATGCGCGCTGGTGTGTGGGAGTGTGAAGGATAAACAGTCTGACAGAAACGTGGTCACAGAGTCATCATACTGACTGCCAGAGAACAGGGACCTCCACAAGAGAAAAAAAAAGAAAAGAAAATTACTGACACAAAAAGATGCACTGACATAAAAAGATTCATGTTTTAATCGCTGAATTTATACAGCGTACACAAACACATCACATGCAGTTTTGTCTAGGCCTCAGAATTATTGTTTTTAACGTAAATAAATAAAATAAACATTTTATTTGAGAATGGTTGTGCATAAATTAAGCTTGTTTAAACATGTTTGCTTGCTTGTTCATCAACATGTGTGTGTTTACCTTGGTCAGCTCTTGTGCATTGGCCAGGTTATCCACAGCGATAGCCAAGAACACATTGAGCAGCGTGTCTGTTCGCATATGAGTAAAGGAACTTTACATTAATGGGTGACTGGTGTACATTCATTTATACATCAATACAATACCAAAAATACAGCGTAAATGTGTTCTGCATTCTTTAGCAAATGTTTTTAAAAGCACGAAATGAGATGGATGTATTAAAATTCAGCACATACAGTAGCATATGTAGCTCAACAGTGCCACCAGTTTTACAGTGAGAAATGGAATCGCAAAGACTTCTAAATGAGAGATACCGGGGAATTTTTTGAGACTGCCTAGTGCCTACTTATTTTCTTATTAACTGTTTCATTAATATAGCTAATAAATACATTAATATAGATCATTTATATATGAATTAACTATTTATAATCTATAATTATTACATAAACCTTTAGTTATAATTAGGTCTGTCATGATATGTATTTTATTGTTGTACAATATTTTGCACCAAACATATATTGCGATAAACAATATTATTTATATAATTTTAAGACCATTTTATACCAATATTATAATATAATGCAAGAATGACAATATAATATCATCACAATGCAAGAATACTCCGCCAAAAACACATTATATTTTATTCTTAAGAATGTTTCATTTAATTTTAGCCAATTTAAGAATTTATTACTAGGCATTGGAATCAGAGTCTGAAAACACATATCCTAAATAAATAATAATAAATGTGGACAAAAAAAGAGGAAGGCAAAAAGTAAGAGGCTGCGATATCTGCTACCAGATCTATTTTCCTTCATCAGGCACTCGCCTGAAAATATAGTAAAGTAATTAATTTATAGTTAATGCTACAGTGTTTTTTTACGATACTGACACTGACACCTTAAATAGAGATAGAGATGTTGCACAATCAGCTAAAACGTTGCTAGAATCAGTTTTATGTACGAGCGATATACATTGCATCAACAAAAGTGATTGAGGTCATGTCCATGCACTGTGCGACAAGTCAAAATATTGATTAATGTGGCAGGTCTACTCATAATAGAACAATTCAATTGTTTTATTGTGTCATTTTTCACTCACAATTTAAGTTTAAATAAATTTTTATATTGACAGCTGGTCATGAAGATGTTATGTGTGCACAAGATATAACAAAAGATTGTCTCAAATAAAACACTAATATGCCGGAAAAGTGCCTTTTGAACTTGATGTATTTATGTTCTCTTTCCTAAATCATTCATAAACCTTGCTCCAGAGCAAACAATATGAATCTACTTTCTAACTTAGTCAATTGATACTAGGCATGGGCTGGTATAAGATTCTGACAGTATAATGGATAAAAATATCACGGTTTCACAGTATGATGGAATTGTGTTTACTGCTCTAAAATATATTATTTTTGAATGTCTGGCAAAAAAAAAAAAAAATTTCCCCCTCTGAACACAATATATTTGATTTTAAGAAGCATTTAAAAGTATTTTGGAGCAGCAAACATGTCAGGCTAAATAATTCAAATGAATCATTGACTTCTGCTGTTTTCATTTGTTTCAATAACGCAGATTTCTTTACAATTTAAAACAGCATCTTTGGATATCTTTTCTGATGGAGAAACTGTTGTCCTAAAAACCAAACAAACAAAAAAACAAATAAACATGAATAAAAAAAATCTTACACATACCTTAGGAACGGAATAGCAGAACATTTTGGTGGTTTTAAAACCTTGACTTTTCCAAACCATGGTATACCTTGAAAACAGTTATTGTCTCATGCCTAATTAATACATCTGTTCTTAATTAAAGTATATGTAAATTAGCATATGAAATTATAGTCTAAATCCTTAGTATAAACATTCTCAGATGAAAATGGTCTTTTTTTTGAGAATAGATGTGATTTTCTTCTCCTCACCTGAACTTGAAACACTCCAAATCAACATTCTGAAGCAATAAATACTGCATAAAATGGAGGCCAAAAAAAAAATGCAATACTACAGCTAATTGTTTTGTGTGTTTGGATACAGTTGCCGAAGAGTGTAAGAACGATGAAGAAGACTGAGAAGACCATGCCCTTTTTGACTCCACCCTGAGACTCGATCCCATCATACATGACCATGTTCCAGTCTTCACCGGTCAGGATCTGATGTAAAGGTGAAAAAGGTCAATGCTCGATCAATGCGATCAATGACTGCTCACTGTTTGACAGGCACATTTACTAACCTGAAACACTGTCATTATTGCTGCAGGAAAAGTATCAAAGTTCGTTGGTGGTGTGCCGGCTTCAAAATTGAACCTGAGGAGATTAAATTAATGTTATATTTCTAGATTTTATGGACAGAGCGGAACCAAAATGAAAATAAAAAAAGATAACATAACAAAAAATTTAACAGAATTACAAACAAAACGAAACCGTATTTGAGTATTTTATACTGACTGTCCCCCAAACAGCTGCATTCCCAGCAAAGCAAAGACCACAATGAAGAGGAAAAGGAGGAAGAGTAAACTGATAATGGACTTCATGGAATTTAGCAAAGACACCACCAGGTTCCTCAGAGACGCCCAATACCTGAGAAAGGGAAATGGTGAGACGTTTAAGACACTTGAGACATGCTAAAGTGGAAATTCTAGTGGACAAAAGATTGGGACAGAGAGACAGACATGGGACTTGAGAAATAAGAGACTCACTTGGTCACTTTGAAGATCCTCAGTAACCTGAGAGCTCGTAACACACTGATCCCAAATGAGGTTCCTGGCTGGATCATAGCCCAGAGCACCTCGAAAATGCTGCCACAAATGACCTGTACCACACACAAACACAAAGGCACACACATTAAAAAAACACATTTAGAGATCATTCAAGAACAGCAAGCCACACAATCAAACCACCTGACCAATATCTGCACTTTTGTTTAGCTTTCAGTAAAAAAATTAAATAAAAATAACAATAATATCCTTATAACAAGACGTTTACAGTGTAAAATATCCTCAGATACAAATATCCTTATTAAAACTTTACATGTTTTGTCTTTATAATTAAAATAGAAGTGTTTGTATTACAATTTGTAGTTGTTATTATTAAATCAAAACATTCTAAATGCTGAAAGACTAATTAAGAAATAGATTTAATAGCAAAGTACTATGTATTAAACTTCAGTAACACTTCAGTTACATGAACTAATTTTAGTACAGCTTGTTTAATGTGTTCAGATTATTGTTTTTTATTAGTATAGAAGAACGGACAAGAGAAACTCACAATGCAGTCAAAACAGTTGAAGGAGGAGTGAAAATAAGGTCTGGTGCCCAGTCCATACATCTTAATACACATCTCTGACATAAAGATGCCCAGAAAGATGAACTCAGCAAAATCTGGATGACAGGAAAATAAACAGCAAGAGAAAAAAAGTATATTTATAAAGAACAACTTAATGAAGCAAGCATTTATTTAATAAACCTTGGGTCACAAAATGCAGGCACATTAAATCCTTATTCATCTCCTTATACATTTTTAATGTGTACAAAACATTCTTTTAAAGTTGCATCCTTTCACGTCTCTTGTTCCAATAATTAAGTAGAGACATTTCTTCAAATGTCTTGTTTAAAAGCAGCTTATTTTTTGCAATTGTTTTCACTTGCAGAAGCTTTGTGTTTCCTAAAATAATGTCATATTTAAACTCAAACTAATATCCTGTGTTGAATTATTTACTTCTGGTAGGTAGCCTTGTGACTGCAGGGATAACTTAGATCCTACTGGCTGATACCACAAAACACATCACTTCAAGATACAAGAACCCGATGGATCAAACTATCAGGGTTTATTCTGCAATAACAACTGCCAATATATACATTATTCCTTACATACTGCAGACTTGTCATGCGATACTTTAAATGCTTCTATTGTACCAATGTTTTCAACAGTATTATTCCACTGTGCTATTAGCTTTGTGGTTGTGGTGTGTACTCTGAAATATGATATTAAAAATATATTTTTTGAGTTATTTCTTTATCATTTCTGGGCTTTATCATTTCTGAAATGTACTTTAGGCATATTTTACATAAGAAAATCTGAAGAAGTTTGCAAATTTATGCAGGTCTATTGATGAGTGAATACACAGGTGAATAGACAGACTTACAAAGGAAGTCTGAGAGCGTTTCGGGCTGGTCGTAATGAACCACAGCCACACACAGTGTGTTGAGTCCCACCAGACACAGAACAGTCCAGTAGAACGCTTGAGTCTTCACAATACGCCTAATGAAGAATCTCAGTCGACGCTCCTTTTTATGGAAGGAAGAGCCCTCCAATTTGGAGCTTTTCAGACTGCCCCGTGCAAATGGAGAACCTTATGAAGAGGAGACAACAGATAACATGAACAACAGGAAATGAGACTCAATACATTTCAATGAAAAGAAAAAAAAATATTATTCAGATTAATATATCAAATTTTTGTACCCCGCTATAGATCAGTGTATACTAATTATAGTAAATTACAGGAACAATCACCATAGAGAAATATGAGGTAGAGGTTCACTACAAAAGTAGATGACAGCACGATGACTCAGTTTGTAATTTCATGTTCAACATTTTAATAAATCATGGATTTTAAATTGTCTTTCAAAATAAATATATATAACCTACAGCTTTTATGCCACTGCCATATCAGCACTAATACGTGTACATGTGTATGTTTTTAATAAACACCCAAGCACACCTATATCTCCATCTCCATCCTCTGCATCTAGCAGGTCTGTTTTACTCTTCTTGATGGTGGGCCTCCTCCTCGAGCCTGTGTACAATAGACCAAATTCACTTAGTTGCAACATACACAGCATAAAATATTCAACACCATATTTTCCAGAACAATCTGAAACATTCTGCAACTTGTATTATACTGCAATTTATACAATGTTAAATATTATTTACAGCATTATTCATTTTAATCAGGCAAATGGCCCTGTTATAAAATCTTTAAAAACTCATTTATATTTTACTTTTCTTTGTTTTGTTTGTTTTTTTTTTACTTTTTTATGTGCCTTTAGCTGTGGACTTGCATTATATAAAATCACCAAAGACCCTGTTTTTAGTTAAAATCTTCCTTAATATGCTACTGAAGAACAAAACATATCTACATCTTGGATGGCCTAAGGGTGAATAAATTAACAGGAAATTTGCAATAATGGGTGAACTAACCCTTTACATTTAAACAATCAAAACGTGCGTGATTGCTGTGCATTGGTTTGTTTAATGTATTTTGTATTCCCTTTTCAATTCTGAACTGAAAGTTAAAAAAAAAAAACTTCAATAGATTATTTAAACAAGATATCTTATATTTTGAGGGATTCAAATTAAAATACAAGGGGTTAAAATACAAGATCTTAAACTTTTCATTTTACTAACTGTTATTTTGCATTAGTTACAAATGTTGTTATGAAATCTGATTTATAGATTAAAACATTGCTTTTTTCAAAAACATAGACAACACATAAACAGATGGATCAAAAACATGAGACTTTTAGGAAGTGTAGCATGTTTACCATATGGATCACAGAAAAATCAGATGTCTGCTAAGAGCTACAGATGGACAGTCCATGTACATATATGTAATGTAAATGTGCTCATGAACACAACATTAACTGCACTTATGGACATGAAGTATACAATATCACTCCCTCAGCAAAGCCAACATGCTATTGATATCTCTCTTCCTTGACAAAGGGAAATCAACACCTAGTCCCAATGAGGGACCAAAGAGACGAGAAGAGGGGGATGAAAAGGAAGGAAGGATGGAGGAGGTCATGTAAATACCGTCAAAGGGCATTCGGTCATCTGGGTCATTGTCCTCGTCAGCCAGAATCACTTCTTCTACACACAATCAAACAAGATTCGAATCAAACCACTGCAAAAATTATAAAACATGAGGACAATTGCTTGTGCTTAAAAAAAAACACCTTCTGAGACAATTCTTACATGATCAGCACATTCCAAGACTGAGATGTACATATGTAAAGACATCCATTTCAAAGGAGACAAGCTACTATCTGTATTCTTGGCTTCAGCTGCTCTCTGGAGTATTTAATGGCTCTTTCTATGGCATTTACCTGCTTTGCAGATCCACTCCAGATATCCGTTCAGCTCTCTCTCTATCTGCTGCTGACGCTTCAGCTTTAGGAACTCGCTCCTGTTCTCCACACGCTCCCTTTCTTTGGCAAACTCTCTGTATTGCACACATGCAAGAAAATTAATGCTCAACTACAGACGATTGCATGAAAAGCATACACACTACATATTTGGAGATAAAATGGACAATTCATTTTTGGTCATATTGAGATTATCAGGATCACTGGATAACTTCCCTCTTGATTGTTAGAGAATTAACCTATGACTTAATCGTGAAATGTTGCCCTCATTTGAGTTAATTTATGGTCACAATTTCACCAAATTTAAAAAAGGAGGGAATTATTATAATTATTATTTTAAGTTGTGTGAAAACACTTCATAATTAATAATGAAATATTAAGTATATTTTTAATTTCCTGATATTCTGATGTTTTTAAATATTTTTGAGCAAAAATAAATAAATAAAATAGTGAAACGTATCATATTTGAGGTATGACTAAGGAATTAAATTAAAATGAACAGTATATAGACAACACTAAAACTGTTTTTCTATATGAGAATTATTTGTGCTCTTTCTATCATTATAATAAATCTAACTCATATAAATCTGTATATTTGTAAAATACACATTTTAACATCTGTCATAAATAAACAATACATTCAGTGTGCATTACAACAATTACAGAGATTCTGGTTTACAAACATCACTAAGGGATATTAAAACTAACTTTATACATTTCCTCAGTACATTTATTTATGTTTGTTCTGATTCATTCATTAAGTTTATTATTATTATTATTATTATTATTATTATTATTATTATTATTAATAGGAATCAGACTTAAAAGGTGTCCTGACATTAGCTCCACCAAAATATTTATTTTAAAACTAAATGTAGGCTGTGGAGAATATCTGAAATTCAAGAAAAAACTTGCATTGTTTGAATAAAATTTCATTTATAAAATAAACATTCATTGTTAATGTCTTAAGATGTTAAAAAAATATCATCATGCAAATATTTGTAATATATTTGCTGTATATGTTCTAATCTTAATACGGATGTGTCTTCTATTCATTCAAGATTTACAAAAATAAGTGTAATATAAATCAATAATATATTGACAACAACTCATTTCTAATTATTGATTTCTTTTATCTTTACCATGATGACAGTAAATAATGTTTTACTAGATTTTTTCAAACACTTCAATACAGCTTAAAGTGACGTTTAAAGGCTTAACTAGGTTAATTCGCTGAACTAGGTAGATTACGGTAATTGGACAAGTTATTGTATAACAATGGTTTGTTCTGTAGACTAGCTTAAAGGGGCTAATAATTAAAATGGTTAAACATTAAAATGTTTTTTAAAAAATTAAAAACTATCTTTATTTTTTGCCAAAATAAAACAAATAAGACTTTCTCCAGACAAAAAAATATTATCAGACATAATGTGAAAATTTCCTTACTCTGTTAAACATAATTTGGGAAATATTTAAAAAAAAAGGGGGGGGGGGGGGGCTAATAATTCTGACTTTAACTGTAAATGTAATATATGAAAGTCATGCGCAAACGATTAGACAATGCGCTGACAGTGTGAACCTAAAAGAACATGAGAAATGAATGTTAGAACAGCTCACGATCCCCTAGAGACGCTCCTTACCCTGACAGCACACCCAGCACAAGATTGAGCATGAAGAAAGAGCCAATGATGATGAGCGGGATGAAGTACATCCAGTTCCATGCACTCCCTGCAGCATCATTGCTCTGAAACAGCAGAAAACAGCCCCGTCAAAACCATCAGGCAAACATCCAAACATTGTTTTTTCTATCTCGCTCCAGCTGAGAATACAGTTTGTTCATCTGGTTTTCTTTGCACTTGTCTTCCCAAGACTCCATATTTTTTATTGGGTATTTTTATAAAGGCCAACTGGAAATCTGAGCCCACTAACAGGAGGAGGAGGAGGAGGAGGAGATATCTGACAGCAGCAGTGGCAGATCTTAGGACACCACGTACCATGCGGTGTGCAACCTGAGACTGGCAAGCATCTGGCTGGGGCTGCTTCATCTGTGGTGGGCACAGCTGGGCGCTCGGCACCACTGCACCCTGCTACTGCAGAGAGGAACAAATGGGCAGCCATCTTGTGTGGCACTGCTCCACTGGCCGCCTCTAGGGAAGAAGCCCAGGCTACGAAAGCCCAGATGGAAACAGCCCACAAGTGCTGCTTTAGGGATAATGCAGATGATATTACAATCTCTGCACATTTTGGGGTTTAGAAAATTACGAAAGCAGGGTTTTTATATTTTGGGGCTAGCCAAATTTTTAATTGAGTCACAGTTTATGTTGTTTAAAACTGATTTTTTCTTTTCCCACGGAAAGCAAAATAAGATATGTTTATTAGAATGCCCAAGCTATTCCCTTCCATATGATGAACATTGATTATGTGCATGGACTTCATTTGATTTTGATTTTAATCTTTTCTATTGCATCAGGCTATGCTGAAATGCTACTGTACATATTGATTCCACAAAAAAAGATAAATCATCCATTATTCAATATAAAATAAGAATTTTCAATTTGGATTTTATGGTGACTGATATATATATATACACATTCATTCATTCTTTTTCCTTTGGCTTAGTCTCCATTTCAGAGATCGCCACAGCATGAACTGCCACATTTATATTACTACTTAAAATAATTACTTTAAAATAACAATTTTTTTTTCTTTGCGTGAAGAATATTTTTAAAAAAAGCTAAAACTCAAAAGAACCTGTTAGCAAATGGTTCCATGGATGTCAAAGTCTGTTTATGAAACCAGAGATGCCAATGAAGAACTTTTATTTTATTAAGATCATACATCAATGCATTTAGCAGACAGTTTTATCCGAAGCAATTTACAAAAGCAATTAATGAAAGAGCCTGCAATATCTGCAATATACAATGGCATTTCGTTGTAGCCATGCCTCATTATTATCCTCCATGTCCCTTTTTCTGTCTCCCTTGATCTGCCCTACTTCCTCTCCGTCCGCTCCTTCAGTCTCTCTGCATGTCTGAGAGCTCTGAAATCCCCAGTATGTACTGCAGCTTTTTTGCTATTAAATTTTCATAGGTTTCTTTCTCAGCAGCTGTAAGAATAACTTCAGTTGAGCAGGGTCTGTTATATATATAGCCCCGTTCACCGGAGAGAGAAGGAAAACAGAAGGAGGGGGGGAAAAGAAGCTGGGGCAAGTAGAAATCAGCGATTTGGAGACGCAGGAGGAATAAAAAAAAAACAACAAAACAAAACAAGGATAAAAACACAGTAAGGCCAAATGTGAAATGATGACATCTGGTGCAGAACTGCAAGCCTTAGTCATACGGAATCACCACCCTCAGACTTATTTCTCATTGCCAAGATCATTTTTAAAATAACCCTTTAATCCTGCAGGTAAATCGGCTGTTGACTCGCAGGCAGCGTTGACGTGGCATTGGGATTAAACTGCTCCCTGAGGTAACATCATTAGTATGTGGAAATCTTGAACATGGCATTGACATCACTGGCCTATTTTCTGTGGCAGAGGGCGGGCGAGAAACAGCGCTCTCTCTTCAGAGTGGACAGGCTGGCCACCTGCGATAAGACTATAAAGGCACTGACTCTATAGGGCAGATTTTGCTTACTGTATGTCTGCTAGTGAAAGGTATGGGGATGTGGATTAGGTGGGCCTGTTCGGTCCTATAGCTTATTTACTTTATGATAATCTCATAGTTGAAGAAATCAGCAATTCTTTACTCAAAGAAATACATTTAAAAAACGAAATAATACAGGATGTCCAGGTGAAAAGGTGAGATCCACCGACCAATCTAAAACCCATTTGAGAAAATAAAAAAAAGTGTATGAGGTTAAGAGTGCTATAAGAGTGCTGTACTGCTATTTAAAATGCAGCAAATATACTCACTAACATTCAAAACGACGTTTTTAAATTAAGCTTCTTGTTCATCAAGGTTGCATATTTGATACTAAATACATTGAAAGGACAAATATTATTCATTTATTTTCTTGTCGGCTTAGTCCCATTATTAATCTGGGGTCGCCACAGCAGAATGATCCACCAACTTATCCAGCATGTGTTTTTACGCAGCGGATGTCCTTCCAGGATGCCCTTCTGCAACCCATCACTGGGAAACATTCATACACACTGATTCACACACATACACTAGACCCAATTTGGCTTACCCAATTGACCTATAGCGTATGTCTTTGGACTTGTGGGGGAAAGCGGAGCACCAGGAGGAAACCCACGCCAACACGGGGAGAACATGCAAACTGACCCAGCCGAGGCTCGAACCAGAGACCTTTTTACGGTGAGGCAATTGTGCTACTCATTGCGCCACCGTGAGGCGGACAAATAATTTTATTTACTATTGAAATAGGAGCCTTCAGAAATCGATTTAATATGCTGATTTGCTTTGTCAATTTGCATTTTTCATATTCAACACAAAAATGTTTAACAGAAAGTTGAACAGTATTAAGCCGCCTTTCCACTGCACACAACATTCAGACACGACTGTCGGAATACACCCCCTTGTGGCAGTTGCACACAATATTCAGTTTTATCATGCACCGTGGGAGAGAAGCTGATTCTGGCGGTGTCCGAAATAAAGGAGTGCAAAAGCAAAAAGCTTTTATTCTCCGTGTGTTCACCATGGTTGAATGAATGTAGAGACAAGATTAAAAATAATATTTTTATTACTCATTTATGAATGGAATGTTTTTTTTTTTGTTGTTTGTTTTTTAAATATAGACTTTTTAAAAAAAATAACGAAAAACTCCTATTTCTCATCTCGTGCACTTGGACAACACTGAAATACATCACAACCGGTCGGCCGGTCACCGGTCTAGTCGCAGGAGGTCAAATATTTTAACGGATCCGCAGCTCAAATCGGAGCCGAACTTTCCACATATGGAGATGATCGGAACTCCACGCAGCTCCTGGACTACTCTCTATTGGAAATGAATGACTTTCGGTCTGTCGCTTGTCATTTGTCGTGTGCAGTGGATGCATTAAACTGATCAAAAGTGACAGTAATGAAAAGACATCTACGAACATTACAAATGCATTGTTTTTTTTAAACTATTCTATAAATGTTTTGAACTTTTATACTGAAGTGAAATTGTTGAAAATTGACACCAATTACATTTACATGGTAATTATTTCTTAAACTCATAACAATACTTGCAAATAAAAAATTCTAATAAATACTGTTATTTTTAAACTTTATATTCCTTAAAGAATTCTGTACAGTTTACGAAAAAAAAAAAGTAAAAGTAAAAAACTTTTATGGCCTGTTTCCACTGAGTGGTACGGTACGGTACGGGTCACCTTTTACAGGTTTGTGTCTACACTGCCAAAGGGTACCAATAGTACCCTTTTTGTAGGCGTGGTGTATGACAAAGTTGCTGTCGACGTCATTCTCGATTGAGGAAATGTCAAAGTAAAGCTGTAGGGGTCGTTTACATATCATACAACACATTTACCAATTTCAAAAAACTAAAAACAATATAGATGCAGGGCGAGCACACACAAGCTTTCTTGAGAAAATGAAACCACTTGCGCTTTTAGATGGCCTCATAAACAATGACAGTACTTGGCAGATTCTGCTCTTCTTCTTGGTTTTGTGGCTGTTCATCAAGATCGTTATTATATGTATATATTATTACGGTGTAATGTCTCACCTACGTATTTAAAAATAGCACTTCCTTTGTTTTCATTCTCCTAGCTTATGCATGCGCTAGTGACGTATCTATGTAAACCAATAGTAGAGGCTCTGCTCTTTGGTACCTTTTTGTTGCGCTAGGTACACTTTAGTAAGGGTACTCAAAAAATGGTAAGGTACGGTTTGTTTTTTGGTACCTTTTGACAGTGGAAATGGACATAAAGCGCACCCAACCCTACCGTACCGTAGCATACCATACTGTACCACTCAGAGAAAACAGGCCATTATAATTAAAATTGGATTTTGGTAAAAAAAAATAAAAAAATAAATTGTTCTACTTCTGGTCTTTTGTTTGGGGTCATTTTAATCATGTCAATAAATAAAGAATATATAATAATAATTAATAAACAAAATGTATTGCATCATTAAAAAAATTGCAGTGTGACTTACATAATACAGCAGATCAGTCCAGCCCTCCATGGTGATGCATTGAAAGACTGTGAGGACGGCAAACAGGATGTTGTCAAATTGAGTAATACCATAGTTCGGTCCAAGCCAGTACTTTTTGCATACGGTTCCATTAGGACATATTCGAGCGGGAACCTCCTCCCCACATGGAAACTCCTCCCGGATCTCATCTAATAGAAAGACGAAAACCCAATTAATGAAATGTTTTACTAGAGTAATAGCTTTGAATATCATAATATGAAGAAGTTTGTAAATAAAGAGGCCTACCGGTGATCTTGTCAAAGCAAGTGGTGTGAAATTTGCCCATGTAGAACTCTAGACCAATGATGGCGAACATGAGGATGGCAAAGAAGAGCAGCAGACCGATCTGAAGCAGAGGGATCATGGCCTTCATGATGGATTTCAGCACAACCTGCAAACCTGGAGGCAAGTAAACAAGATTGTCGGCAAAAGCTGCATTTCTGGACTAGTAGTTCCAGTTGTCTATGCTGAGGCCAACAGCTGGGTTTTTCTGCCGCTGAATACCTTGGGCCATAGTGGGCTAGCTGGGACTTTGGGGTGGGGTGAAAGGCAAAGGTGAAGTTTGCCTGAGTCAGTTAAAAAAAGATCTGCAGCAAGATGTAAAGTACATACACAAACAAAAGAAAGAATGCAGAACAGACAGTACTGATCAGTTGAAGATGCCAGGACTCTCCCGAGCATTTGGGCTGAGAAGAATATTCAAAGACAGATTGAGGGTATCTGCCGAAATGAGGGTGTTTTTAAATTAGATTGCTAGTTCAGAGATAGTTTAAAAAGATGCACAGTATAAAGCCATTAAATTTCACAATAATCAGATTGGTGCTCACAGAAAGAAATTCCTATGGTTTAAAACTATGGATAATGTGCTAGGTCATTGAGCCACTGTTAATGGAGAGTCCACTTGGTATACGATGCCAATATAACATTACAGTATATGAGTAAAGAAAAATAATAAATGAAAAGTACATTTGCATGTATAAATATATATATACCAGATAATAATGCTTTAGGGTTGCACATAGTTTGTTTGCATCAGTTGTCTTCATCTTGACCATTTCGTGATGATGCAATGGTGCACTTTACCTGTGTGATTCTAATTTCTTCTTCCTGCTGAACTAGGCAAGTTGTCTGATGTTAGATTACTGGGGCATAGTTAGCATAAGGTTTTTGTGCTGCACTGTGATATATTTGCCACAAAGTGAAAAAAGACATGATTTCGGCCTTGCTGCTGGAGCTCTGGAGCTATTGGCCCCAGCCGACCTGATAAAAGGCCTGGCTCACACTGACTTGACAGTGGAAAAGTGGCTATTGTCAGAGGTTTTAGTCTTTGTTTTTTGCAGTATAAAGGTTTGACAGTTTGTAATGTAGCACAAAGGGCATAACGCAAACTGGAGATTATATTTCAAAAATAGTGAATGAGCATCATAAAGGTAAGAATTATGAATTGTGCGCTATATTGGAGTTCTCTCAGGTTACTGTTTTGTAAGATGAAATTTCATTTTCTCTACATAAAACCCTCAAATTATATTACTGGTTGCATTTTTAAACACTTTAAATCATGCAACAAAAAGCTATCAATGCATTTTGTTTGTAAAAATCATCCATCGACTTATTCACGTTAAGTTTACAAGAAACAGAAGTTTGAGAATATTTTGCAGAGGAAGTTCAGGTTTCAATACCACACCAGCATGTGGCAAAAGCCAAAATATGCCACTTACTGGGAATTCCAGACACCAGTTTGAGAGGTCTCAACACTCGAACAGCACGCAGAGTTCTCAGGTCAAAGTCTGAGCCCACGGTGGACAGGATTCTGGATGGATGAGAGTCAAGAAAACATGAAGTCAGTCCAGATTTAATCTAGGATAATGTGATAAACAACAGCCTTTGCAACAACAGATAACTTGCATTTAGTACATTTTTATGGGACGAGAGCTCATGTAAATCAGTTTACATCCAGACTAATGTCCGTTCTGAACACTGATTAAACGAAAATTCTACCTCATTATATTAAACCATTTTGTTGTCATATCATCACAGTTGCTGCAAATATGAATTCAGCACATCACAAATGTTTCATTGTTACATGCAAGAAACCAGTTTAAGATTTTTAAAGTTCCTCTCTATGTTACATTAATGTGTTATCCTGCTGTAAGATGGAGGAACAGTAGTCGTAAAAGGATGTGCAAAGGTTGTCGTCTTAAACAATGCTTAATTAGTATTTATGGTCCCAAAGTGTGTCAAGAACACCATTATTACACAACCAGCCACCTGAACCATAGATAGACAGTTGGATAGATCCATGCTTTCGTGTGGTTAACACCAATCTTACCATTCAAATGTTGTAGCAGAATTTGAGACTGACTGGATCAGGCAAACTTTTTCCTTATTGTCCAACTTTTTGTGAGCCTGTTGGAATTGTAGCCTCAGTTTGCTGTTTTTTACCAATCTGAATGCTTGGTGTAGGCTCTAGGCGATCATCTCAACCACATTTACAGGCCTAAAACATTGAGTTACAGCCATGAAGCTGGCTTTTTGACATGTACATTAACCAGTAGTTGAACAGGTGTACCTGATAAAGTGGCTCCTGAGTGGTTTGCAGCTACCTATTTTATGTGCATTTAAGTATAGTGCAAAATTAACATTAGATGGAAACACCACAATGTACATAAAGATGTACATTTTACATCATAAAAATCTGCATGATTTTATTTATTAATTTTTATTTTTATTTTATGGGACAAGAATACCAAAATCCTTGTTGCACTCCAATAAAAAATAAATAAAATAGAATAAAAATCAGTCCATGCCTGATGTAACTGGCTAACCAGACTAACCAGTCTCTTGAGATTCAGTCTCACCTGACACCATTAGTAATGTTGTTTTAACCTTTTTAAAAAATTAATAAATTAATAAAAAATAAAAATAAAAATAAAAATAAATAAATTCTCTCCCAGAAGCTGCTGAAAACATTAAGCAAAAATATGCAAGGCAAACTTTTATAGAAAGAAAAATAGTATGTTTCTTTTTACATTTGCATTTTAAATTCCTAATATATTAATTGTGTTACTTTCCCAGAAATAGGATTCTTTCGAACATATGGGTCTTTTATTAACAAATGATTTATGCAGCATTCAAATTCTGTGCATAAGTTAAATTGGCAGCTTTAGAACCAGCTACTGTGATCATATTTGTACACGTTTTAATAGACATATCCAATTATCATCATTTAAGAATACGATCCGGTTGGTGAATAGAGTTTGCAACCTCTGAGTGATTAATTGTGCAGCTCTCCCCTACAGTGTGTGGCTCTAAGACTATGGACTCAAACTAAGTAAGCAGTGGGCATTAATGGTTTTAGAGAGGATAGCACACACTGGCTGTCCCCCTGCAGAGTGAATGTCAGAGGTCCATGTGCAGAGAATAGAGATAAATGTGGGCACCGCTGCTTTGTATTCATATGACCTTTATTTGTGCAGGAAAGTCACTGGAAACTGATTCTCTGTAGTGATAACATGCAGAGAAGAACAAAGATGTGAATCCAACTGAATCAATACAGCACCACTGATACTGATGCATATGACATGGGAATTTTAATCAACACGCACACCCACAGACGTACTATGGCACGTAGACGTTTTTGCTGAAACTCTTAACCAGCTTCACTGGGCCTGCCATAGCCTACTGGAAAATGACCCTTGAGATATTGTCTAAAATGTCTTTAATATCAGTGTCAACAGGGGCTGCCATGATTGCTTTCAGTTAGAAATAAAATAAAAGCAACAAACGTCATTTAAAAACTGAAGGACACTGATACAAATACAGTGATACAAAGTGGCAGCCATCAGAGAGGTTAAAGAATGGCTAGCTTTTCAGTTAATATTACTGTAAATCACTATGGATGGCCAAATGAGAATGAACGAGGAAGAGAGAAAGGATTAACAGAGCAGAAGAGGAGGAGGTGAAGAAGGAGAGCCAAAAGGGGTTGGAGCAGGAAGAGGGAGCTGAGAGAGGGAGGAGCTGGAGGAGAGTGAGAGGAAGATGCTGACTGGCTGATTTATTTCCATCTCTCCTCATCTATTTATAGAGCTGCAGTCTGAGAGCCACCACTGTCAGCTGTACCTGACTTATTATACAACACTTTCTCACCCAGTCTCTAACACACACACACACACACACACGCACACACACACACACACACACACACACACACACACGCGCTTGTTTTGGGTGGAGACCTTTCATTGACTTCTGCTGTTTTATAATGAGCTAATTTTCCATTATCATGAAGAATTAAAAAAATGTAAAGTCAGTAATATTCAACGAAGACTACTGTTGCACTACATGAACAAATACAATAACATTACAAAACACACACACACACACACACACACACACACACACGCACGCACGCACGCACATGCATATATATATATACACACACACACAGTACTCAGCATATATAAGTACACCCCTCACAAATTTATTAATTCATTCATACATTCATCTTCTTATCAGCTTAGTCCCTTTATTAATCTGGGGTCGCCACAGCAGAACGAACTGACAACTTTTCCAGCATGTGTTTTAGGCAGCAGATGCCCTTCCAGCTGCAACTCATCACTGGGAAACATACATATACACTAGGGCCAATTTAGCTCACCCAATTCACCTATTGCACATACTTTGGACTTGTGGAGGAAATCGGAGCACCCGTAGGCATGGGGAGAACATGCAAACTCCACATAGAAATGCCAACTGACCCAGACCGAGGCTCGAACCAGCGACCTTCTTGCTGTGAGGTGATTGTGCTACCCACTGCATAACCGTGAGGCCCCCCTCACAAATCTATCTTTTAATATTTTTAATAGGAAGCTATACAATATTATATTTGTTCATATACATTAGATTAGTCAGTACTGAAGCCAAATCTGGAGCTCATCTAACAAAATAACTTACGATAATGGTCCAAAAACTAGTACACCCAAATGTATATGTTATAAAAAAATATTATATACAAATTTTTAAAAAGGGAAAAAATGAGAGAAGCAAAAAGATTTAAAAATTTAGTTTAAATTTTATGGGTTGTAATATTTTTTGCTATATTTTGCTTAAAATTTAATTGTATTATTTTTTACATTTTTAAATATGTTTGGTAACTAAAATATTATTTTAATAAATATATCTGTTTAATAAATCGTTTTTTGTTTAAATGTACCAAAATACATTGCCCATATTCACTGAGAACATGATAAAAATATTCATTTTCAAAATGGGGTGTACTCAATTATGCTGAGCACTGTACATACACACAAAACATGAATAATAAAATATGTGACAAAAGTTTAGATAGTCCCCAAAACAAAACAAAAGCACAGACACACACAAAACAGTTCCAGTGGGCTATTGAACATGCTCTAAAAATGCATTTTTTGCAAAATTACCCTTAAATGAAAACCAGCACCTATCTGTTGGCCCCATGTAACTTCAAAATAAGATCACTGGTTGTAAGGTACACAAAGGGTCTGTTTCTTCTACTAAACTGGATGTGCTGAAAGAGCTGAGCTTGGGAGGTTTACGATGTTGAGCTGTGGGGGTGTGGGCTCTAGTGGCGTTCCCTAAAGAACCGGCAGATAGGCTACATGGGATCCAGAGAAGGACTCACAGGTGTTTACACTGCACTGACAGAGGCAGCCCACCGGGAGGCATCTGCCAATCCATCTCACCACAATCCCGGACACACACTGGGCAACTATGTGTGGCTGGGACTGAGAGAAGTTCTAAGGGAAAGTGGCAATGTTTTTTCTACAGCAGGACATGTTAATGTAGATCAGTGCTGCTATAGTGTGCTATAGTACACAAGGTTTTCTTTAGTGCTTTTTTGTTTTCACAATTGACATACATACTACTCTGGAGTTTTTCACACACAATGAAGAGATGCATAGTTTTTAGTAAAATTGTAAATGAAGCTACATGTGAGGAAAGCCAGCAGTAGCCATTTTGTCAGCATGTCACTGATCACACATCACTCCTAGATAATCAAAATTGGGCAAAGAGGTGGGACATGGGTGCAACTATGCCTGCTTGCATTTTTTTCTTAGACTAGTTATTTTCTTTGGGTGAAAGATTTAACACATCCTTAAATGCAACTTGTTTGTGTCCTGGGAAATGGTGCTTGGTTATATAAAGGCCCGGACACACCAAGCAGACAGCAAACAACTAGCCTTAATGAAACCCAACTGTGTTGTCTCCTTGTGCTGGATCCGTTGCTGAACAAACAGTCAGATTGCTTTCTTCAGTCCACGGCCGACACCAGTTCTACACGCTGAATTGGGCAAAAAAGCTCCCACGTTAACCCCACAAGATTCATCATGAGGAATTATAACCATTCCGAATGAAAGACTTTTTTAGCTAGACATTTACACCTATACATACTAAATCTAAAGTATGTTGTATATATAACCATTTGTGTTTGATCTATTAATTGTACTCCCCGAAACATCCGATTTGATCATCAGTCGACTACAGACAAGATTCACAAAATTCAGATTTAAGAATTTGAGAATTTTGTTTTCCTCTGAATAAAAATTCAATGATTCACTGCCAACCTGAACAGGTTTTCATTACATATAGGTCTTCTTACTGAATGTAGCACTAATAGCACTGCAGTTTAATTTGATAACTGTATATAAGCTACAATTTTGTGTTATAATTTTATACCTTCTCTTAGCTTCTAACATGCATGAAATGTGGAGAAAGAGCTTTTCTGAATCACAGAAAGCCAGTGTGGACAACGATCGTTTTCAATAAAAAAATGCTGTGCTAAAATGAAACGTAACGTAAATGTAGACTAATTATACAGCACCAGTTATGAAGTCAGAAATAAATTGACATTTTTTTGGTTGTTTAGAGAGGTGATGAGAAAGACTTCCTTACAATACACCATTTCCCCATAGCAACCAGCAATCCCTCATTCAGACAGTTTCTCCGGTTACTGGGCCCTTCTCATTCATAACTGTTTCCATGGGAACAGGAGCCATTCCTCATTGATAGAATCTCAGCATCACCGCGTTAACAAGGAAAATGGAGAGCTTTGGGGGATTTATAAATGTACAGCATTCAAATAATCCACAGTAACACGTTATTTTAAATAATAAATACCCAAAATATAAATGCTCAATGTCGGTATGTACAACAACAATCATATTTACTCTATGCGAGTCATGAACTCTAGGTGAAATATCAGCTAAAACATTTCACAGGATTTTCTCTCTCTACAAAAGAACCCGCAAATCCACACATTAACAAAAACACATTCCCTTTTGGGTCTCGATTGATTTTCATGCTCAAATTTCCAGCCCTGAAGGACAACATCAGTATCCTGTTTGTCCTATTTCTCTGTGCATCTACAAGGTCCACACAAGTGTACACACACACAGAGGTCAATAAGAAAAAAGCATCTCAAAACTCTTTTTTTTCTACATGATTGTTTTCTGATTAATTGTTGTTCTTCTGAACAAAAACACGACTATCATACATATATTTATACCATGATTTACTTACTATAAATTCATTCAGCACTCTTATTCATTCTCTTATATGTTTTTACTAGCACAAATTAGTTTAGGAATTCTTACATAAATGTGCAGTATCTAACAATATTTTACAAAACATTTAAGTTGGCATTTTGTATGGCGCATATAAAATAATTTTCTTTAAAATGTAATTTGATGCAGACACATCATCACACTCAAAAATCCCCCTTTAATACATGTTAGTACAATAAATGACCCACAAATGGGGGTCATATTATTAAAGGAGTCAGGAACTGCCCATTTCATTTTGTATTTTTTTACTTTTTCATTAATGCTTTTTATATTCTGTTTTTACATCATAAAAATAAAATCATAATTTAGAAGTAATAGGCTATTATCTGTTCTGTTTTGACCACTCATCAGAACATCAAATACTCAAACGGACTACAGACATGGAGGTAAATGCCCATTCACACGGTTGGCAAACAGCTTTGCATATTTTATTTTATTCAAGGCTTTGCTTTTGAGGTTAGATCTCAAATTCTGCATGAATATTTGACAGCCTTCATCGCTGCTGTGATTTAGGTTAAAAAGACCTAAACACTACATATCATCTGTAAGAACAGACAAATACTTGTTTAAAAGCAGTTAGTTCATGACCCTTTTATTAATTCATTCATTCATTCATTCATTTTCTTTTCGGCTTAGTCCCTTTATTAATCTGGGGTCGCCACAGCGGAATGAACCGCCAACTTATCCAGCATATGTTTCACGCAGCGGATGCCCTTCCAGCTGCAACCCATCTCTGGGAAATATCCATACACACTCATTCACACACATACACGATGGACAATTTAGCCTACCCAATTCACCTACACCACATATCTTTGGGCTTGTGGGGGAAACCGGAGCATCCGGAGGAAACCCACGCAACCACAGGGAGAACATGCAAACTTGACACAGAAATGCCAACTGACCCAGCTGGGGCTCGAACCAGCGACCTTCTTGCTGTGAGGGGAACATGCTACTCACTACGCCACTGTGGCACCCATGACCCTTTTATTTTGTGTTAATTTGTTTGATAAAGATCATGAATGGCTATCAAAGGCAAAATTAAGCATTTTAACCCTTTTAACCTCCATGCTCTCAAAATTTCATTTCGTTTTACTTTTGCATGCAGCTGTCAAGAATTTCTCCGTTTCTCTAATATACTCACTCCCTTTCCTTTGGCTTAGCCTCTACTTTTATCAGTGTGAATCACCTGTAAAATATTTCATAAGACATTTGTCTATATTGTTGGAAAGGCAGCACTTAAGCTGATGTATCTGTGAAAGCTGAACTGCATTGTTTCTACCATTTTAATCATTTAACCATACTAATGGCACATTTCATTTGCTTATGTTGTAGCTGCTTCGAGTTGCGGTTGTTTTACATCAAATGTTCAGTATATTTCTAACAAAAAATAAAGAGAAAAAGGAGGAGGGAAAAGAGAAAGGTGTGAATGCATGTTAAATCAAAGGACCAGGGCTGAGGTGTTGAGAGGGACGTATCATTTCATCTTCAAAGTGTTCCTCAACTGAAAGACACATACGCCATTTACCTACCACAGCAAAGAGAGAACAGCTGTGAACGAAGAGAGAAAATCAGCGTGTGGAGGAGAGAGAGAGACACAGAGAGAGAGAGAGAGACACAGAGAGCTCGTGTCTCAAGGCTTTGCTGGATGATTGATCATCTGCAGTAGTGAAAAACAGGTTACTGCAGCAGCTCCTGCATAGGCTGCTCTCATTGGTTTACTCTGCTTCTCCCCTCTCTCTCTCTCTCTCTCTCTCTCTCACACTCTCTCTCTCTGCCACTGCTTGTTTCCAACCTATTGCTTCTCCAGTTGCATCTTTTCTTTCCTCTTCGCTAAACCCTAGGAAACATGGAAAGACAAACCCAAGATCAAGCTGCAATTCATTCACCAGCCACAGCAGCTGCTCTCGCTCCTTCTCAGATTCTCTTTTGCTCGCTTCCTTTTCGTCTTTCACCCCTGCTTACGGTGTATTTGTTTTTCATCCGAGTCACAAATACACATCTGTTAACTGCTCAGCCTACTTCAAATGTTCAGTGCGCTTGACGAAGACTCAGGAAGGAGGGAGTAGAAAGAAAATGGCTGCAGTAGGCAAACGGGGCGATAGCTCTCCTCCCTACTGCAGCCAACACACCCTCTGACCCATTTACACTCACACACACACACACACACCGTCTCGCAAAGCTCAGATGGGAGACTCTCAATCTGTATACATGTAAACACAGTACATATAGATGGAGGACACAGTATAACTAACAGACTGATATGCTTATAACCTTACAAATATACAACAGGGTAAGTATGGTATAGCACTAAAACATACATTTTCGAAACATCTTTGTTTAATTCTGTCTGAATTATTTTTTTTTAGCAATCATGCATATAATAATCAATACTGGTTAACATTTAATGATAGTATAGAACACATTACATAATAAAATGATAGTATAGTTAAAAAAAAAGTTTTGTCTTGATTATCTTTTATTGAATTGTAGTTAAAATTTAACAAATATTTTCTTGATTGTTAAAAAAAGGCAATTTCATGCAATTTTCATGACAAGTAGTACTGCTGTTGTTGAAGTTGCTATTGTTGTTAAACATTTTGTGTTGTTGGTAGTTGAAATTTTACTATTTGACCACAGGTAATGACAAATATAGCAACAGAAATTATTATTAGTTTCTTAATATTTAAGATATTGTTTTTAGTTGCAAATGTATTAAAATCTGTCTTCTGGTACTACTACTACTACCACCACCACTACTGTCACTACTACCACTAATACTAATACTAATAAAAACAAGAAAACCTGTGTTGATGACACGGTGGCTCAGTGGTTAGCACTGTTGCCTCACAGCAAGAAGATTGCTGGTTTGAGTTCTGGCTGGGTCAGTTGGCATTTCTGTGTGGAGTTTGCATGTTCTCCCTGGGTTCATGTAGGTTTTCTGCGGGTGCTCCAGTTTCCCTCACAGTCCAAAGACATGCAGTCCAAAGACATGCTGACATAGTAGTGAATATTAAACAACACTGAACTGAACTGAACTCAGCTATATACTAGCTATTAATTTACTAGCTAATAACTAAACTGTCATTTTCAATTTACTATAATCTTCTATGTGAAGCTGCTTTGACACAATCCACATTGTAAAAGCGCTATACAAATAAAGGTGAATTGAATTGAATTGAACATGCGGTATGGGTGAATTGAATAAACTAAATTGTCCATAGTATATGTGTATGGATGTTTTCCAGTACTAGGTTGCAGCTGAAAGGGCATCCGCTGTGTAAAACAATTGCTGGATAAGTTGGCGGTTCATTCCACTGTGGCGACCCCTGATGAATAAAGGGACTAAGCCGAAGGAAAATGAATAAATGAATGAATGAAAACCTGAGTTTTGTCTTGTTTCTGTCTTTACATATTTTAGGGCTTTTAAAATTGTACCAATAAGACTTTTAAGTCAGTGCTACCACCATATGGAGACATATATATTCACAATTAGATAGCTACTTTATATATTGTTTTGCTTAATGAATAGATATTCGTATAAATTTTTAAAGAAAACAAATTTATCCTTTAAAAGTTAAATATTGAATAAATACCTGCCATTACTTCATTGATTTTGAACACATAGGTTGTCAACTCAAATCTTGTTCATTTGAACCCTGTTAAATCAAACATTCATTCATTTTCTTTTCAGCTTAATCCCTTTATTAATCAGGGATCCCCACAGCGGAATGAACCGCCAACTTATTCAGCATATGTTTTATGCAGTGGATGCCCTTTCAACTACAACCCATCACTGGGAAACACCCATACACTTACTTTCACACACATACACTACGGACAATTTAGCTTGCCCAATTCAAAACCGAAGGACCTGGAAAAAACCCACGCGAACATAGGGAGAACATGCAAACTCCACACAGAAATGCCAACTGACCCAGCCGAGGCTCGAATCAGCGACCTTCTTGCTCTGAGATGACAGTGCTGCCCCCTGCTCCACCACACCACCCCTTAAATCAAACATTCATTTTTTTATTATTGTATAGTACATATAATTAAAACCATATTCTTGTTAAATGAAAATATTGGCATTGACATAGCTTTTTGCCTTTTGTCAATTACATCAAGATTATTTCTGATCTTGTATAAACATTTCCTTGAAAAGTCAACAAGTTCAAAGGAAAGAGAACACCCCCACTCACACACACACTGTTCTTCAGTCTGAATGAAGTACAACTCACAGAATGACAGAGCTGAGAATCAGTTCATTGCTGACGTGACGAAGCACGGCACATGATAAATGCTTTTGCCACACAAGCCTCCTGCACATTTTTCACAACACTCACCATGCGTTAAACTACCAATAACAGTGCAGGAGACCCTCCGCTTCTGTGTTAGCTATCATGCTAACTGAGCTACTACGGATGATCAATTGCGCTTGTGAATTGTAGGTCAAGTGGCAATATCAGCCTGAGCAAACCTATTAGCACCTCTGCTTTCAGCCCAGTTCTCTAAATTACAAGCTAAATGGGATATATGAGTAAATTTGATGTGCAAACAGATAGAAAGGCAATAGCTAACATGAATGCTGAAGGAGAGGGACATTCAGAAGTAATGTACTATAGGAGGACAGACATTGAATTTGACAGTAATTGTCATATATATATGGTATTCCACAAGGTTCTGATTTAGCCCCACTTCTGTCCTCCTTTATGTTCCTGCTAGATCAGATTTTTCATAAAAGCAGTGTATCATTTTACTGCTACTCAGACAACACAACTGTATATTATTTAAGTGAATTGGCTCCACTGTCTAGGCTTGTTTTAATGAAATTAAACAAAGGATTTATACAAATGTTTGAATTATAATTTAATTGAATCTTTTTGGTCCCCTAAAACTAGTGACGTAGCTGAAATTAAACAGTGTCCCTAGATGCCTTTTAGAAACGCTGCCAAGATAACCTAAATTTGAGAAATAAATGAATAATTTAAGAAGATACAGACAAACAAGGCAAATTATCTGGCACTGCAGTAGGATCATTATGTCAAAGTTGCGTGGGTACGAAAGGAGCGAAAACTCAAATGCAACTAAAAACTGGTGTTATTATTTCATTTTCTTCAGCTTATAGTCTCTATTTCAGAGGTCGCCACAGTGGAATGAACTGCCAACTATTTCACCATATGTTTCGTGCAATAGATCCCTGCCAACCACAGCCAAGTACTTGGAAATATCCATACTCATTCATGCACACAATCATACACTATGGCCAATCCAATTCACTTATACTGCATGTCTTTGGACTGTGGGGCAAACCGGAGCACCTGAAGTAAACACAAACACAGCAACCTGCAAACTCCACACAGAAATGCCACCTTTCCCAGCCAGGACTCGAACCAGCAACCTTCTTGCTGTGAGGCAACATTGCTAACCCTTGGGCCACAGTGCCCTAAAAACGGGTCTTCATTTAACAATTTAAAAAACAAAAGACATCATTTTGACAAAAACCATAACAAAGCAAATCTTGACTGGGCTGGCAGGGCAGAACAACACAAAACAAGACAAGGCTGGGTGCAAGGAACAATCACAAGAAAAATGACGATAAACTTCAAACATAAGAAAGCTATAAGAAACCAAAATCAATAAACAAACAGATGAGCAGAATTAACTAATAATGGGATAGCAAGGTGGTTGGGACCAGACAATAGACAGGAATAACAAACAAAAGCAATGTATTTACATCAAACAGGGTGAGAACACACAGCAAATGAGAACTCATTAACCGTGTGTTCACATGAAACTAAACACAAAATTAATCATTAGCCATGTGCTACATACAATGTCAACACAAGACAGAACAAAAAACACAAGCACACCATAAATGAAAGGACACCTATCATGTGCTCACCTATGCGGAATGGATGTTCAATCTTTTCGCCAAACTAAAACTAAAACCAACTTGAACAAAAGGCCTTCTTAAATACGCTTATTGTAACATAACAGAATGTACTTTGTCACTAAAGAACAAGGTCAAGTGTGACTGAGCATTTTTAATAAGCAAACTTACAAGTTATTACAGCTAAAATAAAATAAAAAAAATAGAATGCTGATCTTAAATTACATCTCTGATTGTAATTGAGCAAAATTTGCAGGTAAAATATAATATATTTATTTCATCAAGACTAAGAAAATGTCATTCATGCGTTTATCATTTCTGGATTCGATTACTGCAGTTCATCAAATCATAGTGCACAAAATTTAATCTCTAGATTGCAGACGGTTCAAAATTGTAAATTAGATCATATTACCACCATGTGAAAAACCATTGCCTCAGTTGACTTTCTTTCAGGATTCATTTTAATAACTTATGTTTTATTTTATATATCTACAGTACATGGTAAAGCTCGATCAAATATAGTGAACTTAAACCATGAAAATATATCAATAAGATCAGTACTATCTCAATCACAGTAACTGCTTGTTGTTTTTTGGTCTATGATGAAACCTAAAGGGATTGCTCTTTTGAAGTTACTACCCAAAATTTATAAAACAGCACACCACTATATATTAGGCATATATACTGATGCTCTGTCACTTGAAAAAACAATCAAAACTGATCACTGATGAGTGCAAAGGATGCTAGCATCACACTCTAGGAGTCTCTTTTTCCCTTAAAATGTAACAATTGTTATTTTAATAGTTTCCTTTTATATTTCCTAATTAGATTTTTTTTTTATTCTAACAACCATATAACAATAAACTTGAACACAATTTTGTTTATACTTGTGGATACAGAAACAAAAATGGCATGGTAAACGTAACCGAACAAATGCGTTAGACCAGTGTAGGTTAAATATTCATCAAACCTCTATTTTGTTTTAGATAATAAAAACTGTTCAGCTGCCTCAAAAGTTTCTGCAACACAAGTTTTGCGAGGTGCACAAACGTGAATTTTATTATTTTAGCTTGTGAATTTGCAGCGATCTCCAGCATGTTTTGTTTGTTTAAGATTAAAGGGTATTTGCTTCACATGTGTTTGCTTACAACAGGAACACTGATAGCACTTGAGCTTACTGAATGCCACTTGAACTTGCTTTAAAAGGAATGAACTGAATTGAATTAACAACGAAATGATTAGATTTGAATAATGACTTGCTACAGATGCTTTAGAGATGCTTTATAAATGCTTTATGGATATTACTCAATATAGTTACTTTCTTGTTATCACTGTGAAGTTAAACTATACAATGAGGGGGACTTTTTTAATAAATGCTGTACTTTAGTCAGCATGTTTTCGTAAAAAAAATGTTTTAAGCATCATTAAAAAGAAAATAATGTTTCCTGAAGCTAAATCAATATATTATGACACTGAGAAATGGAGCAATGACTGCTAAAAATTCAGCTTTGCATGACCAAAATAAATTATCTTTTAACATGTTAAAACAGAAAACAGTAAGTTTGAACAGCAATCATTAAAAAAACAAACAAATCTTTAATACACAGCAAGATAAATCTACCCACACCATAGAAAAATACATACATACATACCTAAATAATTAAATAAATAAATTCAGCTGTAAAACTAAAGAATGAAGAAGATGAATTCTAAAATCTGATAGTAATAGTTAATTAATCCTGATAAATATATACATGGATTCAGAGCTGGTTTTAAATAGGTCTTAAAGGGCACATACATGACCCCTTTTTTATATTTAATATAAGTCTTTTGTGTCAGCAGAATTTGTCTGTAAAGTTTCAGCTCAAAATACCCATCAGATTATTAATTATAGCTGTCTAAAGTCCTTCCGTTATAGCTCTAAACAACTATTTGCTGTTTTTGGCACTGGCCCTTTAAGAATAGTCCTCCCCGCCCACCGTTCCCGTCATGGATATCTGTTATGTTAATGTACACAATAAACCTGATTTAATGTCAACAAACCGAGATTGAAGCTTTTTTTGCTGACACACAGCTGTGGTGATGAAGTAAAGCTGGAGTAAATGGCTGTAATTCATTAACATGCACTGTTTTAAACACGTATTAAACTTGAACTCACTCTTGATCACATTCGATGGTGATTAATGACCTTCGCGAACTAAACAGATCTTTTATTCCCGGTTGTTTTGCGCACGTCCTGTCTTGTTGATATGATTATACATGTTACTACGGAGACATGTAATACGCAGCTGTCAATCAATTCGGTAGGCGGGGGGACCGCACTTCTACGTCAAGTTGCCGTCGGTCTCAAAAACGCTCTAATTGGTCCACCGTTTTTTTGAAGAAAAAAAAAGGACTGAGTGTGTTTATATCACCCCAAAATGACCGTCTATACACTATAACTACACATATGACTGTCCAAGCAGCTTAAAAAGTAGATTTTTCATCAAAGGTGCCCTTTGAATCACTACAGTGCATGCCTAACATATCACTGGAAACTCTAAGGAAACAATATTCTAGGCAACATTGATGTGACCATCAGACTTTCTTGTTATGCTTCTGTTTTTGCAAAAAAAAAAAAAAACTCATGCTCATCTACAGCCCTAAGCTGTCCCATCACCCACTCTCCTGCTTGTCTGTTTTTTTCTGTCTTGCTCTCTCTCTCTGCTGACATTTGTAGCATGTCCTCACTGCTTGTATCTGCAGCGCTGCTCTGATCTGGGCTCACCATGAGCTCATTAGGTCAGGAGCACACAATATCGCTCGCTGTGTGCTTCCACCCCACATACACACACACAAACATGCATGCATCCATGTATAATTCACAGAAAAAACTGCCAAAGCAATCACCCATAAATATATTTTTAAAACAGAATATAACCACAGGCAATATTCTAAAGAGCTTATTCTATATGTTTAAAATACAGACCCAGGCATATAAAAAAGCTTGTGGGAGAAATTCACTAAACAGTTGAACCACTTTTGCACCTGTGTTTTATTCGCCAGCCACCCGTAATCCAGTTTAACCAGGCGTTATCTGTGCTGGTGTACCAGTGCATCAAGTGTATTTAAATCAATCCATTGTCATTCTTTTCTGCACAAATGCACCTTCTTTATATGCTAATTAGGCTCGTTTTAGATGCACCCAATCAATGCTATCTGCCTGGTGCAATTAATGCCATTGCTGCACATGGAAAGCAGGTGGCAGGGCTGGCAAAAGCATCAGAACTTTAGTAATAGCAACGTTTTTGCTGCAGTATCAGGAACAAATCAGTCTGTCAGGAGTATTTACACAGACACCATTGGAATATTGACTCATCTTTGATAAACGAAATGAATTATATAAGCATTTTTTCTTGTGAAAATAATAATTTCTTAGCCAAGTGAAAAATATTTATATTTAGAGGTCAGATAATTCACCTGTAAAACTGTTAACAATATAACACTGCAGTAGACTATTAATAAAAGTAAAAGGTTTGTATAAACGATGAAAATAGAAGCATTTTCAGCCTTTCACCAACAAGTATTTATGGCATATCAAGCATATCTTTACATTTTTTTTGCAAACATTTATGTAAACATTCCCTTAAATATGTTTTTTTACTGTTAAACACTTCCTTTTGCAGTGTCTTGCACATGAAACTTCTATTAACCAGAGAACAGCTAAAGTAGCTTTAAAGCGGTGGTCCAAAGTGTATTTTTAGAGCCTGTTTGTGTTTATGGGATGCAAAGCAATGTGTGCTCATGCTAAATTTGTGAAAAAGCATGTTATTTGTTCATATATCTTTCTTTAATTATATACAGCTACTCAGCTAACATGAAAACAACTGTCATATTTCCTACTTCCCCCAAAAGCCCGCCCTCAAGAGGCTCTGATTGGTCAGCTAACATAAAGAGCTGAGATTCGCAGATCGGCTCCATGTCACCAGGAAATGTCCTGCTACAACATTACTGCACATCTGGTCATGCCCCTTCGCTGCACGGGATGTATGCTTGTAACCTGAAGGGTTTATGACATCATTAACCAGGATGTATTTGTTTGTAGTCCACAATCTTCGTTCGCTGTAGGCTTTGCTAAGCTAACTCTGTAAAA
>CAIGQQ010004433.1:2627066-2654653 GCA_903798035.1 Danio albolineatus | reverse complement strand
ATATATATATATATATATACACATATATATAGTTGAAATCAGAAATATTAGCCCCGTACCCCTATTATGTGTAGAAATATGATGAAAAAAATATTCTATTCGTTAAACAGAAATTGGGGAAAATAAATAAAACAAGAGGGCTAATCATTTTAACTTCGCCTATATAAATCTAATATATAAACCTCGCCAACACGAGGAGAACAAGCAAACTCCACACTTCCTAAGCCGAGGCTCGAACCAATGACCTTCTTGCTGTGAGGTGATTGTGAGGCCCTATTTGTATTATGTATTACATTTTATTCTGTTTGTATAGTTATCTGTATCAGCCAAACTTCCATATCAGTGCATGTCTTTTTATGATGAACAGATAAAAATTTAGGCTTTTATTTCCATATAAACATTGATTTTAAATAATACTTCAAAAACGATCACAGAAGCTTAATCATGTATTTTGATTGAACTAAACTTTTAAAAGAAAAGTTTAAAATGTATTTTTGAATGAAATGAAAAATAAAAAAAAAACATTTGTTATTAAAATTATGCTATTCCACATCAGTATGACTTTCATTTTCTATGGAACATGTAAAGAGATCATGTGGGTTTCCTCTGGGTGCTCCTGTTTCCCCCACAAGTCCAAAGACATGCGCTATAGGTGAACTGGACAAGCTAAATTGTCCGTAAGATTGTTTCCCAATACTGGGTTGCAGCTGGAAGGGCATCCACTGCGTAAAACATATGCTAGATAAGTTGGCGGTTCATTCCGCTGTGGGGATTCCTGATTGATAAAGAGACTAAGTTGAAAGGAAAATGATTAATGACATGTAAAGAGGATTTTTAAAGTTTTTCTACTATTGCTCTTTACCCTGCAAATAATGAATGTACTGAAGCTGTATACGAGATTAAAAAAAGGAGATAAATGCTTAATTAAAGTATAATAAAAATACTTCAAATGAACTGTTCCCTGAACAAAGCTATCATATAAATCACATGGGCCACTTTTATGACACTTTGAAACGTTTGATGTTTTTTCATCTGTTTTGAAGCTCGTCACTGTAGTGGGTGGGCAGGTAAAGGTTTCAAGTTCCAGATTTCTCTAGATTAAAGCCTTGTGAACACATTGTGAGTTTGTTAATCACTGGGTTTTGTAGCCTCGTCTGCAGCAGCAGCTGAGCAGTGTGGGGCTGCAACATTCCGGATGACTACACTCATTTAGACCCAGACATTAGGAGGTATGAAACCACCAGATTAGGCCTGGAAGGCAAACACAAACATGCACATATACATGCGTTGCTTTGATGAAACAAGAACACTGGTGCTCTTATAATTGGCAAACAAAAGGTCTCATGCCAAAATGTGACTTGAATGCCATTTAAGACTTCATGTGTAGACATATTCATTTCCAGAAATGCTTTTCCATGCTATGCACCTCACCACAAGTGTTCACCTTTAGGTTAGAAACACAGCACATTAGAAACCGAAATGTAGTTTAACGCAGCAGTGGTCCACATCAGTTTTTTTCTGTCATGACAAAGATGATTTTTTTAGCCGCAAGAACTCACACGATGCTTTAGAAGTTATTCTAATATGCTGATATTGTCTTCAAGAAATCCATTATGTATTTTACAGGGCTCTTTCATTAATAGAAAGTGGTTTTGTGCAGTATAGATCAATGTGATGCTTATTTTCTTTTAATTTAAAAGGATCCCGCTCAAGATGTATAGGTAAATTCAAAACATGGAGATACATTTTAAGGCTTGGTTTACTAAAAATGTAAAGTTGTTCCAAATGTATTAGTTCATTAGTTTAAAACATAAATAAAGATCCAGTTGAAGGCAAAATTATCAGCCCTACTGTGAAATTAGTACTAAATAAATTAGATATTAGGCGCCACGGTGGCCTAGTGGTTAGCACGTTCACCTCACAGCAAGAAGGTCGCTGGTTCGAGCCCCGGCTGGGTCAGTTGGCATTTCTGTGTGGAGTTTGCATGTTCTCCCCGTGGTTGCGTGGGTTTCCTCCGGGTGCTCCGGTTTCCCCCACAAGTCCAAAGATATGTGGCATAGGTGAATTGGGTAGGCTTTGTCCGTATAGTGTATGAGTGTGAATGTGTGCGTGTGGATGTTTCCCAGGGATGGGTTGCAGCTGGAAGGGCATCCGCTGTGTAAAAAAATATGCTGGATAAGTTGGCGGTTGATTCCGCTGTGGCGACCCCGGATTAATAAAGGGACTAAGCCGACAAGAAAATGAATGAATGAATGAAATTAGATATTAAGGTTAACTAGGCAAGTTAGGTTAATAAGGCAAATCACAGGACGGGAGTGGTTTGTTCTGTACTCTTAAGAATCTTAAAGGGGCTGTAAGAACTGCTTTCATTCCAACCAAACTTTCTGGAGAACCATAAACATTAATAGGAAATACAGTCACTTAGGAAATATTTGAAAATAAATTAAAATGTCACATGTGGGCTAACAATTTTGTCAATTCTATTAATGAAACCTGAGGGGATTTGTCTTTTGGTTTTTTTACATTGAATGTCTGTGCATATAAAACAACTGAAAGATTGAAAACATTATAAGCACAATTCATATGAAATGAAGATGAAGTCTTACGGGCGAGTAACTGATGACAGATTTTTCATTTTTGGGTGAACAAAACTTTTAAATATATTAACCGTGTTTTTGGTATACTGTCCCCATCATCGCCATACAAATATGAACAACACCTCTCTGTATCTTCTCAAAATTAGTTTGGAGACATTACTTTTAACCAAATCTGTCTGATGATTGTACAACATTCCCTTCAAGTATACTTTTTACCAATCTAATGTTTCTCTCTTTTACAATCATGTCTATAAACAGAGTGAGAGAGAGAGGGAAGGAAAGAAAGTGAGTGGCAGAGACAGACAGTGACAGTTGTGTGAATGAATCTAGGATGACACATTTAACTCCCTGCTGCCCAAATGGAAGAGAGTACGTAAGATGAAGAGACAATCTTATCATCTAGTCATCTCCCATCATACACACTGTTGAGACAGAAAGGAACATGTTGTAATGCTGTGAACCAAGGGAGGAGAAGAGCTGAAGTGTCCAGAAAGGCCTTAATGATTCAATCAGTGATGTGGATCATTTCAAAAACATAATATGAACGTTTCAATTTTACCCTACACTTGCTGTAGCCGTGTAATACGTTTGTCTTTAGATGTGTGCATCTAACTATTCCACCATCCTAAATAATTTACACACAAGCAGACAGCCTTTCTCCATGTCACTTTGTTATTTAAGACATTTATAAGACATTAAAAAAGAAAAACAAAGCATTTTCTATATCCCGATGTCCACATAACTGAAAAAACACAAAAAAGCACAAGCTGTATTTTAGGAACCCCAAAGCTTTTTTTCCTTCAAAAAGAAAGAAAGACTGTTTCACAGCCTGTTGTGGCACATTTAACGATCATCATAATCTTTGATATTTTTTATATTTTGATGTTTTAAAAAAACATATAAACATTTATATGCATTTATGGATGTATTATATCATCTTTGCGTCGAATTGCAAAAAGAAAAAGAAATACTGCTTATGCGAGGTGCTTCTAATGCAGCATCTATAGGGCTGAGAGTAAATTTATTGTTTTTCTCGCCTCTGGCTGCCATCATTAGTCTCACACTATTTTTTTTTTCCTTTTTCTGAAAGACTTGATAACACCATTGTGGCCCTTTTCTTTTATTATTTCAGCAAATAGCATTATAAAAAAATATTTGTTGTACTCTTCCATTCACTGCACTCTAAGTTTACCTGACTATGACCACTTTCGCTGGTGAGAAGCCCGGGAATGTGAAAAGGGTCTATATAGAAGATTTTTAGATGAAACTGTGGTCATTATTGTTTAGTAAAATGCAAGTCAATGGCTACCAGAACTTTAAGAAAAGAATAAGAAAAAAAAGGCATACAAGCTAACCAAAATGAACACCTGTCACTCCTGATGATAAATTGCACTGTTATGAAGAGGTGCTATTTGCAATAAACTTAATATTATTTTTAAAATTCCTTACCATGCTAATGCTCATAAAGAATATAAAAAGACATGAACTGTTTGAACAACATAAACAAGAACTACTACCAGAATATATCAATAAAATCATATTACATATAATACATAACCACTTTGCATTAGTGGCAGAAAAGAGAAGAAAAATATTTATCCTCATAAGATTGGGATGCTTAAGCTAAACAGTGCTGGAAGCAGCCCCTCCTCTTCTCTAGCACACCTACAGCTTAAAGTCACACTGCCTCTATAAAACTAGTCTCCATTTCTCCACCAAACTGGCATAGGAAAATGTGGATAAACAGTGATGCATGTCTGCGGCCCATCTGTATGCATAAAACAGAGAATTGACTCCAAGGAGGGAGAAAAGTAGGAGGGAAAGAGAACATGCCATTGCGAACTGCTCTTTCAGTCCACTGCTGTTATTTTTAGCCTGACGGGAACCTCAAAACAGAAGAAAGCAAAAGACGTGCTTGTGATAAAGAAAACAGAAGGTCGATATGTCAGAAAATGTGTGTACAAACTAGACTGCACCACGATTCTCTGAAACACATATGGTAGAGCTGGTTATGACTGCACCAGCTAGCACAAAACTAGCTCGATTTTTAATGCTGGTGTCCATCACCATTGAGAAAAACTGTAGGTCAGTCATAAGCAAACAGTTTGCTTGAGAAAATAAGGGAGGATGAGGAATAGAGAGAGACGGGGAAAGAAAAGCAGAGTAAATAATTTAAATTCTGCAGGCTGAATGTAGATCACTGCCTCAACACATGGAGGAAAACTGCAAAAGCTCACGACTCATGACAACTTCTTTACATCAGTCTGTCTCCCTCTGGTGTCCACTCGTTCTGCCTTCTCCAATATTTCTACAAAAGTCTTTTACATAATTTATTTCTCATTATTTTCCATCTGTCATTCTTTGATGGGAAAACAGATCTGATGATTTGATTATATGTTTCAAAGATTCACTAAACTTTGTGGCTAAAAATATTCATTACCCCTACTAAAATATGATTACTAGTAGCTCTATGACTTTTAATATTTTTGTCTCTTCAGATAAATGTGTACACTTCTCTGCACTCAAGATGGCTGTGGTTTCATAGTTGTCAATGAAACTAAAATTAGTAAATGCAGCTCTAAGGTTACATTCCATTTACAGTGCAGAAAGGCAGCCTGTAGACAAATAGACTGAGACTGTGTACAGTAGATATCACAAATGTATTTTTAGAGTTACTTTATCTTTGTGAAAAAAAAATATTAGCCAATATTTGCCAACCATAAGCTAATCATGTCATGCCATTTAATGCTTCTGCAATAAATATATTTCTAATCAAAGACATGATTAAGAATGATTAAAACGGCTGCTATTATGTGAGCATCTCAAATAAACACTTCTGTGGACATAAGGTAAGGACTTGGGATCACAAGGCCTCATTAGATGTTTCTATGAGAAAACTCTGAAAAAAATGAAGCTTGTAGAAAGCGTGGTTTTGAGGGTCGAGTGCAAGGTTAAAGGTCATTTCGATCTGCCAGAGAAGTGTGTGTGTGTGTGGGTGCAGTTCTTTGCACATTTAATGATTTCAGATACTAAAAGGTCGATTAGAAAAGGCAAGGAATGTAACTCTTCTGGAGTGTCTTTTCCTGTATATTATTGGTCTAAATAAAATACTACAGTTTTGGGGGGTTGCTATGCCATTACACTGAGCCATCCAATTAAATACAAGATTAAAGTTGAACCGCTTCACTGGAAGTTTGTGTGAAAGATTAGAGCTGAAACATGGCCTCTTCAAAATTTAAAAGAATAAAAACATGATTCAGTGGATCTGACCTTAGCTTAGCAATAACAATAAATTTAGTAAAGACACGAACCATGAAACTGATCCACCTCTTTAAAGAAAAGCCAGCTTCATAATGTAATCATGTTAAAATCACATCAAAACTAATCAAGTTGGTTCCTTCGTTCATTTTCCTTCAGCTTAGCCCTTTTATTCATTAGGGGTCGCCACTGCTGACTGAACCGCCATTGAACAGTCATTCACATATACACTATGGCCAAGTTAGTTCATTCAATTTACCATATAGCACATGTTTTTGGACTGTGGGGGTAAACGGAGCATCCGGAAAAAACCCATGCCAACACAAGGAGAACATACAAACTCCACACAGAAATGTGGGCCAGCCATGACTCAAACCAGCAACCTTCTTGCTGTGAGGCAACAGTGCTAACCACTGAGCCACCGTGTCGGCCATGATCACGTGTTCCACATATTTCACATGCCTTTCTAACAAGTGATTGCACATGTGTTTCTTTCTTTTCTCTGTGAGGGACATTCTGTTTTGGTACTATGACAGTGTCCCTGAAATTCAAGTTCTTTGTTAAGAACCTATTATAGCCTATGTGAAACTTGTATATTAACAGAGCTCAGTAAAAACAATATTATCATGTTGTACTCAACCTCAGCACTGCTGTGTGCATGTATAACAGCAAACAAAACATTTCGTTATTTTTTTTTAATGAGGCTCAAAATATGTGCTCACTGTGAAAAAGACAAGTATACATATCTCGTATTCTCCAGGAGCTCTTAGAATATGGGAAATGGTGGCTTTCCCCCTCCCCTCGCCTCCCCCTTTTCACCATCGCTTTCTCTCGAATGAGACCAAGCTGAGAGACTGCACATGCTGACATCAGCAAGCCTCCGCGAGCCACAGCGCCGCCCGCTCTCGTCACACGGCACAGCTCACCTCACGCCCGTACGTAACACACCAAACACACGCCACAAATAGGCTTCGTGCGTCTTGCCACCGTAATACAATGAGAAATAAATGGCTGAAAATATTCAACTGAAACGTCTTCGATCAAATCATTACTCCCCGCTTATTTTTATGCCCCATACAGCCATCATTAAACCAGCGGTAATGTGATTCATCGAGTTCTGAGACATGTTCAGATGACCTTACATATGCCACACTCAATTACACGATACCTGCAACTGGAGGCCCCAGGGTTAGGCTACTCACTAAGTGAGTTTAAAAGGATATGGCCATTCGGTGATCTTTTTGGCGTATTTTCTCACGAAGTTGTCCTCACTGAAGATGAACAGAGACCGGTTGACAGTAAAGCAGTTTTGCCGCACCGGTATAGGGTTGTACAGGGCCATAGTTCTGGCTCGCTGGGCCATTGATTGCTTGTACATTCTCTGCTGAGCCCCCGGCGGGCCGCCCTGCCTGCTGCCGCCGCGGCCGGGGCCCCCTTGAGCGTGTCCCGGTCCTCCGCCATACCTGGAAGGCACCTCATCTCCGAACCGAGCCATTCTATAGACACCAAATGCCAGTCTTCACGAAGCAGGAAAAAAAGGGGCGAATATTCAACGCGACCACACCACATTACATCCCATCTGCTTCAAAACTTAATACGTGTATAACTGGAGTACACATTTGTCTTCATGGCTTATAAATCTGAAGTTGGGCTTCAGGAGCTGATGGTTCAAAATTTAGGCAAAGGAAAAATAAACCGAACAAAAGACAAACAAAATTGAACCAAAAAATAAAAAACGGGCAGTACACAAGCTCGTTGTCCAATTCAACACACAAAATGGTCCATCATCATCACCTCATTTTATGTCCAAAATCAACATATTTCCACTGCCGTGCAATTCTTAAGTAAATCTCTCGTTTTCTGTGCCTCCATCCTTATGTATTTTCCAGAACTGTCTCTCTCCTGTGCTTTTCCTTGAAAAATCAGGTTGTAATGATCATGGCTACAATCATTTGTACGATCTAGGTGTGATAACCAAGAGAACAAAAATCAAAGCATTTAATTCAATCATTTGAGTTCCGTTTAACTGTACATTCCGATGATTGCAGAGTCAATGTCTGTTTAAATCAGAAGAAAAAAATACGATTTAAAAAAATATTATTTATTTATTTCGCAACATCCGCAATATTTGGCACGGTGTAGCTATAATCTGCCTTCGGTCACCTCGAGCTCACGTTTACTCGCATGTATTTGCGGCTCAGCTACAGATAGAAACCCGATGTAAATTTTGTTTTCCTCCTTTTTACCACACAGGTAATTTATTTGGATGCAAAAATAGATCATCACAATTATCGACTGATATTTTTTTTCTGTGCTTACTGGCAAGGTGTCATCCTTTTCGCCAGAGCCATTACTAACATTTCAGTGCAAAAGAACCAATCCAAGCGTCATAAAATCCAATGAAGGGACGCACAGTGACAGAAAGCAGAAGCATCAATCGCGCGGGGACATTGGCGACATCTCCGGGTTCCCATAGTCGCTCTCGCTCCCCTGCACTGGACTCTGGGCCGCGTACGATCTGCTCATCTTCCCCGAGTGAGGGCAATCCGATCGTGAGAACACTCGGATCCCTCTATTCCTTATTTCTGCCAATGTTGAGCTGTCTGTTAGCCTCGTTACTCTCCGTCAAGCGCCCCTGAGGAAAAAAGAGGGGGAGGAGGCAGTTGAGGACGAACGTGGGGTGGGGGCTCGCAGCAATATCAGCTAGTGAAACGCAAGCCAAACGAAACAGTTAGCTCCGATCAGCTGGCGAGCTAAGCTATAATGAGCCACTGATCAATTCAGCACTCTGGCCAGTTCTTGCAGCACATGACGCACGCACACGCACCCCGCCGACTAATGTACCCATCCAACTCCAGTCTGTGCGGCTACCTTCAGCCACTACTCAACGTATTCTCAGCCTCGCCTCACCTGCCTTTACCGCATGAAAATACGCCGCACGCTTGCTTATTCGACAGAGGGCTTGTGCGATTTTCCAGATAACGGGACGTAACAAAAGTGACAGCGCGTTGTCAGGTTAAGGACTGTTTGTGCCAGTGGTCGGGACGCGAGCGCTGGGAGATACAGATGCGCATTCAAACGTGCGTCTCTCGGGAACGGCTCCGCTTTGCGAGGGCACGCAGGGCGAGGAGCGACAGGCTATTCTTAGACGTAGACATTTCAGAATTAATACACGTAGATTTCCCATCAGTACAGCTGACAACTCTCCCGCTTCACCAACCCATGCACCCACCCTCTTACACACGACAGAGCAAAAAAAAGTTCAGTTTTTCTATAAAAACGGCAGCTGTGAAATGTACATGATTTAAAGACAAAATACAGTCTTACAAGCATGTGGGGTGGCATTTGGGTGATTTTGTGTGTACAAACTGCTGCCTGCTATGACTATCATATAATGCTAATATACCACTATATATTGCACAAATACAGTCAATAGTCACATTTTACAATAATGTTTAATTAATTGATGTTCATTTACTAACATGAACTAATAATAACAATACTTGTACAGCTTTTATTATTCACAGTTTAACATTTACTAATGCATTATTCATTCATTTTCTTGTCGGCTTAGTCCCTTTATTAATCTGGGGTCGCCACAGCGGAATCAACCGCCAACTTATCCAGCCTATTTTTTTACGCAGCGGATGCCCTTCCAGCTGCAACCCATCTCTGGGAAACATCCATACACTCTCAAACACACCCATACTCTCAGACACACATAGAGAACACACAAAAACAAACACCAAGACAATACATTAAAACAAATCGCACCATTAACTAAACAAAGGAGGAATGCAACATTTAAATTACAGATAAAACTGTCAAAACTAATACTGACCACTACTAAACTGAGAATGTAGTGAACTAATGTAAAATTCTCAAGCATAAGGGTGTCTTCTGTTTACTTGCATTAAAACCTATGGGTGCATTTCTAGTACAGTGAGCGTCGTATTCAGTAAATGGTTAAAATTACCACTTAAGGAAATGTTGTAAGTAATTAATAGCTATTTACTAAATCAAGCCTTTTTGTTACATTGCAGGTCATTTATCGCCATGGAGGTATAGCGATCTGAGAGTGAGTGCTGCTTCAACAGCAATAGGCCATGCTTTAGGACACGGTTGTTTTGCTCATGGCCAAAATCAATAGACCCGTGCGACCTTAACAGTGCCCACCTATCGGATATCACAGGAAGCAGTAGGCAGAGGAAGATTTACAGTACTGGTCCTCCTCAACACTCCCTAACATTTGGGCACAGCCACTGTACAATGGAGAACTTCTCTTATTTGAGTTGTCTGAGTCATTTATATCCCTTTTAACCTTAGTGTTAAAAACTATCAACACAATATCACAGCCTGCTAACTGCTGTAAAAAAAATTGCCATGTGAACTGATGGGAGTGAATATCCTCCAGATCTGTGCGCATCTCTTGATCTTGTGCAGTAAGCTGTTCACTGTCTCCACCAGCACGCGTGTGATCAACCGTATGTGATCCGTTTAGCGTCAGTCCGGAAAAGCCTGGGGTCAAGAGCTCGAGCAGCACCAGCCTCCAGCCTCTAGGCTTCAGCCAACAGATCAACAGCAGCTGACAGAACAGTTTCTTCTGTATCTCTGAACAGGCAGTGTAGAAGACTGACACAGTGTCTGTGAAATGTGAAATATGCAATGGCATTACTAGATAAAATAGGTCATTTCCAAATGTATTCCATCGAGGGTTGTGTTACACAAAGCTTTGTAATGTATACATTTGTTTATACAAATTATTTTGTCAAAGCACATTTTGTCAGAAAGGATTCTAACTGCTCTGTACAGAGTACGTCTTAAGACATATGCAATATATACTGGTTAAAAAGGGAACTGGTTAATGAACACAAAGTTTGCTCTATGGTTTAAACGTTCACTATGGCCAGGCAGCGGTCTTGAAAAAAGCATCTCCAGTTGCCTTGCCGAGGTAGCTGTCCATGGTTCTGAAACACTGAAATCAGAATATTACTGATCTGATTACTTCTGATAAATATATCAGTATAAACTCTCCCAAAAAAAAAAAATTCTAGGTGTTATCAACATGTTAGTCTTAAGCTAGTGTGCTCCAAAACAAATACAATATGTGCATATAGAAAACATTAGAATTCAAACCTTGTTGCAGTTGCATACTTTTGTCAACATGATCAACGATTTTTATGACATTATAGGGGACTTTCACCTCAGTTAAATGCCCTCTAATATCTCTAGTGTTCCTACAAGAAATCATAAGTTGAAACCAGTCACTTATTCGCACGTAACCAAACAGATAGAGTATATAAAAAAAAATGTTAGCTGATAAACTGTTGGTTTGATCTCCTCTAATCATTAGTCATAGTAACACAATGAGAGAAGGAACCCTAAAAAAACAAGATGCTTAAACATGATGTGTACATTCATGTATATCCATTGTTTCCTAGGACAACTAGGACATTCATTTATTCATTCATTCATTTTCCTTCAGATTAGTCCCTATATTCATCAGGGGTCGCCACAGCAGAATGAACCACCAACTTATCCAGCATATTTTTTACACAGTAGATGCCCTTCCAGTTGCAACCCAGTACTGGGACACACCCATACACTCTCAAACACACCCATACACTATGGCCAATTTAGTTTAGTAAATTCACCCATTGCATGACTTTGGACTGTAGTGGAAACCAGAGCACCCAAAGTAAACCCGCGCCAACACGGTGACAGGACATTTTGATACAACATATCTTTAAATAAATTTGGCATTATTTGAAGTACATCTGAATATCTGAAGTATTCATATAAAGTATCAAACCAAAAAAAGGCTCTCAGAAATGCATGCAAATGTCGTTTGCTTCAGTTCTGATTTTCCTGACAAAACTGCATACAAACGGTTTACAAAAAAGATATAGGCAATAAACATGTTTTTGTAGACAACCAAGGAAAGCAAGCAAAGTCTAATTGGCAATAAAAACTCTGTAGCACCTTTAAGAACATTTAATGATAATTGGCCAAAAATAGAAAGTACATCCAAAAGAGCTATATTGCATACTTTATATCGAGCTTTTGTTACTATATTTACAGTTTGGAAATTTGGTTCTACAACAACACACACTAATTATCACTCTAATTCCAGCCTATTGTTAACCTACTCATTTTCAACAACTGTTGTAGATCATTGTGTGAACAGAATATGAACTATACCTTGTTTACGTGCAACACACTTGTCAATGATCTTTGAATTGTTCCAAATAAACCTTGAGAAATTATGAGTCAGAGTATAAACTCTAGAACATAAACATTTAATTAAACTGTTGAAAAAGATGCAAATGAAATCTTATATAAAAGGCAGCATGTCTACAGTAAAGTAACTGAAGACCCACAAACAAAAGACTCATTATCTTCTTAAATCAAAGTTGCAGATTTAGTGACTCAGTATAGAAGCTTGATCATCATCATCTTGTCTTAGAACGGACAGCTCTCTTGACAGCTGCTGTCTGAGTCTAAAGACTAAAAACAGCAACATTAATGGGCCACAAACTTGTTTATCATTTAGACAAGAACAGCTAGCTCTCTGCAACAGCTCTCTGGCAGCTAGCTCTCTGCAACTCTCACATGGTCGCCCACGGAAGCTAAGCAGGGCTGTGCCCGATCAGTACCTGGATGGGAGACCACATGGGAAAGCTGGGTTGCTGCCGGAAGTGGTGTTAGCGACGCCAGCAGGGGGCGCCCAACCTGCAGTCTGTGTGGGCCCTAATACCCCAATAGTGACGGGGACTATATTGTATACCGTATAGTGAGCGCCGTCTTTCGGATGAGATGTTAAACCGAGGTCCTGACTCTCTGTGGTTGTTAAAAATCCCAGGATGTCCTTCGAAAAAGAGTAGGGGTTTAACCCTGGCATCCTGGCCAAATCTGCCCTCTGGCCTCTGTCCATCATGGCCTCCTAACCATCCCCACATCATAATTGGCTTCTTGGTTTATAAAAGCATCCAATTTTTTTGTTGTAATGAATTGCTGAAGCTTTTATCACAGTAAATGGTATCATCACGATATTGACCTAAGCTGTAAAAAAAGTTACTATAACGTATAACAAAAAAAAAAAAGTTTATTACTTTATTGTATATACATGTTCAGAGTATAGAGAATAATGTGTCATTAGTAAATGTTAGTTAACAGATTAAAATCAACAGTGAGAAAAAGACCATAATATATTAAAAATATATATAATTTTATTAGTTATTAACAACATTTAATAAAACAATTACTATTTGTAGATTAAGAATAAGATTTTAAAAACATTTTAGGCATTTACAAAGAAATTAACATCCCTTAAGATCATTTATGTGGTTTTCATCATTTAATGTTAATGTACAATATCCCTATAAATAGTCACAGAATGTTCAATCAATATTTCAGCACGTAGTAGGCCATCAACACATGAAATTGTTCATGTTTGAACTATTAAGCTAATTAACCAATCTTTAAGCATTTAGTGCTGTTATGATCACCACTGCAAATCTGAATGTTCTTCAAAATGCAGTGAATAAAGTGTCCACAATACCAATATTGTGAAAGTTCATCAACACGAAATATATTGAATGATTAAATAGCGGGCATATGTCTAATACCAACACTAACCATTCAGAATTTTTTTCTTAATATATGCGCATATGTGTATCAATTATGGAAGCGGTCACTATGGCCGGTCTGTATGCTGTGCTGTGTGCCGTAGTCCTGTTGTGTCAGCCTTGTCACACAGCTGGGGTTTACAAGGCGATTGCTTTTGAATGCCACAGCCTCTCTCCAGCTGCCAAGCAGAAACACCCCTCCCTTAGTGCATTATTAAAGCATGCCACACTAATCTAACCCAGCAGCACACAGTCACTCAAAGAAAGAAAGAGCAGTCAATAAGAATAAGACATCTCACAATACCGCTCTAAAAATAGAAATAAACTTTACATTTTAGCCAAAAACTATCTAAAGACTTTGATTCACTGGTGTTCAAATTCAGACAAAATGTGGTGTGACAATTGCTATCAAATAAATGAAAATTCAATAAAATGCTCTGCTAAAATGTCACAACAAAAAAACAGAATAAGTCAGAAATGTCCATATGCATCAGTCTAAATGTATGCATGCATATAATGGTGACAAATTGACATTAAAAATGTGCACAGACACACAGGGCTGATCAAGAATTCTGAAGTAATGCTGCTGTGTATTTGCGGAAGAAGCTAAACTCAGTGACTCATAAAGCTGAATAATTCATAAACAGCATGTATGTCAGGTTCTCCACTCCTTATTTAACCTTTATTTACCAGATATAAATCCTACTGGTTAGTGGAACTTAAGACAACACAACATCTTAACCTTAGTGTGTCACAACATCTTAACCTTAGATGCAATAAACATGAAAAAAATGATTATGGGCTTTCTTTCTTTTTTTATTTGCTTTACAAACATAATATATTTTACAATCAAAATATAAATGTATACTTTTTGGCACAGAAAAGAGTAATGAATGAACATACTGCCATGTAGTCTTACTAAGACTATGCGAGCGTAAAATGGGCCATCGTCCTTTGAGCAGAGTGTTTTATTTGGGGAAGAGCCTGATGTAGGTACAATACATTTTTAAACAGTGTAGAATTATTAAAAGCCCCAATGCCTGACAAAACTTCCGTTTATCTCTCTCTTCATTGCATTTAAGCACTCTGCTAATATACTCATCATTACTAACAACAGGACTGAAAAGGCTATGTGCACAGCTAATGTTTATGAGGTTAATAAAAGTTAAAAATGTTTAAAGATTTATGTGACTATTTTAAAATTTATAAGGTTACCTTTACAGCATCGACATCGTAATGTAATTAAAATACAATCAGTTAAATAAATTTAAGCATTCATTTAGTTGTTTAAATATAAAACGTGATGATAGACCGTGTAAACTCTAGCACCATCATGGTCAGCAGGCTAGCGCAGAAACTCCATTAATGCACTTCTTCTTGTCTTCTTTGAGACCTACTTTATATTGTATATCTATCAGGCAGTGAAGATCACTTAGGTTTAAAGAAAACAGATCTTAAATGTGGCAATTTTGTAATGGAAGCTGTTGGGCTGGTGTCTGAAAATATTTTTTAAAATTTGCATATACCCATTATCACGTTAACACAATGTTTTCAAAATATATCTGGACTCACTGTGCACATAACATGTGAGTGTTGAAAGAAATAAACAGTAAAACTACCAAAATGGACAAAACTTAAAAAGGTATTTGAAGATCCATTTATGGAATAATAAATTGGTGCCTGCAAACAGCTTCAAACATATTTAATTAGGCTTCGATCTTGTCAAGCAGACAGAACTGAAGTCATCAGAATATATGCTTTCACTCATCTGTTATGGCTTTCTTTTCTCTCTACATCCCATGCTTGACTGCCAAGCTAAGGATGTCTTCAGCTCAAATCTAAACATGTCTACCACATCAGTGATTTTCTTCCCCTTAAGAGAAGTTCATGTCAAGATGAAAATTCTGCCATTACTCACTCTTGTGTTGTTTAAAGATATATACTCTGTTAAATGTACAAAAGAATTCGATAAATGCATCATGTTTTTTTTTTTGTCCACAAAATGAATGTCAGTGGAAACCTCTCTCATCTCCCTATGGTCCAGCAAATAATTTAACTCCTTGGTGAGTCAGTATTTATATTCAAATCAATTGAGCAATATACGTAGAGTCACTTGACAAATGCTCATGGAGGCTTAAACGATTTCCTGTGTTCTTTAGATCAGCTGCTGTCAGTCATGAAACCAACCGAGAAAAGCTTTTGGAGCAGGACAGGCTTGGAGGGCAGCCAGACAGAGGCCTTGAAGTGAGATAAATATTTTGCTGTGTCGCTCTGCATGTGTATGCATGTTAATGTTTAGCTTTAGTGTTAATTTCTCCTTGAGAGCCTTCTGAAAGCTCACGAGGCTTTTTTTTGTTGTTGTTGTGACCAAAGTTGCTACATCAAAAATAGCAGTCTCTGTTTATGATGTCATTGATAAATTTTATTTTCTTTGAATAAAAACAGCAGACAAAAATTAATTTAAATGTCAAGTCATATTTAATTCAATGAAAGAGTAATTTCCTATTACGTCATGGCTTTATTTCCCAAAAAAAAAAAAAGAAAAAACACTGACGTTTGTAATGTCCAGCCCATTTCTAAAGGATGTTCTGTTAAGATGCACCAGTCACAAAAGGGAATGAAGCATAGCAAAGGGTCAGTTATATTTTAATGTGCTTATTAAAGCACATCAAAGTTGCCTCTAAAAGTGACATGAATCTTTGGACAACTAAACAGAAATTTCTGTATAAGCATAACTATCAAATTTCATAGCACAATTTATTTTATTTTTTTTACAATCCCTTTTCTTGAAAAGTGTTCTTGTTCTGGTGGTCTCACTTTTAGCTTAGCACAATCTATTAAATGGCATTAGACCATTTCGTTAGGATTTCAAGAGTTCACACTTAGATATTGCTTGAAGCTATTAGCAGGTTTGGCACGCAGATAATTGAGCCCAGGGCTCCTGCCTTGTCAATATGTATAAGGGGGTCCGAGATCAGGTAGGTCTTGAGAGAGAGCTCCCCCTGGTAAAGGAAGGAAAACAAGGAGATGGGGTGGAAGGGGGAATTCTTCCAAAACTAAGATAAAGTAGGGCGAAATCTGTCTATTTTTTCTAAGCTTGAATCAATCTGATGGGATTATTGCTGATTAGAGGCCAGCCGGGATCAATCATATCACATGCTCCTCTCGAAATGTGTTTGCAAAACTTCACTTCATTAAAAAATAAATAAATAAACATTTTAAAAAATTGTAAAAAGTTTTGATATTTTTTTCTATTTAAAGCTCAAGTCTTCTGTAGTCACATTGTGTAATAAGACCGATGGAAAATGTAAAGTTCCTATCTTAAAGGCCAATATTTATAGGTGCTATACTCTAATTCTGGCGTAATAGTCAAGAAATTCGGTTGCTGTACCATGGTTGCGCCAGGCAGAATGATATTACACATCATATTATGATACACCATAAAACCAAACAGAACAGAAGACACAAGCTTTAATTAGGAAAATTATCAAAAAAAGTTTTTAATCAAATTTGATTGAATTAATTATGCCCTGCCAAAACAAGAAAGTCAGCTAAATGGATTTAAAAATGTCAACTGTTTAAAGTCCTCAAGAAATAAAAAATAACTATATGATTTTGTTAGCTCACACTGTTAGATTTGTGGTGAACAATTCATCTGTGCATATCATAAAGAAAAAAAATAGTTTGCTCTTCAAATCTTTCATTGAAATCTGAAGATGCACTTCCTGTTTTTTTTTTTGTTAATTTGTAAGATTACTTAAAAATTTCAGTAAATAGGCGTGGCTAACATATTTATATTTAAATATAATTCTATTTAACCACACTGCTGCAACGGTCAGTTTTGAAAGCAAACAGAAACAATGAGGAGTGAGTCTGTTGTCATAACTCTCCCCAAACCCTTTTTCCAATCTTTCTGAATGAAATGCTTACCTTACAACATCCATTCAGCTTGCAGTGTAAAAACAAGCCACGCCCACTGTTGTGTCATTTAATAATCTGTTACTCTAGGAGCTGTCACAATAAGAAGAAAAAAAAACAGTCGCAGCTTCTGGTTCATGGGGACTTTAACTCCAATAGACTTGCAAAAAAAATAATAAAAGTGTTCCTTTAACATGCTTAATGGTTTTCAAATAATCCTGTACACACACATACACAAACACACATACACTCACAAGTACATAGATGGTGCCAAACATTAAGCTAATGTTTGCCCTAGTCCAGAAGATAAAAAAAACAAAGATATAATAATTTTTGACACTCTGAAGTGCCCACTATAACATATTGTGCATATTCATACTGCAATAAATTGTATTATTATTATTATATACCAAAACATGTCAACACTAGACACAAGTACAGAAAATGTAACAACTGAGCTGATGTGCAATGATGTACTAATAATGTGCTACAGGAGCACAAATAAACTGCTCGCAGAGGATCTGTTCTAGGTTACCTCAGGCTTTGCAATCTTCTGATCTTTGCCATAGTGGATACAGCGTGGATATACTGCACATTCCCCAGAGCCATGTATCAGCACTCAACATCTTACTGCCTGTAAATCTCACTTACTTACAGACTGTTTAATGCCCTCTTACTGCCACAAACAGCACTGCCTGACCATTACAATTACAAATAATTACCATCATTACGGTCTTGTGGGCTAATTGATGAGAGAAACCAGTCAATGTGGTGTGTGTGTGTGTGTGGTGTATAGAGAGAGAGCATAGAGACACAGAGGGGGAGGGGGAAGTGGGAGAGAGATTTTTCAATAATTAAAGAAATTCATAAAAAATAATAAACGTCTATATTTATGTCTTAAAACAGTGACCTAATCCTGGGTGAAAAAAATACAGTCTTTTCAATTTTAATATGATATCCAATAAGTGCTAAAAACTCAGGGGTAGAGGAGATAGGGTTTAAAAAAATAAATAAATAACATGCCAGTGCAAGCAACTGGGTCTGATAACATAAAAGATTTCAAACATGAGGTTATGAAGTTTCAGAGGCAAAAAAGACAGAAAAAAGGTTGAAATATTGTGCATACATTATGTCAGAGAGAAAACACTGGACTGGAGGATGCCAGAAATATGTTTTCCTCTTTCGATCACACTAGGCAATAGTCATGTGTCGCTCTCTGGTGTTGAGAAGAGGAATTACAGTTGTGCGGAAATATAATTTTCTTGCAACGTGTTGTCTTTGATCGCTGGGAGCTGTTGATTGATTACAATTAAAACTGCAAAGAATTTTGACTTTTTTTTTTTTTTTTTTTACAAAAAAGTATGTTTACATTTGCAAACGATGTATTTTGCGCTGTCTGGAGCCAACACCTAAGCTTTTCACTCATCATTGCACACGTGCTGCTGATGGTGTGACAATAAAAGTGATTTGATTTATTGGTTGAAATCAGGTCCAAAATTCTTGTTTCATTTTCTTTTTTAGACACCTACGGTTTTGTTTTGTCCATTTATCATTCCATAATTAGAAAATACTGCAAATATCACGTTTTGTAGAGTCAAAATGGTATGAGTATAATCAGGCAAATTATGTGTGGCAAAAACCTCTGTAAAAACCTTTAGAAGATACATAAAACTGAAGATTAGTGGAAGTGCTGCTGAGGTAAAGATTTGTGGATCGATGCAGGTTGAAAAAAAAATCATTTTGAGAAAACAGCCTTTAAAATATGCGCAATTCCATGCAAATGTCAACTTTGCCATGAAAAAAGTTTTTTTTTGTGTAAGTATGTATTTTACAGTACTTTAAAAGTACGCAAAATGTCTCTGTCAGTATTTTCAAACTATTATATTTGATTTACCAAAGTCACACAAGTGCAGATTTCTGTCACATCCATAACTAAGATTTTCTTCATAAATGCAAAAATGTTAAATAAAATAAAATCAGTATTTTTTGTTCTATAGTGAGCCGACTCTCATCCATTTGATTAGCATCATTTCTTTTGGGGTTTGCAGTTTAATTCACAAAATTTCTACAAAGAGTGCTGTATACTGTAAACTCGCACCCTCTTTTGGTCAAATCCATAACGCATGCATATTTTTCACAATTAAAATATAAAAAAATGTTTACAGATTGTTATTTTTTTGCTCCCACAACTCTGTGGTTAGTTGTTTTGGAAAATATAAACAGATGTTTTAATATATTGTCAACATATACTTTCTATGTCAGTTTATGTTTGAAATTGTTATTGCAAATGTCACATCCAACGCTGGAATTGCTCATAAGCACTGTAACTAAATTCTACATATTTCTACAGACACAAGCTGATCAAGTGCAATAAAGGAAACACTTAAAATGTAATTTGGATGTTTTTATTTTCAATTATCTGAAATAAATTCCTATATCTTTTTTTTTCAATGTCAAAAGTGACCGGTGCATAAAAACACGTAAAAAAGCTTTACCTGCAGTGTCTGGGCTTAAATCTGTAAAAAAAAATTAAAGCGTGATTAAAATGCTTGTTCAATTACCATTGTTGCTCACACTATTTTGCAATTAATCGTATTTTGTCAGTTACTAAATATAATGCTGGATTGCTAGACTTAAGAGGATTCATTCTAAAACTCCAAGTCCCAGAAATCTTAGCGAAATCAAAATGGCGGGTTGTCAATGACAGCACTGACACTGGTACACAGAATATTGCGCGTGTAACCTAATTTAAGCCCTCAACATATGGACTCGACAGCATGACACTACTAATTAGAGTATCCAGACAAATTCAGAGGAAATCTCTGCAAAGTACCTCTCTGTACAGGTTTTTGTCGGAGAGTTCGGCTCTACGAAAAGGCCCCGAGAGTACAGATGAGTGTAAATGGTTGTGTGGATCGTCCGAAGAAATTTTGTCGGCAGTGCGTGGACAGGTCGAAGTCAGACAGAACTTCATCAGCGAGGAAGAGGAGAATGCCCTGTTTAAAGAAGTAGAGGCAGGACTTAGGAAAAAGCGGTATGAATTTGACCACTGGGACGATGTAAGTAATTGAAATGTTTTTACCTGCAGTTTACGCCGCAACCCAGCGTCATTTCGTAAAACAAACTAGTGTAACCGTTGATTTTCACTTTTAACGATATATGTTAATACTTGACTGGTGCCATTTCTGCAGTTTGGTTCCAACATTACTGCACTTTTCAGTGGAAAAGCACTGTCAATTAAAAATAAATAGGTGTGCGCACGAACCCAAACCACGTTTCTCGAAAAAAGCCCGGAATGCCGAAATAACGAATTTGAGCGGGAACAACCTGCGTTAACCAATCAGAAATATTTGGGCGCATTTCTTCCAATCAGCTGGCTTTGGGCGGGTAACTTGATTAAAATGGGTGAAGTATTAATTATTTTTTCATATTACATGACAACTGGACGCCGACATTAGCAATACAGTGTAAAGCGACAAAGATCATGAATTAAATGATTACTATTTTAACTTTTACAGTGTCTTTTAGATACTAAATCAGATTGTAGTCTTTGCAGGCCCATTATTCATTAACATTAATTAAATTAAACTATGTAAACTACAAACATTTAGTAATGAGACCTTATTGTAAAGTGTTGCCTAGTCTACTTTATAATCCATTGGCAATTTGTTTGAAATATTTTTTTTGTGCATACAAAAAGCAAGATCCTATACCTGTTATTAAAAAAAATCTTAAAAGTTTTGTACGTCAATATTGTGATACATCATAATAATTTTTTTTTTAAATCATACTTTCATAAGCCTAATGACAACCGTGTACTAGAAATTTTGCATTTTAAAAATGTTTGTGTATAGATTGAATGTCAAAATAAGCCCGTCCATACAGATGAAAGAGAAAATGTCAATAATTAATAGCCTTAACTCAATATCAGCTTTGCACTTTCAGGTGCCCAAAAGTGCCACCATCATGTAAACGACCACAACACTTTTTTTGTCTGCTCATTGGTTGAAATAATCTTAAACATACATTAAATGATACTTGAATTAATTAGCATGTCCTGACTTAAAAATATTTTTATTAATAATGTTGTAAAGAATATTTGTTCTTTTTTTCTGTTTAATTTGGCTTTTTATTGATGTCAATTACTTACACATCGTCTGAGTTCTCTGATGCTCTGTCAGAAACTACAAACCAAACATGTTTGAAAGAAAGTTAGGAATGTGGATCATGCATCAGGCTGTAATTTGCATCAGGGCTGCATGATACTGGGAAAAATATGCAATATTGTTGTTAAGTGTTGCAATAACATTATTTCTTATAATATAACTTGCAAAACACTTATCAGCAATTTATTTTTAAATATTTTATTTTTGCAATGATCATTCTAAAATAAACAGGTAATGGATTTTTTTATGCCAAATAAAAAAAAAATGATAATGATAATTTTTCAATAGATAATGCAGCCCTAATTTGCATAACTTTTTTCCACCTCAGGCTATCCATGGCTACAGGGAAACAGAGCGTCTGCAATGGGGAGCTGCATCTGAAAGCATCTTAAGGCGAGTGAGAACAGTTGCGTTTCCTGAAGGCAGTCCACTGCTTGGGCCAGTTCATGTTCTGGACTTGGACAAGGAGGGCTACATCAAACCCCATATTGACAGTGTGAAGGTCTGTCTCTCAGATATTTGTATAACACTAATGTTCTTCATACCTACATGTACATTATTCCATGTCATTCGTCCTGTCAGTTCTGTGGAAGCACCATTGCAGGGCTGAGCTTGTTGTCTGATAGTATTATGCGACTGGTCCCGGAAAACAATGCCACAGATTGGGTGGATTTGTTCCTGAGTCGGCGCTCACTATATATATTACGGTAAATATTTACATATTTTGTCATAATTTGTCATGCAAGAAGAGAACAAATAAATAAAATTTCTGTGATCACAAAATATGAAGTAATTTTACCTCTAATGTACTATTTCTTTAAATCACCAGGGATGATGCTCGATTTAAATTCACCCATGAAATCCTTAAAGATGAAGAGTCCTTTTTCTCTGGACAGAAGGTTCCACGTCATCGCCGCATCTCTGTGATATGCCGAAACATGCCCGTGTAAAACAGCTGAGGCTGGACTGATCATAGCACCTGATTTAAAAAACTAAAGAGACTTCTGTTGATTCATTCTTTACTCAGTCAAATGCATTTTTCCTGGAATAACCACAAAAAGAAAACTATGTGGAGGGGGAAACCAATGCCTCTGGAGATATTATGAAGGGGAGAGATTAGATTTATGTAATTTATCACATAAATGGAGTATGAAAAAAGAGAAGACCAGTCAACTGCTTCTATGTACAATGTCTATTTTGGTATCCATTTTTGGCTTTCTTTTCAAATAAATCATTATTGGATAGAGGGTATCGAATTTCAAATGAAAACAAACATGTTTATTTCTGAACAAATTTAATGTACTACGAAGGGGAAACGCCAGCAAATGTACCTTGTACAGTTTTTTATTTTTTTTTAATCATCCCAATGTTAAACCAGTTTAAAAAAAATCTATGAGAACAAATGAGTGTGTAATAAAAGCCACATCTGCATTTTCGGAGCAAAGTCCTTATCAAATTTCATTTTTGGAAAAACATTAACCAGCCTCACAATAAGATGCATAAATGTGAAATTTTCAAACACACATTTCCTATATCTACAACATACAAAACCTTTTTCTTTGTCATTTTACTCTTGACCTCTGGTATTCTCAGCTTTAACTCAATGAGCAGTAGTTTAAAAACTACTGTAATTAAACGCTGGACTATTAAATGCAAAACGACAGCAAAAAAAAGCAGAAGTTCACCAAAATGAGCTGCATTGAACGCGAGGCTGCTGGTGATGGATGCTCAGTGTCTCACTCAGTGAGGTAGAAGTGCATCTTGTCATTGATGTTCTTCCTCTCTGGATTGAGCCTCTTCAAGATCTGCGCGAGCACATTGACCGTCTGCTCGCTGCTGAGGCCTGTGCGTTTAGTTTGGAACTTCTTTAGCAGGTCTTTAGTGGTCATGGGCTTCCTGATGAGATACCTGCGCACCGCATCCTCTGTCAGCAGCACGTCACTGAAGAGGAGAGAGGAATGGATTTTATTTTCGACATTGAAATAAGCAAGAGCTAAAATGGTCATTGACTCTGGTGGGGCTTTTTTTATGACTTGAAAGGAAAAAATGTGTTGATGGAAAAAAGGTGTGTGTTGCTACATTGAGCAGGCCTAATACAAAGTGTCATACTGTTAAAGACTTGATATAATGAAAGCCAAGTATTTCATTCTTTGCTTTTTTCATTCAGAAATATACTCAGCAAACAAACCATATCTAGCATTGCTGGGAGCAGCGATTAGATACGTAAATACGCATTTCTCCCAAAAACAAAACAACCAATAAAACTGCATATGTTCACAGCAATGTAAATCTGACACTCCGGTCAGCTCACATTTATTTAGCCCTTTAAAGCAGGTATTGATTGAAAGGAAGCAGCTTTACAGTGCTGAATGTGAAATAAAAGTGTCAGTGTTGCTGGATTACTTGCGTTTCTTCCGAAGCTGCTCTAAAATGTACAAGCCGAAATGATGTTTTCTAGAAAGTTAATTTAGCAAGCTGTTTTAAACATCTGAAACAACCTCAATCTGATTTTGTTTAATATTTCATACCACTTTATAATATTTAATTCTTCACTGTATGGCTTAACACAAGTGTAACTAGGTCCAATTCTCAGAGATGGAAGGATTGAATAAAATAAACCTTTGAAAGTTAAAGGCCTGTGCAATCAATGCAATTGTCACTCATGCTTAATCGCTGATGTGTAACGTTTCATGACTTAAATGGCACCATTGTGAGCGTGCCTACAAATTCACAAAACGGCAGATTTAAAAAGTGTCATATATTTAAAAATAATAATAATAATATAAAAATAATAATAATAACTTGCTCTCTCTTTTTTTTTGTCTAATGCACCACATTAAAACAAGTCAATTGGTAAGAAGCTACTTTTGTCTGGAGCTGCTATACTTACTGGAAACACCACTAGGGTGTATGCAAAGTACTTTTATTTTGCAGTAACCTGGGACAAGCGCTTCCGGTGAACTGTATGCTGTTAGAAAATCTCCACTGGCTGAGTGATATACGATATAAAGTTGGTCTCAGAATGTACAAGAAGCACTGCATTAAATTACATTTTTCCATGTCCTGTCTTTAAAATTCAAACATTTCTTTTACCCCAGTATATTTAATGGAGCTTCTGAGCTAGCCTGCTAATCCTACGAACGTGTGCGTGTAAAAGGCTTTTCATCTCGTTTTACACTTGAACAACTAAATGAACGCTGAAGTCTATTTAACTGATTGTATTTTAGTTACTTAACAACCTCGATGCTGTAAAAGAAACCGTATAAAACTGAAAAAAGTCACATCAACTGTTCACTGGAACATTATCAGTATGGGAAAGAACATTAGCTGTCCATATACCCTCTTGAAGATAGTTGAATGTGGAGTTGTTTGTTGAGTATAAAAACTTTATCAAGAGGGAGTTGTTATGGAGAGGATTTGCAGATCAATTAGGATTTAATTCTTGAAACATCCTTGCTTTGCCAGTTAACAAATACTGTGTGATTTTAACAAGTGCATAAATGTTGTCTCTCTTCTATGTAACAAGCAAGTGTCTTGTGTCCTAGGCTATTTCTGTTTTTCATTAAGCTCTATTTAACGCGAAGGAGTGATTTTGCTCATTCACTCTGCTCGTCGGCAGTGAAATCACTTGGGTATAAATGCTGACGATAAGCGCGAGCAAAAAATTCCCAGTGTGCACAAGCCTTAAATATGGGACCAAGAGCAAGATGATGATTGTCTGGCTCTGGGAATAAAGTACCTGGCGCTGGGGGTGGATTTCCCTGACGCTGGCTGCGGTGTGCTTTTCCCTGAGGAGCTCTGAGGACTGGGCTCCATCTTTAATCTCTTCGCTGCTGGAGTCTCTGAGCTCGGCACAGTTGTCTGTCGCTTACCTGTGATAGAAGGGCAGAAACATGTTTATATCTGAGAGTTTGATACTTGCCTTAACTACTGAATTTTAAAAATGTAAATACGGAGATACTAGGCAGATAGCTTAAGCCTTTGAAGCCATATACACAGCATCATAGTTAAACTTTACTTACTTTCTTTACGCACACAAATCTACATTTTAGAAACAGCAAAGAATGGAAGCATATAATGGAAGCTTCCTAAACCACACAAAGTGAGCACAACAGTAATCCTCATAACTCCCGTAGGTGAATTAATGTCTTCTAAAGAAAATACATTTTGATGAAACTATAACCATTACTTTTAATTGACATTAACATATGGTGTGATAAAAAACTTCTCATATGATTGTACAGAGCATAAAGTCAAATGACAATCATTTGGAAGCAATAATTTATAGATGAAAACATTTTTTATTTAATTTATTGATTAAAAAAATATATATTGTTTTTCTCAAGTCATGTTCACTTTGTCTCTATTCTCTTGTTTTATTATATTTGGTCCTGAACGATTCTTTATAAAAATCTGCTTGTGTTACTCTAAGCTGATATAAGGGAGACTAAATGATAAAACAAATATTTTGGGGGGTTGTTTTAACTGCAAAGTGCGATTCAAAATTCTAATTTAAAAATAAAAGTAGTTTTGATATTTTTATTTGTAGTGTTTATTCTTATTATAACTACAACAACATTTTTAATCAATTTTAATAACAGAGTTTTGTAGAGTGTACCTTGCTCTAGTTTGCTGGCAGCAGCACGGAGAGTGTTGGAAGTGGCAGCGTTATCAATAGATGGTGTGCCTGGTCGACTACCTGTTTTTGAACTTCCTGCTGAGCCACGGCCACCTCCTCGCTTAGGAGGTGTGCGCTTCTTCTGTAACAGAGACGACAAAAAGAAAGCACTGTACCATATTCACATGAAACGTCATCAAAACAATGTCCATCTCTCTTTCTCAAACACGCGCATACACACATGCACGCACGCACACACGCACAAATATAGGCCATAACCACCATGAACAGTGCTGACGCTGCCTCTCCTTCAATATCACTGTCCTCGGAGCTGTCGGACTCGCCGCTGCTGTCTGAAACACATATATTGATTTTAATGACAAAAAGTACCTGTTATCTTAAAAATAATATATGTATTGTAGAACAAGTAATTTTTATAACAGTAAAACTTATAACAGAACAGTAACTTATATAATGCCAATAAAATCATACATGCTAAATGTGCTCAAAGTATGTACACATTTGGATTCGTCTCAAATGAGAAAGGCACATTAGCATTGATAAGCATTTCTTCAAATAAATTTGTTTAGGCTTAAATAAAATCAAACATACTCTGTTAAATTGCCAAAAAAGAATCGCTTTTTTTTAAAAACTTGTTTTATACTTAATTTATTCATTTTTCTGTTATGAATACTGTTACATTACAGGGCCTTTCTTTGGAGTGAAAGAAACTGAAATACATGTTTGTGAACAATTACTTTTATTTAGGACTGGTAGTTACCAATTTTACATTATTTCTGAATTAAATTGTAAAATGTGACCTGAACAATGCAGCTAATCTATGTGTTTTTTTTTCTCACGACAATTTAATTCTGAGCTGGTGCAACTTGTATTATGAGGTTCTTATTTTCTAGGAAATGCTCAAATCCTAAAACAGATATAAATCATTCAGAAAAACAATTCAGATATGCTTTTTAAACATGTAAATGTTTTTAAGTATTTAACTTACAATTTAAAAAGTACTTAATCAGTCATAAAACTCTTTTATTTGCTTATTTTAAGGGGTATTCATATTTTTGTAATTTTACAAAAACATTTATCTTTAAAACATAATTTAAAAAAATACACATTTAAAAAATAAATAAACCTTTCTTCACTTTAGTCAGATTTTAAGTGACACCTGGATTTGAAAAAAAAAAAAAAAAAAAACACCAACTATAATGAACAAAATGGAAAAATGCGGCTGCTCATACCTTTCTTTTTCTTCTTTTCCACTTGCACTGGCGTCTTCTTCCCATCTTCCTCTTCTTCCTCTTCCTTGGTCTCTTCCTCATTCTTATTCTCTTCCTCACTCTCTTCCTCACTTTCAGACATTTCATCAATCCCTGAAAGAAAACCATCA
>CAIGQQ010004433.1:2597163-2624066 GCA_903798035.1 Danio albolineatus | reverse complement strand
GAACCAGCTACCTTCTTGTTGTGAGGTGACAGTGCCAACCACTGAGCCATCATCCCGACCGTATTCAATAACAGTATTTTAAAAAATATATTACCAATGTAGCATTCCATTCTAACAGCCCAACACCAGAATCCAATGGATGGTTGAATGTTAAATGCCTTTTCTGTGAATAGTGATTAATTTTTAAAAAATGTATGGATTTTTATGACTAATATACAGACTCCTGTGTGAGTAATAATCATCTTCTTGACTACCTGTTAGTACATGTTTGTTGTTATTATGTTTGTTGCATTAACACACACAGGAATTTATGATGTCTCAGTTAAAGATACTTGATTAGAATTTTGATTATTATTTGATTTATTAAAGTAATATTCATTAATTTTCTTTTCAGCTTTGTGCCTTTATTACTCAGGGGTCGCCACAGCGGAATGAACCTCCAACTTATCCAGCATATGTTTTATGCAGCGGATGCCTTTCCAGTCACAACCCAAGACTGGGAAACACCCATACAATCTCATTCACACACATTCACTAAGGACAATTTAGCTCACCCAATTCACCTATAGCACGTCTTTGGACTTGTGGGGGAAACCAGAGCACCCGGAGGAACCCGGAACGAGGAGAACATGCAAACTCCACACAGAAATGCCAACTGGCCCAGCTGAGGCTCGACCCAGTGACCTCCTTGCTCTGAGGCGACTTTGCTACCCACTGCACTGCCACGCCGCCCAAAAGAAATATTTAATTTAGATATTATTATATAACTAATGTACTGTGCATAGAACATTGTTTGAGTCAATCTGATGACTGACAATCTTTCCTGCTTGCACTATAATAAGTTTAACTATAAACCATACCGCATGTATGAAACTCTACATACAAAGATGTGAGGTTATAACGAGATTGAGGTTTTATAGATTTGCCCTTTTGTGTTTATTTGGGACAGGCGTAAAAACAAGCACACAATGTTTTACCACATTAGGAGCATGACATACTTTCCCATAATAACTATTGTTCAGTTTAATTACATAAATATAATGTGGAAATAGAATATAATGGTGGACTATGAAAAATAAATATTACACAGGCCCGGAGCCAGCCTGGTGAAAGGGGTGGTTCTTTCTTCTCAAAAAAGTGGACCTTTTTGCAGTTATTTGCCTTATTTTCTATTTAATTATGAGGTTTAAATACTGCATTTTAATGTCATTTTAAGAACTTTTTTGTTTAAATAGCTTGTCGGCTGGTCATCAGAGCCAAACCTTTTGATGTAGCAAAACATTTCCTTAAAGATTTTGAAAAAACATAATGTAAAATAATAGAGGGCAGCATGGTGGTGCAGTGGGGAGCACGATTGCTTCACAGCAAGAACGTCACTGGTTCGAGCCTCAGCTGGGTCAGTTGGCATTTCTGTGTGGATTTGCATGTTCTCCCCGTAGTTGCGTGGGTTTCCTCCGGGTGCTCCGGTTTCCCCCACAAGTCCAAAGACATGTGGTATAGGTGAATTGGGTAGGCTAAATTGTCCTTAGTGTATGAGTGTGAATGAGTGTGTATGGATGTTTCCCAGTGATGGGTTGCAGCTGGAAGGGCATCGCTGCGTAAAACATATGCTGTATAAGTTGGTGGTTCATTCCGCTGTGGCGACCCCAGATTAATAAAGGGACTAAGAAAATGAATGAATGAATGAATAAATGAATGAATGATTAAATGAATTAATAAAAAAAAAGATTTCGTTCATTTTTTAGCTTTACTTTTTAGCTAAACTTTAGCTTATTTTATTTATTTGGCAAAAAACAATCTGGCCTGCACATTCAACTTTCCTTAGTTACAATAAAATAATAAACAAATAAATAAACAACAATAATAATGTGCTTCACAATTTTTTTCTAGATTTTTTTCTTGTAAGAAAAGGTTAAATTAAGAATTCATGGAAACTATAGCCTGAACTATAGCCTTTTTTTTTAAGGTCCAAGATTTAGAATAAAAGTTACTTGTAAAATGTTTGCATGGGACAAATTCTGGACCTTTGTCAGTGGGGGGTGGATCTTTTGAACCCCAAATTTTTTCCACTTTTTTAGTCACAAGTAAAACAGTTTTCAGATGTTTTTTATCAACATATTGAAAAGCAATATACCCACAATAATTATATACACCTGAACAAACAAAAAAAATATGACATTTTTTAATTATCTTCTTCGTTTTGCATAAAGTACAGTTTCAGTATTAGTATTGGTAAAATTGGTTTAAAAGAATATGTAACAGACATATCATGAAAATATAACATCCCTGCTTTAGTTGTGTTAACAATGCATTTCATTATACCACAACTGTGGCTTTTCGTTCTATTGGCTCTAAATTAGGTCTCCTGCTCTTAAGTCAAAAGAGCCACTTGTCCCTAAACCTGAAGAACAATTCTGCTCCTTAAAGTCAGACAAGGGATTTTGAAATGGAAAATACAGTGGTGGAATTTTGTGAGGAAATGCACGTGGACTGTGAGATGGAAGCTGAGAATGCAGAAGGCAGTGAATGGGACATTAAAGAATTTGAGAATAAAAAAAGTCAAAAACCTCGCAATCCAAAACAGAAAATCTAGCACAAAAGTCAAAGTCCTCGCAAAGTAAATGTAAAGGATTACTTGCGCTTCTCTGTGCTGAGCATCACCTTGTTCAACTGCTTGTTTCTGGGTACAGCTGCAATGTGTTTCTCCTTAAAGGTAAGGAATATGTAACAATCAATTGTGTTAAAAATATATGTGATATTTGTTGCATTATTGTTTAATTATTGTGAAAAGTTTAATGTATGTGTGTGTGTGTCTGTGTGTGTTTTATATTTCCAGGCACTGAACAGAAAGTTGAAGAGAGATGTCAAAGGAGCAAAGAAATTCAGCTGTTTAGCTTTGTCTGCCAATATTTGTGCCGTCATTGTCACTTATTTCACCATAATTATTGTTGCTATTGCTTGATATAATCTTGGTTATAAACCTGGTGAATGTTATGTCATTTAAATGTTCCACTTAGACTAATTGTTCGAAGGACAGTGAAAAAGTATTGATTGAAAATTACAATTATTTAGTTTTTGTGTAGGTGGACTGTTTAGTGGACAACTTTACTTGTATGCCACTACACCATACTGAAGTAATGGGAACTGCAGCTCCACACTGTCGTCCACTTCTTTGATAGACCAGTTTTTGTATCATTGCTTGCCACATCTGTGTCACTGTAATTCTCTCGCACAGTAATACACAGCCGAGTCCAGACAGTTTCATATACATCATGCTTTTCGAATCATCTCTGCTGATTTCTAGCCTCTGCTTAAAGGATTCTGCCTTATGCCCACTTCCAGAACTGTAGCCCAGACCCATCCACTCAAGAGGTTTTCCAGCTTGCTGTCTGATCCAGTGCATGCTAACTAAAGCTGTACCAATTGACTCCATTTTTTGACAGTATAAGCCTGTAAAACAGAAGCCGGATGTTTTTTGATTTGTTTTACTCTTACATATTTTGTTCATAAATCTACATTAAGAACTCACCATTTAGATCGAACAAAAGCATTAATAAAATTGTTTTTCTTATCTTGTGAGCAATGATGAGCCTCTGGAGCATTACTTGATTTAGCAATATATAAATACTTGTATCATGCTTTAATTTGCATAATGAGGAAATGGATACCACTGGGATGTTTAAAGATGACAGACTGACATATTAAATTTGTAAACTTTAATGTTTGGTTGAAATATTTAAATCTTCAGAGAACCTTCAGAAGTGTATATATATTATATATAAATATAAATATATATTTATATTTTTATTAGACTTAATAAATTGTGTGTAATTTTTTCAATCATGTTTTCAATTCCTTTCAACCTAATTGTTACATTATGTTCTTAGTAAGATTGTTGCTAAATTCCGACCTCCTTTTCGTGTGCTGTTTTGTGTTTTCTGAGCTTTTGTGTGATGATTTACATTGAAACCAATTTTAGTCCCACAACATAAAAATCCTTCATAAACCTTGAGCATAATACAAAATTAAAAGGCCATACCATTATATGAATTAGACTGTGAAATGAACTACTAATGAAAGGATTTGAAGAACCATAAAGATATGATACTGAAAAAAAAATATATATCTGATTAACTGTTTGAACAGTGCATAAAATAACATATTTTCTGAATGTGCGTGAATGCCTTGTGGACGTCTGGTTGTATTCTACTGTGGCCTACTGACAGATGTGAGAACTGCAGTTTAAACCAGTATTTGTGTCATTGTTGCATACATCTGTATCACTGTGCTTGTTTTGCACAGTAATACACAGCAGAGTCCTCCTCTGTCAGTCCAGACAGTTTCAGATACACCATGCTTTTTGAATTGTCTCTAGTAATTTCTATCCGTCCCTTAAAACTATTAGCATAGTCGTGTTCTTGTGCATTATGCCACACACGACCCATACATGTCAGTGCTTTCCCAGATTGCTGTCTGACCCAGTGCATGTGGTAGCTTCCGAAAGTAAATCCTGATCCCCTACAGGAAAGACTCAGAGTTTCTCCAGGCTTTACCACTGTGTCAGATGAAATGGACTCCATATTCTGACCTCTCACTACTTCTGAAAAATAAATACAAACACAAGATCAGGTTCAATATATTTCTGCTGTTATATTTTGAGATAGTATTGACAATAATATTGGTTCATACTTGTTAAGGCCAGTGAAAACAGCAGGTAAAGAAGATTGTTGAACATCTTGAGTCAAGAAATTGACCTCATATGAGAATGAGCAGAAAAGATCTGATCATATATAGGCCTATGCATTCCAAATGAAGGATGGTGACGTCATATTAGTCAGACAGCCAAACCTTTTTATTATTGTATCAATACATTTTAGGAGGTTGTTAAAATTTCAGTTGTAATTGTGGTTGAAGCATTTACACAATTCCTCTTACATTCTAATTGAAGATTAATGAATAGTAACAGATTTCACAGCATTATTTACATAGAGTCTGTTTACATGGTGTTGTTAAAACTAAAAACATAAAACTATAATCATTGTTACTTAAAATACAATATCTAAAATGAAAAAAGTGGGTAGATAGAAAAATCTAAATATTAACCTATCTCTGAATGTTGTTACAAACTGTACTTAAAATAAAACAGAAAATATCAACTATCAAAACTAATTAAAATCTTCAGATTTACCGAGCTCTTGTGTTAGCTTTTGAACACTTTATAAATGGAAATATACTATAAAATATACATTAAATACACCAATACCTTGATTTTGATTGTTTTTAAGTAAATTAAATTCTGATCAATTAGACCTAAGTTACATCAAATTGAGCTTTAAATGTCTTTGTAAATGTAGGTGATAATATACACAAAACTGATATTAAACATTTTCAGTACTCATCTGTTAAATTCTAAAACTCTTAACGCTTAAATTATTACAGTATATGATAAGATTAACATATTCAGCTGATGTATAAACCATAACATTTCAAATATCTTCATTTAAAATTGGTTCTGAAAAAAATATATATAACTTTATGAGAATAACACAGCGGAAACTCATGATCATGCAAAACACAGAAACAAGTTTCAGCCCACTCAAAGGAGTCAAAATGAAAATTCCCTGGGGCAAGACCCGAAACCATTTCGGCCCAAGAGAATACATTGCTGAAGCTTATTACAGCTCACTGAAACACACTTAAACTAGTCAACCTTTCAAGCGTTAAACCGCCTCATTTTGTTAGTCAAAACATCAACAGCTGTGCCGTGCACCTGTGTATTAGCTTTTAATTATTAATGCATGCTTTCTTTTACACAACACAACTATTAATAAATATAAAAGAGTGATAAAGTAAAAAGAAAAAAAAGACAGATTATTAGCCACAACAGATGTATTGTAATGTCACCATTAGGCAATTCCAGAATGTAATATTATAACATAAGCTAATCAAGCATTTTATATATCGTAATGTTTGATAAAAGATCAATTATGCTTCTCAAGCTGTCCTACCTTGAAAAACCTAAGCCATTTAACTTGTTTACCTCAAAAAAGAAAAAGAAAAATCATCAATTAATATCTGAATTTCCTCTTTGGTGTTTTTAAATTATTTGAAAGCTATTTGTAGAACTTTCAAGATCATATTTCTTTAAACAGTTCATTTTGAAGCCTTATGGATTTCATTTAAATTTAGTTGGTTTATTAGGCATGGGTTTGTGTGAAATGTGTTATGCTATAACTTGTTTTATGCTATTTAGAGCATGTTTTTTTTACTTTATAGAAAAATCTCAATTTTTTCTGAATAACAAATATTTTCATTTGTTGTGATTAAAAATCCGTGTTATTCTGCCAATTTTAGAAAATAAACATAACTCTTCCAAAGTTAAGACATTGGTATTGTTGTCTAATAATTATAAAAAATAATATCTGGACATATATGACAACATTTATGTTATTTCATGCAACAACATATTTTATAAGTGACGTTTTATTTTAAATTTATAAGAAATGCTGAAATATTTATGGGTGATTCTATAATTGCGGGTATGTTTAGCATTTCAAAAATGTAAGGAAAGACCTCTTTATAAACAGCAATTCTTTCCAATATATTATTGAAAACAAATTTAATTTTATTAATTCAGTGCTTGTCAAACACAATTGATTTGTTTACTTCCAGGGAAGTTTGTTCATTTTATGTTATTTTAGTTTGTCAGCTCTGTCATGGACACGTGGTAATGTGTAGAAATATTAATAAATCATAGCAAGAAAAAATATTTTTTGTGGATGCGCATGTGAGAGATTTTTTTTATACACACTGTTGTAAAATTAGGAAAATTACCATTTCAAGTTTTAATAAATACTACTACTACTACTACTACTACTACTACTAATAATAATAATAATAATAATAATAATAATAATAATAACAACAATACTGCCAAAATCTAAAATATTTCGATTACAAAGTGATGAGTGACAGAGAAATACACTGACTCTGATATGAGACAGATTTTGCTAAAAAATTTAATGTTGTGGTGTGCAGCATCTTGTGATCTATGAAAATAAGGAAAATTTTATACTATATTTAAAGCTGAAAAAATTAAGGCTCTGGACACTAAATGTACATGCAATTATAGAATCACCCATATGACCAAAATAAAACTAACATGCTTTTTACTAAAACACATCGTAAATTCAAAGAAATTTAGAATTTGCAAGTGGTAAAGTTTTGTTCATTTTTATTTCTATTTCTATTTATATTTATAGTTTAGTTTTTTTTTTTTTTTTTTTTTTTTCTGTTTTTGACCTGTTCGAGTTTTTGACCTGAGATTTAGGCCAAACAGCAGGTTTTTCGGGCTGCAGTGTCTGAAGATGCTAAACTCGACAAACCTGAATCTTCTGAATGAAAGGCGAAAACCCGGAACTAGTTTGCACGTGGTAAAGTGAAAAACACTGGGTTGTATCGGTAAGTGGAGTTATTTTCTGGGAAAGGTAAGTTCATATGATTAGAGCTATAATTATTGGCGTTATATGTAAAGATTGTCACACTTGGGTGATCTTTGAAGGGCGGATTTACCACACACGTTTTGTATAAACATGCGGTGTTGTTTAAGGCTGTTCTCTATTTCCCGTTTGACACTGCATTGTGGTTTTGGCAATAAGTAAAAAGTATTCAGTTACGCTGTTATATATGCAGAGCTGAGTGAGAGCAGTGATTAAGCGTACAAACACCTCTGCTCACTGTCCTCGTGTTTTCTGCTTGTTAAGCTTACGACGGGATTCTTATATTTTTTTAAAGAAATGTTATATTCGTGAGGTAGTAGTTTGTAGCCAAATAATCTGGACATTTCTTTGCATCGTTAATGCAAAAAGAAAAGCATATTGAACCAATAAACCCAGCCTAGACTGACAGCAGTCTCTGGAGTCATGTTTGTCACTTGGTTTCTGTTACTTTTTTCAACGATGTTAAGGATAGACTAATCGCAGTTCTTTGAGATTGCTCGGTAATGATGTATCCAAGTCATTTTGTGTATAGTTCCAACTCTCCATATTTTAATGACTGCACTTTTTAATAAAAAACAAACAAACATAATTTAATGTTAATGTTAGTTAAAATATTTTATCATTTACTCACCTTCCACATGTAATGCATCATTAGTTTCTATCTATTTTATAGATATACTTATAGATAGGTACAATATGTGTAAATTAAAATTTTTGGAGTGACCTTTAAATTTAAATCTGCTAAAATCAAATGCATCTTCAGTTTCCTCAAAATACTGTGTACTTTACGCATTAATTTTGTCAATGTCCAGCGGAGGTTTTTTTACTATGGAGGGCCAGAAGCAGGTGCTGGAGAGGCTGCGGGGTGCTTTCCGCTCAGGTGTGACCCTTCCTGTCCACTTCCGTTTGACTCAGCTGGAGGCCATGATGTCGCTGTTTGAAGACAATGAAACACAGATTTTAGAGGCTCTGCATGAAGACCTTGCTAAGGTAAATATATGCTCATGTTGTTGACACATATGAACTTTGAAATTTGGCTAACAAATGGTCCAAAATCTTCTCTGTCTTGCAGCCCAAATTTGAGACAGTGCTGTCAGAGATTGATATAGTGGTGAATGACATTTGCTACAACATCAGCAACCTGCAAACCTGGATGCAGCCCTCTTATGTGGGCACAAACTTGGTGAGATACACACTAATATAAAATAGTTTACAATATTTTGCACCTTTATCGTTATATAGGCATCAATTTATGGGCCGTAACATGGACTAAATACAAATATATTGTGTTCAAAAGAAACCATCTATAATTCTGATCAATGTTTTTTCACCTCTCCCAATTTAATTTATATTTCAGGCAACAAAGCTGGATGACTGCTTTGTGCGCAGGGAGCCATTGGGTGTTGTTTTGATTATTGGAGCATGGAACTATCCTCTTCAGCTAATTTTGTCACCTTTGATTGGTGCAATTGCTGCAGGTAACAACTATATATTTATATATATATTCGCAGCTGGTTTTAGACTACATTAATTCATTTGTATGGTTGTATGACCTCCTTTTGTGGCCAATACAGTATTAGTTTGTTTTGGGAATGACAGATACAAGTCCTGCACAGTGACCAGAGGGATTTTGAGCAAGTCTTCTTGCAGAATACTGGCCAGGTCACTACGAGATGCTGGTGGAGGAAAACATTTACTCTCTCACTCCTCCAAAACACCCCAACGTGGCTCAATAACATTTAGATCTGGTGACTGTCCTGGCCATGGTAGATGTTCAACTTCAATTTTATGTCCATCAAAATTCTCTGTATTTGTGCAGTATCATCCTGATACAAGGCACTGCACATGGTTCACATCCTGATACAAGGGGGTGCACATGGTTCTCCAAAATGGTTCGAAAGTCCTTAGCAGTCATGCACCGATCTAGCACAAGTATTGGGCCTAGGGAATGCCATGGTACAAACTGTCACTCATCCACTCTCAAAGAAGCGTTCAAAATCTATTCGCTTAGGAATCCGTGGTGAAAAACATTTCTGGTTCATTTAATATATTTAAACGTTTTCTTTTTTTTTTTCTCATCAGGAAACTGTGCTATTCTGAAGCCATCAGAAATAAGTAAAGCAACCGAAAAACTTCTTGCTGAACTCATTCCTAAGTACCTGTCCAAGGTCAGACCCATTTGGTCAAACTTAGCTTTTTTTCTGCACTACAGTGTTCATGATAAGGTCTGTAATCCTTCTCTTATAAACGTGTTTGCAGGAGTGTTACGCAGTAATTTGTGGTGGAGCAGAAGAAACCAAGACATTGCTTGAGAACCGATTTGATCATATCTTCTACACGGGTATGTTTTCATTGTTATCAAAGACAGATTTAAGTCCACATTTGCTTCATCGTGTTGTCTTCTGTCCTCCAGGCTCACAGTCTGTGGCTCGCTGTGTCCTGCAAGCCGCAGCGGTGCATCTCACTCCTGTTACTCTGGAATTGGGTGGAAAATGCCCTTGTTTGATATACGGCCGACTGGACATGAAAGCTGCTGCTAAGAGGCTGGTGTGGGCCAAGTTTTTTAACGCTGGGCAGAGTTGTGTGGCTCCAGACTATGTTTTATGCACTGATGAGGTGAAAGAGATGCTGTTACCTTTCATGAAAGAGGCTCTGAAGAGCTTCTACGGATCTGAGCCCCAGGAAAGCCCGGATTATGGCCGTATTGTGACAGACAGACACTGGAACCGACTGATTGAGCTGATGAAGAAGTCTGAGGGAAAAATAGTCATAGGAGGAGAGAGTGTCAAAGAGACCAGGTACATCGGTAAGTAAACTGTTTACATTTACATTTAGACATTAAGGAGACGCTTTTGTTCAAAACGACTTGCATTTGAGGAGGCATTCAGCAATTCAACAAGAAGAGGCAGTACACACAAGAAGTGCCAACTATACAAAGGAACAATAAAATATACAAAAGTTTCACAATTAAAGTGCAATACAGCTTTGATTGCACCCACCATACATTCATTTCTTTTTTTAATAAGCAAAACATATAATGATTTCATACTAACCCACTAAAATTTCAGTTAGTATAACAATAATTTATAAACCAAATAGTCTTATCAGGCAATATTTCAGTTTCATTTGATGCAGACACCAAAATTCCTTGGTGACAGTGACAATTAAGTGTGATGTTACGAAGGTTTTCTATTTAATATAAGTGCTCATTCTTACTATTTTAAAGTTCTATTTACGAAATCCCCAAAAATGCATTGCGTAAAAATGTATATTGAATACAAAACAAGCACAGTAGATTGATTTCTAAAAGATAATGTGTCATTGGCAGTGGATATGGCAGCTAATGACAAAAATAATTTTGTAATAATGACTATATGATAATAGTATAACAAGCTGTTGAAATTGCAATGTCAGGAAGCGACTCTTTATTTGGGGTTGGTGTTTATGTTTTTAAATAACTTCATTAAAATCTAACTGACCACAAACTTGCTACAATAGCCTTATTAATTTCACTGAATGATACTGATCCACAATTTCTACTACTGCAGTATATACTATACTTTTTCTGCATGGAATATTTACGACGTTTTTGCACATTTAAAACATAAGTTGTCAGCTCAGCCATTATTTCATTCTGAACTCTCTCTCTCTCTCTCTCTCTCTCTCTCTCTCTCTCTCTCTCTCCTATGCTTTGTCATGGCATTTTTCAGCTCCCACTGTGATCGTGGATGTAAAAGGAACTGACGCTTTAATGCAGGAGGAGATTTTTGGCCCGATCCTGCCCATTCTGACCATCAAGTCTCTTGACGAGGGAATCGATTTCATCAACGGGAAGGAAAAAGCTCTGGCACTCTACGCCTTTTCCGATGAGTCTCAGGTAAGAAGAGACAGAACAAAAGTACTTAACATAACAAAAGACCTATTCACATATAGAACGTTCATTTTAGGGAGCATTATAACTATATTAGCATATACACCACTGAATGATGACGTTTTATTCATTATAAGCATGCTCTGGCATTTTATCATCATCTGCTGTTTTAACCGCTCAGACTGAAGTTGGGGGAATTCTGATCAGCTGTCAATATTTTTATAATCCATCAGCTGGAAAAAATTAAATAATATTCCAGTGATCTTTTTCTTCTCTGTTGTAATTCTAGCTGAGGTGTTGACTCTGCTCTTCTTTTATGTTGTAGTAATCATCTTTTGATGTAAATGGGCCTTTACACAGTAATGTCACTGATATTTAATACAACTTATTAGACTTAATTTCTCTGCTTGTTAAGATCATCACTACGGTTCTAGAGAGGACCAGCAGTGGAGGCTTCTGTTCCAATGATGGAATAGTTCACATGACTCTTCCTGGTTTACCCTTTGGTGGAGTGGGTAAGTCTGAATACATGTTACATCCCTTTCTGTTACTTTTTAATGGCCAAGGGAGAACAACAGGACACAAAAGTGCTATTAAAGTGAACTGTTTAAATGTTTATGGGAAAACAAGGTTTCACACAAAAATAATTAGAAATAAGACTATTTTTACAAATTATTAATTTAACAAAATTTAACACACATAAGGAGGACAAAGGGAAGGGACTGTGCCAAACAAAAGAAAATAATAAAACAAAAATCAACTAATGCATTAAACTCTTCCCCTAAAACTACAGAAATAAAAAGTAAACTTTCAACGTCCAAGACGTCGTATCTTGCCTACTCTTTTCTTTCAAAGCAAAACTTACAAATGTGGCACAAATTCGTAACCTAGTGTATATAATTAAAGTAATGCTGCGCGTGCGCAATGTACATCATGTGACAGATCTTACCTATTCCCTCTCCTCCGTCTAGAATAATAGACAGATGAGATGTTCACACACCAATTCTCAAAAGTTTGAGACAAAAACGTTTCAATTTACATGGCAAACGAAGCACACCAACAAAAGTTAAACAAACCCTAATGGATCAAAGCAAAAAGGGAAAGAAACATACGCAGAAAACAAAGTCAAACACAGCTCAAGTTCACACGAAACGCTGGCTATCCTGAATTGATGTGGCGTTTTCGCTATATAGCGTCCCACCATCCTGCAGCGCAATGATTGGAGCTCTTCTCAATTGCGTCATCGATTGTCGGTCCATGCCCTGAATGATTGACAGCCAGCCTGTGGACCCTATAAATGCAAAACGCAAACCAGCAAAAGCGAAACGACAGTCCCCAAACTGTATAACGTCATAAACGTAACACATGTCTTTAGGAGGAGCCCTGGGTATTAAAATTTGCATGGTTAATGCAATGCAAATTATGACTCTTCCTAGAATACATAGTAAACGGCGAGATTTGTGTGGTTGAGTAAAATCCCCATTTATTTTGAAGAATTATTCACATTCTGCCTGAATGATGTCAAATAGTTTGCACTCTTTGAATTAAAACGAAGAGCACTGTACACTTACTGTTGATCTGTCAAGTCTCTTCATGAATAAGCATAAACTTTCTCATTCAGTGGCAGGGGTGTCATGAGTATCTGCATGTTTTTATCCTGCCAGGATGGCGTCTAGTGTTTGTCATTGTGGGTTGTACTCAATTTTGAGAGACCTATTGAGCTGAACAACTCTGGGCTGCAAAGTATGTTTTGGGTTGACAAAACCAAACAAATCAAACTGGTTAAGACCAGGTTAAGTTATTTCGTAACCCTAGACCTCATGACATAGGAAGCAAACAGGTAATCACACAACACATGAGGAACCGTTTGAGCGTCATTACTCGTGATGGAGTCAGTGCATAGTTCAACCATTTTTCAGCCAAATTAAAAATTAAATGTACTCGTATACAAGGGGTTCCAAGTCACAAAAGGATATATTTTGAAAAACAATGAAAACCTATAATCACAATGTTGGAAAAAAATACTATGGAAGTAAAAGGTTACAGGTTTTGAGTTTAAAAAAAAAATATCTTAAGCGTTTAACAAACGAAAGAAACTCATAAGGGATTGCAACAAGTAGAGGGTGAGTAAATGATGACATAAGCATTTCTGATGCTACAAAAGTTTAAGAAGGCAACTTAAAATAATTTCACATCACTGGAAATTAATCAACTTATTTAATAATATAGGTTCACAAACAGATAAAAAAACTTAAAAATCCTTGTAAAATAAAGCAGATATATTTGTAAATATTTAAATGTAAAATTTATTTTAAAGCTGTTATTAATATCAAATGACATTTGAATAATTATCATTAGTATCCATATATTATAAATAAAACATCAGCAACAAAAGACAAATTTGACTCAAATGCTTTGTGTAAAGGGCTTTAATTAGGAGAAAATAAGACACACAGGACTGGGAGTGGCTTTATTGCATCAGATATGTATGTGACTTTTTACTCACAGCTCATTGGTCCAGTTTGGATTTGCGATCTCTAACCCAGAATTAAACTTGCTCAAGAACAGGTTTGCCATGTGGGTGTAAGTGACCATGGCAACGAAACATAATAAAAACCAACCCACCTTGAGTTTGCTCAAACTAAGTGAATTTAACTGGGTAAAAACCCAAACAGCTTTGTGCAACAGGACTCAGGAGTGTTTAGACTAATGGTGGAGGGGGAGTCTATCTTTACATCCTTTGTCAGCTGTAAGCTCTTTTAGTAGCTGCAGCCTGCTAAATGCTTTGAAGGAAGAGTCTTATCACTAGGAAAGTAGTGCTGTGCAATATGGACAAAATAATCATTATAATCGTTATAATAATCAAAATAATCAATATTGCGATTTTGGCAACTGTTTTTGCTTTTTCAAACAAGCTACATACATGCATTCTAGATGTATTCATTGCACAAGAAGTGCATAACAAAACATTTCACAATGAAATAACAGAGTATTAAGTTTAATAAATAAAACTTTAGTAAAATTGTCTTTAAAACAGAAAAGATAAAATAAATTAAGATTAACTAACCTCAACTCTAGTTAAAAACATACTGTACACAGTAGTACTAACTGCTTGATGAACAAAACTGTAATAAATTGTCTGAAAAACAGACAACATGAAAAAATAAAGATGTACTAACCTCAATTCCAGTCATAATAAATGAAAACTAACATAAATCAAAACCACCTATTCGGTTCCCCCGCTCAACTTCGTCGTGCACAGAGTGAGCTCTGATTGGTTAACATCTTTCTCCCGCTCAGCTTAGATGTCATTGTCCGGTGTGCTGCGTCAGCTCTGATTGGTTAACATATTAAAATCATGCACACAAGAACGTATTCTGAATTGAAATCTTAATAAATGAATAGATAAAATGCCCTAGTATTGAAGACATTTCCTCTCTTGTTGTCATTTTGACTGTAAATTACAATGAAAAGCTGCATAATGTGGCATGGACCCTTTTCACAAGACTGTGATGACACTTAATCGTGATCAGCTTTTTGGGCACTTGAATATTCAAATCTTTAATATTTTTGTTTAAGCGTACATTTATAAAGCATACTTTGTATTGTATTAACACTATCGTGGAGTTTTTCTTTTGTTATTTGTGCAAATCGGCAAAATAAATATTTATGGCAATTTCTCATTCACTGCATTATGACGACTTCAGCTTTACAAGGGTCCATTTTATCCTTTGATTTTCTGAGCTATGTTGCTAAAGACGTTATATTACGCCATACATACTGGGGTTACTTTTAATTGAACATCAACTTCAAAGCATAAAACACTCAGTTTCTTAAGGTAAATCTGATTTGTGTGTGTGTTTGTGCCAGGTGCCAGTGGGATGGGCAACTATCATGGGCGTTGGGGTTTTGAGACGTTCAGTCATAAGCGTGGCTGTATGCTGAGAGGCTGGGGGCTGGAGCGCGTCAATGTGCTGCGTTACCCTCCCTACACTGAAAGCAACCTCAGCTGGCTGCGCTGGGCCACCACCGCCAAGAAGAAGGGCTGGGGAGGATGTTGTCTTATGTGAGAAATTAAAGATTTACACTAGCCCAGGGAACAAAAAAAAAGCATCCGTTTCACCGAGGTTTGGTTACACGTACATCATTTGCATACAGTTATGCATCATGATTGGAAACACCACCAGAGGTCAGCACTGAGATAAGTGACTTCTTTGGGAAAACGTTACTTCATCTTTATTCACATCTTATGGTTTCATCATCTAGCGACCAAAAATGAATCATCCGCATTTGCTACCAAACACTACAGTAAAATAATGTACATTTATAGATAGCATTATATTAGGGTACTAAATAAGGGTATTTGTTTTGTTTAGTGTTTTACTGTTACATATTTTGCAACGTAGTACATAATAGTTTGATAAAATGTGTAGGATTCTAGCATTTGTACGTTTAAATAAATATGACTACAGAAATAAAGTCTTACAAATGTTTTCAGGAACCATGATGTGGATTTGTTTTTAAATCAAATAAATTAAAAATATATGCAATAAACACAAATAATATTGTTAAATACTATTATTAACTATTAATAAAAACAGAAAATCTGTTGAAATGTTTAAAAGTAATTGATTACTATGCGGGCAAAGCTGACATTTTAGCATAATTACTTCAGTCTTGAGTGGAACATGATTCTTCAGAAATCATTCTAACTTTATTATTACTTAGTGTAACTGATGCTCAAAATGTTTCTCTTATTTTAACAGACATAATATATTTTTGCAGGATAATTTAACAAACAAAATACTCAAGAGAAAAACATTTTATTTAAATCAGTTTGTAAGTTGTTTAACCACAGAAAAATAAAGTCTGCTAAATGTGTTTTCAAGATTCATGATGGGGATTTAAAAAAAAAAAGGAATTCAGATTGAGTGCTTAAAGTTTTATTTCAGTAGGTGTGATATTTAAAACTAATGTTCAACAGAAGAGCATTTACTTGAAATAAATGCTTAATGTGACTATTAAACTTAATCTATTCAATTGTTTGAATTTTACTAGTTTGACCTTGTGCAGAAAAAAACATGCAGTTTGTAACCCTTGAAATTGAAATTTCCAAGTTTGATAAAATTATATATATTTTAAAAAAGACAGGAAAGCCATCATCATTTACCAAGTGATTTATTTGAAATATTATTTTCTATAAAATCTCTCATTTCAGGGATCACAGTAAACCAAAGGTATATTGTGTAACACACTCCATCCAAATAATATACAGACATCAAGCCCAATGCTGTCACCAAGCTGGTTTGCTAAACATACGGCAAACAATTAGAAGGGCTGGACTGAGTGTGGTTGCGCTTTCAACTGTAGTGTCCACATTTCAGTACTGTGAGACTTCATAAAATCAAAGATCGAAAAGAAAAGTCCAGGGTCCAGATCTGTTGTTTGGATTTGCCCTAAATCATCTGTCACAGCAGACATAGCATAGTAGTGTAGTCTGTTTCAGGGCTCAGGCTTGTGTGAGGATGGAGGGCTGCTGGAGGACTGGCCTGACTCTGAGGACTGTGGTTGAGGAGATGTGGAGGAGCTTGCAGGGCTGCTGGGTTCCTTCTGAACAAGCTCTGGCTCATCTTGCCCTGCTTGTGGTGGGTGAACCAGGACTTTATCGATGATCCCGAAATCCTGTGCTTCCATCGGGCTCATGTATCGGTCTCTCTCCATCACACTCTCTAAGACCACAGAAAACCGAGATCAGGAGGACATACAATATGAAGTTAATTATGTAAACCCTTGAGCTGATGTTTCATTTAGCTTAGTGTCTCCACATCTAATTGCTCCTAAATCTATAAGGTAATCTATTGTTATATTAATGGTTTTGTTAACAATGTTGGCAAGATTCACTTTAAAAACAGTAAACAATAAAACCGCTACGTAAGATCCAATCAATGAAGCTTATGACTAATCTATTTCAAAGATTAATACACAACTGTGCTAATGAGCTATATGCATAGCAAGTGTTTTTTTAAGCCAGTGATAAACTCCTGGTCAACTATTTTCAAGTTCATACGTTTTAATAATGTAATTTAATTAAAATATAATAAAATATAGACTAAAAGACATTCATTTAGTTGTTCAAGCATAAACCTGAAATAAAGATGAAAATGTAATTTAAATGCAAGTGCCATCTGATGCAGCAGACTTAAAAGAATGCAGCACTGAAAGTTCATTACTAGTGTCGTAAATTCTCCATATTTTAAAGACATGGCATGGCATGGAACAATGTAATTTAATGCAGTGCTTTGTCTGGTGTGAGACCCACTTTATATCGTATCTCTTTCACGCAGTGAAGATCATTGATTTTTAAAGAAACTAGATCTCACACCACAGCGATTTCATAATGGTATGTTCACCGAAAGTGCCTGAGCTGGCTTTTTCAAATTAAAAGTCCCTGTGCATATAACCCATTAGAAATAATTCATTATAACAAGACTAATATTTGGTGATAATATAGCATAAATCAGTTTTAGCTCATTTTGTAAATCTGTGCCAAAATTTAAAAACGCAGAAAAATCTTTTTTTTTAGTAAGTTGCATTACTATTTTTATAAATAAAATAAAATTACTCATTTTAATTAATTTATTAAAAAATTACAATTATTTAACTATTAACATCTAAAGCATTTAACCAAGTCAATTTGCACATAAGGCCATCAACTAATATCATATTATATCAACTTTTTTTATAAAACGATTATAAAGGTTCAATTCCTTGTTTCGATTCCCATTCGTTGATCAAATACTAACATTTAAATTAATTTGACTTCAAATCCATTATGGCCAAAAAACAAAAATCCCCATTGTGGCCGAACTTTCGGTAGCCATAATGCCACAGCCATATCACCCTGCAGCCCTAGACCGGTTACTCACTGAAGCTAAGCAGGGCTGAGCCTGGTCAGGATGTGAGACCACATGGGAAATCTAGGTTGCTGTTGGAAGTGGCGTTTGTGAGGCCAGCAGGGGCACTCAACCTGCAATCTGTGTGAGTCCTAATGCCCTAGTAAATTGAAGGGAGCACTATACTGTAAGTGGGTGCTGTCTTTCAGATGAGTAGTCAAATCGAGTTGAGCCCCATGTCCTGGCCAAATTCCCTCTATCGGCCCGATCACTGCCTCCCCACTCCACCAATAGCTAGTTTGTGGTGGTTGTCCTGTGGCAGCAGTCACATCATTTTAATGGATGCTGCAGAGAGCCCTGGCCCTCATGATTTTGAAGTGCTTTGGGTGTATGGCCATACACAATAAATGCGCTATATAAATACATATTACATTACATACTGTAGTTGCATTACAAAGTGTTCCAAAGGTGGGGGGATATTCCACCAAACGTTGAAAAAATGATCAAAGATTCTTACTAACTGGGAGTAATTTAAGATGGATTTGGATGCTACATTTGTAGGGGAAAAGAAAACTAACTCCAGAACTGAATGAGTTGAAAGGTTGGTAAGCTCAGCATTACCTATAGTCTCCAGAAGCTGTCCTGTGTGTTTGCTGTAGATGTTGTTGATCTGTCTTTTCAGTTTGAGAATCTCCTCTGCCTGGATTGCAATATCTGTTGCTTGGCCCTGAAAATACAACGATAGGCATTATAGCAGTATAGAGCAAAATTACAAAACGATTTGGCCTAAAATCAAAATCTTAATTAATTGAACTATTTATTATTCATAATTTTTCATTTATTTTACTTTTTGCCCTAGTTCACTGACAAGTTTTGTACATTAAATTTGCTCACATATTACAAGTAAGAGATTTCTGAATGAAGGGTGCGTTACATTATTGAACATCAACGCTGAACAACTGAAACTAAAACATGCATTGACTAAAACCAACAGTCACCTTTTTCTTATACACAAAGTGAAAATAAAACTTTTGGCAACAAAATAAATTATTTTCAATGTTTTTCATATTAAAAGTTTAAAATAAGCAGTATCGCTTCTATATAAAATAACTTTCATATCCTGTAAAGAATATTTTAAATGGTGCATTTTTTGAATCTGCTGTAAGCCAATTTATTAATGCAAATAATAATTTTATTGTTATAAAAATATGCTTAGGGCATCTCTGGCGCAGCTTCCATTAATTGTCATTCATTCATTCATTCATTTTCTTTTTGGCTTAGTCCCTTTATTAATCTGGGGTCGCCACAGCGTAATGAAGCCCCAACTTATCCAGCATTTGTTTTATGCAGCGGATGCCCTTCCAGCTGCAACCCATCTCTGGGAACCATTCATTGTCAATGTAGTACAAACGTGCGATGTGTAGTCACATTTTTGAGAGGTGTGTAAGTATGAGACTGTGTGAAGACTGTACCAGACCATACCCATGCGTTTGACACAAGTATAAATCAGCAGAGCGGAGTCACATGACTACACGCGGTAGGTAAAGTAATTGAAAAATTTGACCTGGAAAAATTAGATCAATTATAGATTCTGAATGTCAATTTTCAATTATTTGTTTGATTAATCGGCCAGCCCTATTCTAGTGGCGTCTTTTTTTGCATCCTTGCTTCTTACCCTCGCCCCTCCAGAAGGTTGGTGCACCATGATTCGGGCATTGGGCAGGGAATGCCTCATTCCGGCGGTTCCTGCGGCCAGAAGCAGACTGCCCATACTGGCCGCCTGACCAACACACCAGGTGGAGATGGGATTAAGGATGTACTGCATAGTATCATAAATGGCAAGTCCAGACGTGACCACACCACCTGCAAGATGGAGATAAAGGGAGGAAAGGAAATGTGTGAGATTTCTTAAGACATATCTTTTAAAATCAGCATTTGTCTGCTAATGTTTAATATAGTATAAGTAGTGTTTAGTATAGTAATATAAATTCACTTTATTACATTAGGAATCCTGTATATCACATCAACTTAACCCTGTAAAGTCTGACGTGTAATAATTAAAATTCACTTTCTTCAACAGAACCTTTTGATAAAAACATGTTGCCATGTGACTTATTATATTAATTTATTCATCTATTAAGAATACAAAGCTTAGTATTGTAAAATTAATCAATAAAATCTTTATAACAGTACAGCACAATCTTTGGCTAAAATGTACTCTATTTAAGTTTAAGTTGTCAGTCTATATGTCTTAGACTGTACTGAAATATTTGGTTTTATAATCAATATCTATAGTTCTAATAGTAGGCAGAAAATTATAACGCAGTGCTATAGAATTGAGAGAAAATTGCCTAAAAGCCATTCATATTTGACGCACCTTAAAATGATTCTGTTTTTCTCAAATAAATTTGTTTAGATAACCAAGTAATCCAACATTGCTTCACATAGATTAGTGCTCATCTGAAAACATTTTTTTTTAATTAAGCTTAAGCCATGAAAGTAAGTACATAAATCCCAACAAGACACATGCACCACTTCCAGACATTTATAAAATACAACTAAAGGCCTATTTTTTAGTAGAATAATAATAATAAACAAATTTTGAATTGTACTTTTGTTGTATTATGGGAAAAAGTTCCACCCAGCAGAATGTTTATCAGTTTTCCACAATGCAGAGCAGTTGCTGTTTTAAATGTGTGTTTTATGCAAATATTGCACATTTATTTATTGATTTTTTTTACAAATATAACTTTTTATTGATTTTCTTTTCTAAAGTGTTTTTTTCCATCCAATTTATGATTCTGTAATGCTCATGATACACAGGGCACCTTTATGTGCAATGCTGCCGGGCAATTTTGCTGTTTCTTAGCTATTTTCCTACTTTGAATGGGCAATAATATTGTATATGTAACCCATTGCCCTATTTAGTTGCCTAGCGTCTCACCTAGTTGCCCATTTATGGCATAATTTCCCAAAGTTCCCCAGCAACATTGCTCAAAAATTTACCCTGTGAATCATCACATAAGATTGTGACACTAAGTTCCAACCAATCTCATACAGACAACATAAGAAATTTACATCACAACAAATATTTTCTATACACTTTTTGGTGATTCTCACCAGGACTGTTGATGTACATGTGAATGGGCTTGTTGTTGCTCTCTGACTGAAGAAAGAGCAGTTGAGCAATGACCAAAGAAGCTACAGAGTCATCGATCTAGATAAGGAGAAGGACAGAAAAACAGACAGGAAACAAATAAGGAAAGGCTTTTCCAAAAATCACTCTACATCCTTGTGTGCATTTCCTTGTATTCTGAACTCACAGGACCCATAACGCAGATGATTCTCTCTCGAAGCAGCCTTGAGTAGATGTCATAAGCACGCTCTCCTCGTCCCTGAAACAGAAGAAACACTTCAAAAAGATGCCATGTTCCTTGCACACTAAAATCTGCATCTTTAATACAAAAACTCTTGAATTTAATTACACTGGGCTTTCTTGAGAGCATAAGAAAAGCCATGGCGATAAATGTGATCTTACCGTCTGCTCCACAACTATAGGTATGAGTGGACTGCTCCATGGAGAACTCTGATGAACTGACCGACTGACTCTCAGAGCAGAAACTCCACATCGTAAGACCCTCTATAAAAACAACAGAACTTTACTGCGATGAAGATCAGTGGTTAAACAGACAGATACCTGTCAACATTACAGTATCCATCCAAGGTCGTTAACGTTATATATTGGCGGATATTTTGGCGTCGAGCTTGCCATTATTTTTATGAATTATTATTCTATGTATTATTATTATTATATAACACTCAAATTAGCCTTTACGTCTCAAATTTTGTGAAAACGACCAAAATGTTAAAGTCAAAAACTTGTAAATTACATAAAGCCGGCTGACAAAATCACTTTCTCTTAACGTACAGTAAATATCGTGAACGGCGTTGCAACTGACATGTAGTCAAAACAATACATATTTATTTCAATCATTAAATTAATTAACACCTAATTTACAGAAAACAGTTTAATACTCACACGTAGCATGTTTCTGTTGAGCAACCCTCACGCGACCCCTCGCGACCCGGATGTGATGCTCTGCAACTCGGTAGTGAAGCCTGCTCTTGTTGATGGTAGAGATTGCGAAGTCGAGAAATTATTTGCAGACCCTAAATAAACGTGCAATGTCTTTAAACGAATCAAGCCTGTTGCAGAATTGAAAGTGAATTAAGATATATAAAATCTGCAAATATATAGTTTTTTTCAATTCTCGAATAAATGAATAAATGTATCATTTGTTTATTGAGATAAATTATTTCAATGATACTTGCAAAAAAAAAAACTGAGTAAACAACATTACAATCATATTAATAATAATAATAGAAATAATAATAATAATAATAATAGTTACAAAATAAAATTATATAAAACAATGTAATATAAAGTTTACTATATTTATTTATTGGATGCTGAGTGTTACCAAAGCATACCAAAGAATCTTTTTTGTTTGTTTGGAATACTACTTATCTATGTTTCTATTGTAAATGTCGAAATCACTAATTTAATAATGTGTTTAAATTCATTATAATACAACAATAGTTTAGTGGGACTTGCTGGCAAAAGAAACATACAATAAACCCTAGATCAATTAAAATAACATTTTAGTTTTTTTGAAAAGGTTATAAATAAATCTGCATTGTTTCTATTTTATTTAAATGTTTTGTGGATTTTTTCAAGTAGTTTTATTTTCTGGCTTCTAACTTGTACAGGTTTCTCAAATAAATAAATAAGGATCATTCAAATTGCTTATTTAATTGATCCATTATTTCATTCATAAAATTATTTCAGTTGACATTCTGGTGAAAATGAGGGTAAAATAAGTAAGAGTTTAAATAACAAATATATACAAAATAAAAATACATTTATTAAAAAATACAAAAAACAAAAACAATATTAGTCTATTTTATTATTATATTAATAAAATAAAGTCCTGCATCAATGTGGTCAAATTTTGTGAAGCCTGAAATACCTACCCTTTACAATATATTTGTGCATATATGCATTAGATTAGTCAGTACCAAAACCAAAACTGCAACTAATTTGAAACAAAAACAAAAACATAGCATCACAATCCAAAACTAACTCAATATGTCGGTGGAAAATAGTAAAATAAATTTTAGTAAACAAGAAAAATCCAGAAAAACTTTTTTTTTTGGCAATAACTTTTTTAACTTAAATGTATTATATTAAATGTATTTATAATGTATTAAATGATGTAAAATAAGCACAGCATATTATGAAAAAAAGTCAATGAAAAACACTGCGTGCGTATGTGTGTGTGTGTGTGTGTGTGTGTGTGTGTGTGTGTGTGTGTGTGTGTGTGTGTGTATGTGTGTGTGTGTGTGTGTGTGTGTTTGTGTGTCAAACAGGCCTGTAGCCAGCTTATTGAAAGCGGTGATTCTTTTTTCTGAAAAACTGGACCTTGCAGTTATTTACCTCGTTTTCTATTTATTATGAGGTTTAAATACTGTAGTTTAGTGACATTTTAGGCACAATTGATCTCAACACTTTTTGATGTAAATATTTCTTGCCAAATTACTTACCACTTTATTTTAGTGTTTATTTACAAATGGGCATTTAAACTGTACGTTTTATGATTTTGTACACATTTAGAATAAAGAAAAATGAAAATATATTAATTTTCAAAATACAATTTTATTATCATTTTTTGTTTATTATCATTTTCATTATCACCTATCTGTTAAAACTAAAACTGAAGCCTACACGGAAATAACCAACTGGCCACGCTCATTCATGGGTAGGCTACATTCAACTTTCCTCATTCAGAATTTGGCCATTTGATAATTCACACATAATATTCAAACATAATAATCCAACAAAACATTCCTGTTGGTCTTAAAGCATTCTTTGATTGGTTAGTTTTACAATTTACTATAGCATAAAAGTCAAGCAGGGCGCCACGGTGGCCGAGTGGTTAGCACGTTCGCCTCACAGCAAGAAGGTCGCTGGTTCGATCCCCGGCTGGGCCAGTTGGCATTTCTGTGTGGAGTTTGCATGTTCTCCCCGTGGTTGTGTGGGTTTCCTCCGGGTGCTCCGGTTTCCCCCACAGTCCAAAGACATGCGGTACAGGTGAATTGGGTAGGCTAAATTGTCCATAGTGTATGTGTGTGAATGAGAATGTATGGATGTGTTTCCCAGAGATGGGTTGTGGCTGGAAGGGCATCCGCTGCGTAAAACAAATGCTGTTTAAGTTGGCGGTTCATTCCGCTGTGGCGACCCCGGATTAATAAAGGGACTAAGCCGAAAAGAAAATGAATGAATGAATGAATAAAAGTCAAGCATGGGATAAATGAGCTCAAATAGGGGACCAATTCTGGACTTTTGTCAGTGCGAGGTGGGACTTTAAAAATCACCCAAACCCTCCCTTGCTACGGGCCTGTAAAGGAACAGAAAATTCAAAAAGCACAATAAGTTATTTTTATGTGTAAGTCTGCTATGTTAAGTCATTTTGTATATGCACAGGAGGACACATTTTTAAGATAAAATAAATTAAAAGAATAAAATAGATAGTGATAGAAGTGATGGTGATATCCAGAGCAATTATAATAAAGCAGAATATAAAATAGAAACTATTTTTCAGGTAGCCTATTAGGTATTTACGACCATAGGTTGTTAATGGGTGAGAAAGCGTCGTCGTGTCAGCAGGTGTCCTCGTTCTCCGTCATTCACTGCTGTATGATCCACACGAGTTTTGCAGAAAGGGGCGCAATAGAGTCAACAGAATCTCAGTCTCTGCCCACATAAGACTCGTTCAGACGGCACTGCAAACTTTGGCAGATCAGTGAGAGTCATGTCGAATAACAGCACGAGCGGTTTGTTGAGCTTGCAAAAAAGCGTCGATCAACTGCGATTTGAAGCATCAATCACAAGAATTAAGGTGAGTTGAAACAAATTATAAACCCAAAAGAATGAAAATCTTTGCTTTCTGGGTGTGACTTGACAGACTTGTCGATCCTGTCCGAACATACTGCTACTTTGTATTTCACTAATGTAGTGTGTTTTAACACTTCTTGAGCTTTTCACTCGAGTGATACACAATGTAAACCATAATGTATCCAATCCAATGCATGTCGTGTTAGAACTGCTCTTTATTATGGCTTATTTCAGTTACCTTCCTTTTCACCTAAAGATTACAGCTGGCGTTTAATCGAAGGCTATCAAAGGTTGTCTGCCGACAGCAATATATTTCAGTACGTTTTTGAGGTATATGATAATCGAAGTCAACGATCAATAAATCATAATCCGCGTAAAAGTCTCCAAACTGTTCCACATCCGTATTTTTTGATCCCCTGCTCTCTCCAGGCGGTATGGCAAGCCGATTTAACTTTTAATCTATTTTCATGCTACTAGTACTTTTTTATATAGTTATCTATTCCATTACAATTATCAGTATTTCTTATACTATCTATTCCATGTGCTTATTTTCCGTTGTGTGCAAGTGCTTATTCTTTAGGTACAAGTGACTTTTTAAAAGACGGTATACTTAAGTTTGTCAGACGTTTTGATTTTGCCATCAACTGTCTGATACCAAAGATTTTAAAGTTTTAAAAGCTCACACACATTTACACAGAAATAGATTGTTCAAAAGTTAAATCTATCAGCTGATCCATCTTTCTACTGACGGATCATCTGATAGACACGACGTTCAAACGCTCCAGTGTCTGTGTATGTTTGATTGAACTTTGGTGGAGATTGTCGAAGCAATGACCTTCTGAGCCAATCACAGTCTGTAGATGTTGCACATGAGCCCAATAACCAATCATTTGTGTTTATGAACATGCTTAACAGGAAAATGAGATTTTAAAAATTCATTTTCACGTGGTGTCAAAATCGATAGTTTTGACAGCCCTAGTAGTGTTTATTTATGAGATGTAGGAATTTATTATCTAAATTATTAGATAAGAGTACTTACAGTATTTGCTACCTGTTTGTTTCAGTAGTGACTAGTAACCGTTAAGTTGTTACTAGTAACAAATGTAAAAAAAAATCTGCCATTCTGCCATATAAATACTAGTATTTACTAAATTGTCATTTGGAACTATTAAATGATTTATTTATAAGTACTAGTAGTGATTTGTTAGGTACCAGTACATTGATTGGACACTATTTCTTTTGTAATTATTGTTAGTAAACACTGCCTTTTTACTTGTCTTTGATGAATCATCACAATGGGCAGAGTTCAAATTAAAATCTTACTAGTAAAAAATAATAAAAACACTTTGTAGTAACATATTTATTACATACTAATTGTATGTGCACTAATACCTATTGGATATGTACTAGTATCCAAGGATTAGAGCTAGTATCTATTAATAATATTCATTTCTAATGAACAAATATCAGCATCTAATAAATGGGTACTAGTATTTAATAATTAACTAATTAATCTAAGGAATAGGTTCTATTATTTCTTAAAACGATACGAGTACTTAAAGACATTTCAGCACTAGTTTTACTAGTAAGAATAAATGTTAAACCTGCTTGCCATACAGGCAGCGCTCTCTCTCTCTCTCTCTCTCTCTCTCTCTCTCTCTCTCTCTCTCTCTCTCTCTCTCTCT
>CAIGQQ010004433.1:2579984-2597153 GCA_903798035.1 Danio albolineatus | reverse complement strand
TCTCTCTCTCTCTCTCTCTCTCTCTCTCTCTCTCTCTCTCTCTCTCTGTGTGTGTGTGCGTGTGTGTGTGTGCGCGTGTGTGTGCACGCGCGTGCGCGTGTTGTGCTGCTCACAGTGGAGCTCTTTGTTGATTGTGATTGTGAGTGTGTGTGTGTGTGTGTGTGTGACACAGTGTCACATTTGTTGGCTGGTAAAATCTAAATCTATATTAGTAACCACTTGCCCCAAAACACACTATTTTAAAAACAACAGAAGTCTTTATGTGTTGCTATATCAGATTAATCATGAATCAAATAAACTGTTTCACTTCTGACCGCGTGATTTGTAGGAAATTGTGATGGCCAATAAAGCCTTTATTTCTCCACAACCCCCCTTTTGTCTTTATGTATATGCATATGTGTAGCCCTGTACTTTGATTAATCTCTCCTACTTCCAGGTGTCTCAAGCTGCAGAAGAATTAAAAGCATTCTGCTTGAAAAATATCAGTAAAGACCCTCTCTTAATGGGGGTGCCATCCAACAATAACCCCTTCCGACCCCCAAAATCATGTGCACTCCTCTAAGGTACCAGTGATAAGCTCAGTGTTACTTTTGCTTTTGGTTATACTTCCTGTTTAACCAGAATGTTAACAGGATTGTGAACCTTTTTGTGCCTTTCTCTTCCCCCTAAAAGGAGACATGAAGAATGCTGAGAAACCTCTGAACATTGCGAGCATTTTAACCACCTTTTCATCAGACCCAGAGCTGCATCATCACTATGACTACACTAAATTGTTTATTTTGGATAGCTGCATTCTCACGAGACGTTTTGAATGTTTTAATAATGTGATTTATGAAGAAAAGTGTTTGTAATTATTTTGTAATGTGGAACGGAGCTATTTTGTGTGCACAACTTCAGATTAAGATTAATTGCATTACTACAACAAGAACTGTTTGCCCTACAAACCAGGGTGTGTCTGGTTCCAATAACAATTTTAAACCATAAAAACATATACAGATTTTCAGTTTGTGCTGGGTAGACTTTAATGTGATCTTCTTCAGTTACTTCAATGTGAGCTGTTTCTAATTACACATTACATTATTAAAATTGTAGTCAGTAACATAATCTAGATTAGTGACTACTTTTAGATTACTTTTGATCTTCTCTTATTCTTCTTGTTAATGTTTTTAATTGTTTGCCATGTGTCCATTCTATATTGTGAAAATCCAGCTCTAAATGATGTGACAGTCCAAACATTTTTAGAAGAAAAAAGGACTTTAAAAAAATATTCATCATAAGAGATTCAGTAAATAAATAATTGACTGCCTTTGTGTGGAAATGTTTAATCATGCATTCATAAGTAACTTTTATTGGATTATTAGAGTTCAAAAACATAATCTAATCTTGTTTTATTTATTTTCATAATGCATCTTGCATGTTATCAATTACTACCCAGCACTATTTGCAATATTAATAACAGTAGCATGTTTTTGTACACATTTGAATGGAAAAATGGCTGTGCTCACTCCTATGGTAAAAAAATAATACCACCAATAACGGACGTTATAGCACAGAATATACACAAAACAATGGATTCAGGAGGAAATTAACACACTCAGCTTGTCAAGAAGTTCTTTGGATAAGTGATGGCAAATATGCAAATATATATGTCCAACCTGTTTTATTGCCAAGTCCATTTGAATACCAGCCTTATACAGGATAAACTGATTTTTTTCTGAATTCTAATATGCTGGGTTTATGATGAAACACTAAATCTCTTAATTTGTTAATTAACGCAATTAGACTTGTACACAGAGTGTTATTGCCAAGAAACTCATGTTAATTGTATTAACTAGATAGCTGTATTGAAGGAGAGAGAGTGAGATGTCTTGAATCTCTGGTTTTTTTAAATAAGGTTTAAGGCTGTGTGATGTATGTTTTCCCTTTTCTGAAAACTGAATGAGGTACTGCTTTTTATTCAAATGTATTTTCTGTCATCCAGTGTCTATACTCAGTGTCTATACTATACTTTATTTGTGGTGAAAGGGTGCTTGACTTTCTGTTGTACTTTAAAGTCTAGTTTCAAACACAAAATGACCGAGTGCATTAACTGGCCTGCTTTGCATACTCTCTGCTCCCACAGCTTGTATTATATCTGTACTGTATCTTTATCAGTCAAACACTGGACATTCATGCAAATGTCATTTGTACTTTGGGATTTTATTCTTGTCCTGAATGAACTTTTCCAGTCTGTTTACCCTTTGTGTGTCTTGTGTTTTAAGTGTGATTGTGCCTACTGGAGACACATCTTATAAGTTTGCTGAAAAACTATATAATAATTAAGATCCTGTTTAAATATATATATATATATCAATTCAAATAGTCTGAAAGCATCTTCCTCTCTTTGGACAAGATCCTGTTTTCATTTTATTGTTTTAGCAGTAACCAACAGTGATCAATTGCTGGAAAGTACATTTGTATTGGCTGAATCCCTAATTAACAGCATAATCGAACAGTTGAAATATAGCTGAGATAAAATATGGTACTTAAAAATCAACACAAGGCAATATTTTTTATGTAACATGCCTAGTTAATTTATAATAATTTTGTTGTTTAATAGCTTCGAATGCCTTACCTTTATTATTAATAAAACAATTTTTGCTTTCAAAAATGCCATTACATAATAAAATCAACGTTTAATTTTGAGTGCTTAATACATATTTGTATTAGCTAATAACCAGTATTAAGAAACCTTTTGTGTTACCTAAAATGTAAATAGTAGATGAAAACAATCAAATGGGGGCAACACAGTGGCTCAGTTTGCATGTTCTCCCTGTGTTCCTGTGGGTTTCCTCCGGGTGCTCCAGGTTTCCCCCATTGGTAGTGTATGTGTGTGAATGAGTGTTTTTGGATGTTTCCCAGTACTGGGTGGAAGGGCATCTACTGCATAAAACATATGATGGACGAGTTGGTGGTTCATTCCACAGTGGTGACCCCTGATGAATAAAAAAACTAAGCCGAAGAAAAATGAATGAATGAACTATAAAATGTTCCTTCAGCAGCAAACAGCTATTAGTTAATTTTTAGCTAAAATTACAAACCTGAAAATACAAATAAATACACCAAGCATGTGACGTTACTTAGAAAAATATAGTAAAAAAATCTAATTAAAAATGAACGATGGGAATATTGGAATAGGATTTCTTTATACACTCATACACTACGGACAATTTAGCTTACCCAATTCACCTATACCACATGTCTGGAAACCCACACAACCACGGGGAGAACATGCAAACTCCACACAGAAATGCCAACTGACCCAGCCGAGGCTTGAACCAGCGACCTTCTTGATGTTAGGCGAACGTGCTACTCACTACGCCACCGTGGTGCCCAGGTGTCATTTTTTATTTATTTATTTATTTAATTTACATCACCTGAAAACTGATTATATAAGCTTTCCATTGATCATGGTTTGTTAGGATAGCACAATATTTGTGACCAAAAAAAAGAAAATTGGAAGGTAAAAAAAAAGCACTTAGCATTGCACATTGCAAATCAAAAATTTATTTTGATATATTTACAGTGGAAAAGTCACAAAATATCTTCAAGGAACTTTATATTCTAATACTTTTGGCATAAAGTGAAATGTATAATTTAGCCATACAGTGTAGGCTATTTCTGGCCATTGGCAAAAGTATAGCCTACCCATGTGACATAAGAATGGTTTTGTTGTCAGGGGTCACATATTCTTTAAAAACTAAAAAAAACATGATATTCAAGTAAAATAAAACCCTTTTAACCCAGAATTTATCCTTAGCAATGTTGAAAAGGGAAATCTTTTTGACATACTTGAATTTGTTAAAGCAAGTTGATTTGGAATATTTACACACTTAATGATAATGTACTCCGAATATATGTGGGAGAAAGGCAAGAAGTGGCCATGTGGAGGCAGTAGTAAGTCAGGCCTGTCTTGACCACTGACTCCAGCGCAGATCTGAGCCGCTGCGCGCTGCTGTCTCTGACTCTCTCCAGATCGAAGATGGCGGTGTCCGTGTTCTCAGGCGTGCGCCTCCTCTCCATCGGAGACGCCAATGGAGACATCCAGCGGCATTCAGAGCAGCAGCCTCTGCGACTGGAGATAAAGATGAACCAGGACGCGGCTCAAATCATCCTCTCGAACAGTGAGTAGTTGCGGCTTTGTGGACACTTTGCATCCGGCCTCAGCTGAGCGGTGTATCCTAGCCTAGCCGAAAGAGAGTGATGCGCGTGCGGCGTGTGTGCGTGCGTTGCGCCGCCTGGACACCGGGAACGGAGGCGTGCGAAGTATCGCCTCAAAAGCGGCTGTCGGACCCTTACGTGTTCTTTAAAAGATTTAAAGCTGCCTAATATTGAGGTTTGGCTGCAACATGCTTGCCACAAACCACGTTGATAGTAGCATGTTAGCATCCGTAAACACTTCGTATTGTGTTAAGCTGCTTATAGTTAGCTGCTGCTACCCAGCTAATATGTACAAGCCGCGGCAATTCAGCACTGAATGTGTGTCCGTATTTTGAAATAAACATATGTCCTGTGCACGAGGATCCTTGCAGACGCGTGTCCTGTGCATCCAGGCTTTCTTCGTCCGGACTTTTCGAGAAAGTGGATTGGCGCCTATAAAGTTAGCCGCGGACTGGAGCTTCAGTCACACTGTTAAGCTTCAGAAAGTGATGTGGACATATCTTTTGTTGTGTTTCCAGTGGCTTCGTTTGTATAAACATTTGGTGGGTTTGTCGAAAGTGTTTTCGGCTGGTTGGTTGATGGAATGAATGGATATGCTGAGAGTTTACTTGATTGACTGCGCACAGTTCTGCGCCACCTCTCCACTTTTACTACGCACCAAACCACCACAAACCATTTGCTTCTCTCTCAAAGTGCAGGGAATTTGTTAATTTTATAATGTTATAGTCACCGAGATGTTTCTTGTGGCAGCACCATTTGGGCATTCATCTTTGTTCTGCGGGGAACAATAGCTGGTCCCCCGCCTCCTTTCCTCCAGCGTCCCGCCTGTTCATTCAGCGCTCAGGGCTTTTGTTTGGAGCCTCATGCTGCTGATGTCCCGTGGATGAGATGAATGTCTTACTGAAACAGATGCGCGACCCACATCGTATAGATTTCTTTTTGAGAAGTTTTTTTAATCGCCCGATCCCCAAATGCCGCCGCTCTCTCCGCATTTTCAGGCAAAATATTTATTTTGGGAATATCATATTTATGAGTAGCATTTTGCGCATTTATTGTCATTCAGTCTTTATTAAGAAACAACACAGTTAAACTATTTGTTTCTCTCGCTGTGGAATGAACACTTTCTGTGAATGTGGATACATTTTACACTGGTGAGAGATGAATAATTATGACGTAAGGGTCTGTTTGATGTTTCGTGTGTAGCGGGTCTCCCCCTTCTGAGTCCTGCAGTGTTGACGTCACGTGGCAGACCTTGTTGTGTAGTTGACAAGGTTGCTCATTACAATAAAATGGATGATGACGCCATACTTGTATCTAATGTTGAGTATTTAACATAAATATATTAATTAGCATTAGTCAAACTTTTAATTGTACACAGAATTAAAGAGAATGATAATGAGATTATATTGTTGAGTAAGAATTGTGATGTTCGTCATTACAAGTTATCATTTGCACTGCTAGTCACGCTTTAAAAATATTTAGATAAGTTATCTATTTAGTTTAATCAAATACAATACATTTTATAACTTTATTCAGCTTAAAATAGCTGTTGTTCTATGTTAATACATTTGAAAATGTCATTTGTGATTCATTAAAGACACATTATCTTTCAGAAATTGTCATCATAAACCAAAATGCATTTTACATTATTATTTGATGAATAAAAAAACTATAAAAAGTAAAAAACATGATTTAAATGGTCACGTCGTGATTTCCACAACACTTGAAGTAGCATGTTTTCAACATTGATAATAATTAGAAATGTTTCTTGAGCACCAAAGCATCATTTTTTTAAAAGTCATGTGAAACAGAAGGATCAGAGAAGACATTTCATTGAAAGGAATAAAATACAGGAAATTGTATTGACAATTCTTCTAAGGTAAAAAACCTTTTCGCCATAGTGTTTATTGTGTTTTTGATCAAATCAGTGCAGCCTTGGTGAAAGACACTTATAAAAATTATAAAAGGCCTTAATGTTTCAAAGCTTTTCACTTTTAATGTATACTCTATAAATTAACAAAGTATTAAAGTATACATAAAGCTTTGCTAGATAGTATTTTTGCACATTACTTTAAGTCCAAACTCCATTAGACCAAATTTAGAGGCTAATAGCAAACATGTATTTAACGAAAAAGGTTTGAACATCGAGCACTAAAAGAGCAAAGCCTGACAAGTTGACAAGCTGCACTCCTGGTGTAAAGCTCCAATTTTCATAGCTTGGCTTCATTCACCTATAGCCTCTGTTAAAAAGGGGTTTTCCTGAGCTGCTGTAAAGACTGTATTTGTTTTCGACTCAATTATATAATTGACTACCTGCCTAATCTGTCTGTAGAAAGCTTGAGATAATCCTGCAACAGCTGGGGAAATAAATGACAAAATCCCTCATCCTGGCATCACCTTTTACTGTTGCAGTGCAGAGAGCTCACCAACTTAACGTCTTTGAACAAGGCTGGTTAGTTTGATTTTGTCAAAGCCTATAATGGTAACATTTAATCAGCAAACAAAACTTCCAGTAAAGCCGATTATTAATATAAATGTAAATATATTTCAAGTATATACATGTGTGTGTGTGTGTGCTTTTTATGTATGCATAATAAATATCCACAGTACACGCATTGTGTAAATACAAACTTTTATTTTGTAGTGTATTGTAATAGGGTTTTATATAGTGCCTTTATTATGCATGGCCATACAGCCAAAGGCCTTTACAATCATGTGACTAAAATTAAGTGTTCCCTCACTCGTTTTTTAAACAATTATTGACCCTTGAAAATGATCATTTCAGGGTCTTAAAGTCTTAATATTTTTAAATTTCAAAAGCAGATTTTTAGTTCCTAAAAAGTCTTAAATTCACTGAAATATTGTGTTGTAGGTCTTAACATTTTAAACGGGTCTTAATTTTCCTCTGTTCAAGTAAAGCTACCCAATCAGTCCAACATCCATTCAATCACCAACAGTCATTTTTATTATTTAATATCATTTTTTATAAATATATTCATTTATTAATTAATGATTTAAGTATTTTTTACAGCAAATTGTCCAAATTTAATTCTCTAATCAGTGAAAGAAAACTAAAACAATTACACAATTCCTCATGATAATAATAGAACAATATTTCCCTTGACATGATCTTCCATTTATGCAAACACTATTTACAGAAGTAAGGGGAAACAGATGTAATATTTATAAATAAACATGGAATAGGCAAGGTTTTATAACAGAAACGAATTTTGATGAATAGGAGTTATACTCAATCCATTTAGATAAAAAAGCATATATATATATATGTATGTATGTATGTATGTATAATTTCTTTTTATTTTTTGATCATTTATTTAATCGTAAAAAATATACTTTAATCAATATTAAACTTGTCATAAGAAAATAAACATATTGAAAAAAACAAAGAAGTTGAGTTTTCTTGTTTTGACACTAAAATATGTGGCTAATAAATAACTAAATTAGATTTTTATTTATTTATTTATTTATTTTTGCTGTTGTGGCAAGCAAAAACCAAAACAACAACAACCGGACCATTAGGAAAAAGTCTAAAAATTTAATTCATGATGATCTTGAAAGGATCTTAAAGTTGACTTGTTGAAACCTGCAGGAACCCTATCATTTACTCCTTCATTTTATTCCAGTTTATCAAGGCTTTTATTTTTCCTTTGGAACACAAATGTTAAAATGAATCTTGTTATCACTGTAAAAGCCAGTCCAGTGTTGTTTTGCACTATTGATCATTGACTGACTGTATGGATTTTTTGATAAATACATTTTCAGATCAGTTATTTAGTGTTTTTTTCCACTAAAATGGTCAATAATATCCAGAATTGTTTTAATGCAGACTGTCTTAGATTTATAATAACAGTGTAAAAGTTCTCATGTAAGTGTTTTCCTTCCCACCACAGATGAGGAGACGTGTGTCTTTAAGTGTACAGTATTGCGGGAGACAGAGTGCAGTCGTGTTGGAAAGCAGTCCTTCATCATTACTCTAGGCTGTAACAGTGTCCTCTTGCAGTTTGCATCTCCAGCAGGTAAAACGAACCTTCTTTTACAAGCCTATAATCCTTCATTGTGATTTATCAGACATTCAGACAAGCGCATTGACAATCGCCTGGTGTACAAACTCAATTAATTAATCAAATCGAGCTATGAAGCATCCTAATGTGTTTGCTGCTGTTGTTCACCAGATTTCTCGTCGTTCTATAACCTCTTGAAAATTTGTCGTGGACAAAAAGGCGACCGCTCAGTCTTTAGTGACAGGACAGAGGAGTCTTCAGCTGTACAGTATTTTCAGGTGAGTCTGGCTTCTTATTGCCCTGCATGTGCAGATGTACAATTGGTGAAATGCACCTATTCTTGCCTTACAAAGAATGAAGGCTAATTTTAAAGAAAATCTGACTAGCATGACTTGAAGTGCCATGTTGTGAACACCATCTTTTTCCCTCCATTTTCTTTCTCTCAGTTTTATGGGTATCTCTCTCAGCAACAAAACATGATGCAGGATTATGTACGAACTGGAACATATCAACGGGCCATCCTCCAGAATCACACTGACTTCAAGGATAAAGTAAAGCTGTTCACTTTATTTTCTCTTCTCTTTTTTTTCTCTGTTAAATGTGCCTACAGGTTGAGAAGTTTCAGAACTGGTTTTCATTGCTTATTTGAGCTTTGTTTTTGTTCCCAAATGTCATTAGTCAGGCATTTTTTCTTTTATGACTTTAAGGTTTAGCTTTGATGTCGTCCAGACTAAAATACCTAAAGCTGGAACAGTTGACTTATTGCGACAAAGTAAAAAGGGACACCTGAGTCCAATTTATTTTGAAAAGGTTACTCTTTTGTGAATGATTTTTATGAATGATTTCTTATTAGATTAAATTTGTGGTTTGGACTTTGTTTTGCCTTGTCTTGTGATTCTTATACCTCTTTGTTTTGTCTCAGGTGGTGCTGGATGTTGGTTGTGGCTCTGGGATTCTCTCATTTTTTGCAGCTCAAGCTGGTGCCCGTAAAGTTTATGCTGTGGAGGCTAGCACCATGGCTCAACATGCAGAGGTTTGACACATTTCTCAATCACTGACGTACACTTCTGTTCAAATATGTAGTTTAGTCTTTTATTTTCCCTAGGACAGCATTTATATGCATATTTAAAATGAGAGATGTTTTTCCTTTTTTGTATATTAAAATTAAGTCAATTCCTCTCATGGCAAACTGATTTTTCAGCGTCTTTACTCCAGTCCTCAGTTTCACATCCACAAATCATTCTGATAGAGCTATAGAGAGATGACGTCAAAAACCAAAAGTCTAATTTGCCACTGGTTCACTGAAGATTTTTCAGTTTAGGAGTTTAAAAATGTTTGATACTTGGAGGTTTTATTGTACAACATGAACTACACACACACATACAACACTACATGTTGGGGGCATTCATATTTTCAATAAACTGCTTTTCATGAGATGGGTCAAATAGATTTGTTGTACAGCAAAACATTAAAGAATGGATAATTTATCTTTACCATAGACCCTTTTTTCTCAGAAATAAAATAACTCTGGTAGCAATGGTGAATGTTTATGTGCTGATCTGAGTTTATTTGAAAATGGAAAAATACACATGTGAAGTCACATTTAATAATTAAATATATGGCTTAAATAACTAGTGTTGCAATTTAAATAAGGTTTATAAGATATTTTAATTGGGTCATGAATGCATGTTCTATATTTTAATTTATGTTCCTTAATCTTCATTTTTGTTTTTATATTTTATATATTAAAAATTCACCAACCAATATTTTTTTTTGCCATAAAGTCTGTTAAACAGGCCGCTGTTCTACTATTTGTTCTACCTGTTGTGTTTTTGTAGGGAGGTTATTTCTCCGTTAAATGTTTATCTTATTTCTGCTCTAGCATGCATAATCAGTACTTGGCTGCAAGGATAATTTTACAGATTTAACTTTCATTGAAAATATCTCTTTTCAATAAGGTTATCATATCATCTGATGCTCCTCACGCACCTCACATTCTAAATAACACTGTCCTAAAGCATGAAAACTGGGCTGATGTTCTGTTTTATTAGGATTTGTTATCTCCGTCCTGGGACATTACCATCCTTTGAAATAATCAGCTTCTTATTTGCGCTTTAACACTTAACACATCTATGCACGTGTACATTATCTAATGGAAGAAAAAAGCAAGTCGATCCAGATTTGTTAACAGGGTACATGATACAGCCAGATACCAAAACTGTAAAGGCTAGTCTCACCACATTGCACTGTAATTCAGAAAGTAATCACCAACACGCTTGCAACTGACACTGTTATAAATACTCGCCAGCAATTATTTTTACTCTTATTTGGTGCTCGCTGGGTTTTATATTTAATTTCAGGCCTATCATTCATATTTTACAGTTAAGGAGTCACTTTTGAGTTCTGAGTCTTGCAATTATTATTATTTATTTTTTTTGCATGCAGTCTCAGAAATAAAGGTACATGAGCTGTCACTGGGGTGGTACCTTTTCAGAAGGTACACGTTTGTACCTAAAGGGTCCATATTAATACCTCAAGGGTACATAGTAGTACCTTAAAAGTACAAAAGTGTTCCTCTTAAAATTTTTAGGTACTAATATGTACTTTTGAGGTATTAATATGATCCCTTTAAGTACAAATGTGTACCTTTTGAAAAGGTACCACCCCAGTGACAGCTCGTGTACCTTTATTTCTGAGAGTGTAGGAACCTCTCATATGTACAAATCAAGAAAATAATTTTCATTTTCATGATTTTGAAATGATAATTTTATATATATCTGAAAATAATAATTAAAAATAGATTTGGATACCAAATTGTTCCGTTATGCTAATATAGTGGTACTAATGATAATTGTGTGTCGACAGGTTCTTGTGAACAGTAACAGACTGTCGGAGCGTGTTGTGGTGATTCCTGGGAAAGTAGAGGAAGTGTCTTTACCCGAGCAGGTGGACATTATCATCTCCGAACCCATGGGGTACATGCTTTTCAATGAAAGGATGCTGGAGAGTTACCTACATGCCAAGAAATTCCTCAAGCCCAATGGTGAGTGGGATAAGCCTTCTTCAAAACACTGATGTATGATCAACATCTGTACATATTACACCTCTGCTCTCTTCACAGGCAAAATGTTTCCCACCATTGGAGATGTTCACCTCGCCCCGTTCACAGATGAGCAGCTTTACATGGAGCAGTTTACAAAGGCCAATTTCTGGTGAGCTTTCTTAAGAGGGTATGGACATTGGGTGGGGAGAGAGAGAGTAAAGAACATTGTGTACGACAAGAAGTGTGTGCAAATAAGCAGTCAACATACCGGTAGCAGATTTCAAATGATTGACTGAAAGTGTCAATAAACAGTGATTTAAGACGGTTGAAGATGACAACTCGAAATGATTTACTTTTGAAAAACTGAATTTTCTTGTTTTTCAGGTACCAGCCGTCTTTTCACGGAGTGGATTTGTCTGCGCTGAGAGGAGCTGCGGTAGATGAATACTTCAGACAGCCTATTGTGGTGAGAAATGGGAGGGAATGACTAGCAGATTGGGTGTGTGCTAGTTAAAGGACATACTGGCTTTTTAGAGTTAGCTACGGTTTGCAAAGTTGGTAAGGCAGGAGGCCATAAAATACACGAGCTTGTGTTTGTGCCTTCAGGGGAAAGATTACCCTGATAAATAGTGTGTGAAGTACGAAGGTAATTGGATATTTGCCTCCACACCGGTTATAGATGAGCGACGAGCACTTGGGGGTAAATACGGACAGGATTGAGTTTCATACTTAAGCTCAAATGAGAAGGTTGTTTCTAGGAAGTGGAGAAAGCCAGTTTGCTTCATGGATTAGGAAAATGGATTCAGTGGTGGTTGTATATAGGAGACTGAAGTGAAGTATGTGAGCTTGCCGTTATGTGCGTGATGAAAGGCTTTACTTTGTGGTCAGGGTTTCCGAACTCACTGTTTTTGTATGGTCAGTGGGAATGCAATGAATTTTCGCCCATCTAGGATGGTAAATGAAGCTTATCTTTGTATTTACAGAAAGTCCACGTGTAATTTTGGTAGAAGGGTCGTTGGTGTAAGTTGCTTTTTCCACTTGGGAAACCAATTAAGATATCAACTGTGCTTTTTGTGTGAATTTCATTTTACAGATTTTCTTAAATAGTTTACAGTTGGGCTGGGTGATGAAACTGTAGTGACAATTAACAAAGTTTTCCATGATTAAATGATTACGTTTGATATGTTTGGTCTAATTTAATATGCTTTAAAGCAGAATTATTAGTGTGCTTGTTTAGGTTTGTTTTACATGCGGATAGGTCTCGTATTGATCATGCAACCAACAAAGAAGCACTTGACTTTAGCAAAAAGTTTATATTATTTAGTTTAAAGCCATATGAAATGGCACAGATGAAGAGGAGAAACACTATGCCATTAATGATTGATTTACTGTGGATTTAACTTGGTAGTATTTACTGCACTGCGGCATTGTGGTAAAATTGGGATATATGAACTGTTATATTGTTTATGTAGGGAACTATTACATTGTTTATTAATGCATTTATGCTGGTGATTTTTCAAGCAATTATTACAGAAACGTATTCACTGTTAAGCATATAGTGAGGTGCTATGTGCGTGGTTTGACCTATTATTTTGTTTGAAGCAAAACATTATGGATGAAAAGTGTTGCTGTTGCGATTGGTCGACAGCGCTCAGTGCGAGAGAATACCCACCACGGCTTATAAATATTAAAGTAGTCAGTGTATTCATGCGCATACTTGCCAACACTCCTCTTTTTCCCGGGAGTCGCCCGTATTTCAGCACCCGAAACATGCTTCACAGTAGTTACTAACATCACAGTACTCGGTTCTCAGTAGGGTTATTCAGACACCTCACCCCGAATGAGAATATAAGAAGTAAACCAGATACACTACAAGCGGTTACAAGTAACAAAACACAATCAAATACATAATTTGCAAACTAGAGAAAACAATGAGGCAACTATTTTAATCGCAAGTACTTGTGAAATGGAGGAAGAAGGAGGGGTTGGATAGAGGGTGCCGGCCAGATTCACGATGGCAGGCCAGATTGGCTGTCAGGCTACCGGGAAATGTCCCGGTGCTCCCTATGGCCAGTCCACCCCTGCATACATCAGTAGTCTTTTCTGATCCTTCCTTTAACAAACGGCCAACGAATCCCCCGTTGAAAGTGTGTAGATTTCAGAAGCACAACTCAGAGGGAACACAGCACAAGGCTGGGGCTATAATGCTGAGGCGTTTTTGCAAAAATAAACCTCAACCACTGACTCTTCAGTTTCATCTTTGGTTCATCCGCACACTTCCAATAATATCCAGCTGAGCACAGCATCTTAGCGACATGATTCAACCGGCGTCTGCTACTTTCTTTTCAGTGTTGCCAGATGTAGCTGACTGATTCCATTCCAAAACTTATCCAAAAGGTTTTTACCTGTACAATCAAATTCAAAACCGCCCTCTCTGGCAACACTGATTCTTTTTCTTGCATCTGTGTTTGTGGGCGGGGCCAGGGTTTCAAATTTTCCTGGGTTTTACAATTCATTTGAAGCACTATTGATCGACTCTTTTATAGAGGAATCCATAGTTTTAAACACTGCACTTTTTAGATTTAAACCTTAGTGAATGAATAATTAACTGCCTGCTTTCTGATGATATTGGGAAATTGTTGTGACCATATTTAGTTGTTCTCTTGTGATAGTTTTCTCTCTCTCTCTCGTTTCTTTTCTGTCATATTTCTTATTTGTAGCTTGCAGTCTGTTTGTTTTTGGTCATTTCCTAGTTTCATTTCCCCTAATTCCCCAGTTGTAGTTTACAGTCTGTTTGTGTGCTGTTTGCTGTGATAGTTTTTTGGTCATAAATCCCAGTTTTTATTTCCATATTCCCCAGTTGTAGTTTACAGTTTGTGTTTTGTGTGCTGTATGGCCAGCATTAGTCAGCTGTTCAGGCATTTGCAGTGCCTGTAACGGTGTTACACTGCTGGGACAGTGACCTGCCGTGGTCTGGCTCAAGATGGCGCTGTTGTAGCGTTTTTCAGAGTTCAGCCAGAGGCAGGAGAGCCCTCTGAGCTAGGACTGAGTCTGCTTCACTGTGGCTCAGCCCTTGACAGGAGGCCTCACAGAGCATCGTTGTGTTTGATTTGACCCACTACTTGATTTGGATTCAGAACTGAAGGTTATTCTGCCTGCTCTCATTTATTATCTGATTTCTTTCAGGACACTTTTGATATCAGGATCCTGATGGCCAAATCTGTCAAATACACAGTCAACTTTTTAGAAACTAAAGAAGAGGATCTTTACAAGTACGGTTACACCCAAAATCAGATTTTCCTTGCAGTCTAAGATATACAGTATAGGATATACAGTGACTTTTTTTTCCGTAAGCTTGTCACTTAAAAAAAAATTGTTGTGTTCTTGTTCTTCTCAGGATAGAAATCCCCTTCAAATTCCACATGATGCATTCAGGGCTTGTTCATGGGCTGGCGTTCTGGTTTGATGTTGCGTTCATAGGATCAGTGTAAGTTATAAACCTGCTGTTAGTTATGTTTTCACACTTGAGTCCTCCATCAAAGAAACAAACTTTATCAAAAGAAAGTGTGTAATGTAAATAATGCAATAAAATTATAATAATGAAATTGTATGTTTTTCCCCATTTTATCCAGAATAGTCATAATCTGAAATGATTTAAAGTTGTATTTATTTTTATGTATTTGTATTCTGTACATTTTGACTATTGTATTCATTGTTCATAGTTACAAAAGTAGTGTCTTATTGTTGTTACAACAGCATTGATTATGATAATAAATATTTGGAATGGAATATGAAAACAAAGTGAACCCAATGTGCTTTGTGCTCACAGTGCATTTCACATAGTACATTATGTAGTTTTAATGTGTAATCATTGATTAATTTACCAGATTTCTCAGAAAACTGCACAGATTCAAACGTAAAAAATACAGTTGTCACATTGGTGTCACATTTTCTAAATTATTATTATAATTTTGAATTGCTTTAATTTGTTAGATTTTTGGAACAAAAACACTAGCACATGCATGAAAAAGATCACTGTTCATTTCAAATGTTATACTTCTGTTGTACTCCTTTATGTAACTTTTAACTTCAACAACTTTTTTGTTGTTAGTTGTAACAGTTTACAAAGATAACTCGTCACCTTGGAATTTAAAGGTTCTGTCTGCATTCTGAATGATTTTAAGATATTGAGCTTCAAAGTTTTTGCATCCCATAGCAAACAGTACTTGTGTAGCTTTTTTAAATAAAAGGTCTTAAAATGTAAACAACTTGTAAAAAAAAAAACATCTTATAATGTAAATAACTTAATAAGAATATGTCAATAACTCCATTTTGACAAAATGTCAGATAGAACCTTATAATTCTAAGGTGATGAACCGTTAAAAAGTGCTATGTGGAAATTTACATATTTATGAAAACTTTTCATTAATGAATTTCACTATTTAGATGTGAGGGAGCAGATGTACTGTTTTATTATCTGAATACTGTGACAGGTTTGCTCTTGTTTTCCGTGTTCAGGATGACGGTGTGGCTCTCGACGGCCCCCACAGAGCCCCTCACTCACTGGTACCAGGTGCGCTGTCTGCTGCAGTCACCTCTTTTTGCCAAGGCAGGGGACACAATGTCAGGCACTGCACTTTTAATCGCCAACAAGAGGTGAGGACACAGTGTAAAGAGTGAACATGCTCTTGAATTCAGTTTCATTAAATTTAGACCTGTCAACACTCTTGTTATCTTAAATTACATCATTTTCATTTTAAAAGGTTTGGGGACACAAATGAAATGTTTTGCTGTGCCATTCTGGACATGTGCTGCACACTTGTTTTGAACCAATGTAAAAATGTAAAATGTCAACTATAAAGTTGTTTAATCTTAATTTCAAGTTATGTTATGGTTTAGGTTGTTAATAATGAAAGTATAATATGCACCCATCCAAAAAACTCCAGGCAGTGCTTCATCAAAAGATATGCTGAACTTTCATTAAAATAACTGGCACTCTGCCACTGCTGCGCAGAAAAAAGAAAAGAAAAGGATTTAAAGATGCAGTGTTTTGACCTAAAGCTCTTTGTGTGTTTGCCTGATGAAGACCCTTTGCTAAAAACTTTGTATTTTTATTCAATTGGATTTTGAGAGCAGAAGTGACCGTATGTTGAGTTGTGTTTATAGACGGTTGAGTATTTAGGATGCGACCATAGACATTTGTTCCAATCATATTGATTTTATTTGATAAAAAAGCTTTTGTAGATGTTAAAAAGGGTCTCAACCTTATATCTGATTTTAAAAACCCTTCAGATGCTCTTGTTAAACCTTTTTTTGTGTTTCTTGTGGTTAACAGACTCATTTGTTTCCATTTCCTCTCTCAGGCAAAGCTACGATATTAGTATTGTTGCTCAAGTGGATCAGACAGGCTCCAAATCCAGTAACCTACTTGATCTCAAGAACCCTTTCTTCCGGTGAGTGAATACATTCCTTTAGAAACCAATAAAACAATGCAGAACGCATGTTGTGTTTTTTTTTTTTTTTGACATAATATTATAAGGGCTTTTCACATAATAATACAGTTCGATAATGATTAACAGAATCATAGGTTATATTGCCTCTAGTTTTTCATTTTTCATAAATAACATAGGGTTAACAATTAATTCTGGATATTCGTATAAGAATGCTGATGTTTCATTCTAAATATTCCTAAAATAACATCTTTAATATGTAAAATTTGTAGTATTTGTGACATTAGCCAGGTTGTCATGCAAGGGATCTTTTGCTAAAAGTTTTAATGAATAAATGTTTTTACGATAAAGCTTAAGGAAATGCTAATTATTGATTATATTAAGGAAATGTCACAAAATATATATAATAATTATCTTTGGCTCATAAATTCTGTATTGATACGTTTAATCAGGG
>CAIGQQ010004433.1:2559968-2579584 GCA_903798035.1 Danio albolineatus | reverse complement strand
AGTTCTATCATTTGTTATCAGTAATTTTCTATCATTATTTGAATATTTTGTGTAGAAATTACAATTACTGGTAGGATTAGTTGTCTATTACTTTTCTGTCCTTGGCCAATCACACACTCTCACAGATTTTTTGTCCAAGAGTGTTGTGTAAGCATCATCTATTGCAAATGTTTAAATAGACATACAAATAAATATAAGCTACATGTATTTTACAAAATGCAGTAATAAATTGCACATGTATTTTTACTTATTATTTAGCTTGTATACAGAGACTTTACATGAAACATTAGCTCATGAATCTTTACCTGAAAGTCTTGGAAAAATCATAATTTCAGTAGTAAAAATGTGTATGAACCCTGACTGTAGTGATGTGACTCAGATGTTTCTCTCTCTCTCTCTCTCTCTCTCTGTGTGTTTCAGGGATGCCTACAGCCTATGACCTCAGCACTGTCATTGGTGGCAGTGGGACAACAGTGTCCCACAACAATCTCATCCCCCTTGGTACAGACACGCATGCACGTATGGATATTTACACACACGCTCACAAATACACATGATAATTTCTATCCCTCTAAAATCCCAACTGAAATTTGAAAGAAATTACATGCAGTATTAAAGGGGCCACATCTTGAAGGATCCCATTTCAATTCAGGGTTTCCACGTGGCATGAAATTTCTTGAACATGTAATTATAAAAGGTCTGTTCCAGACATTGAAAGTCAGTCAGAGAGTTTTTTTTTAAATATTTTTGTCCAAGTAATGGAATATCAGGGTTTTTTATTCGTCATTTTGCTTCCCATTTCTGTGCCGTGTTTTTTTGCATCATTTCACATGTTCTATCACTGTCTCTGCACTCCACCTATAGCTGGCGTGTGGTGAGCGCACTGGCGCCGTTGTCCTGTGGCTGCAGTCACATCATCTAAGACAAGTGGATACTGCACACTGTTGGTGGTGTGGTGAGGCCCCCCTCATGATAGTGAAGCGATTTGGGTGTATGGCCTATATAAATACACATTACATTACATGTTTTCTCCTGTTAATATGTTTGGGCTATTTTTCACTGCCATTATTTATTTTTTATTTTTTTACTTGTCTATCTGCAATCAAATGCATTCATCGGGCTGCATTTGTGGCTGTTTTTGACTCTGCAGAGCTTAACCAGTTTTTCCTGGTATTGCGGGTGAAATTTTCTGATTGTGGCATAAATTATTGTGGAAATTGTGTTTTTGCTGTGGCTGGATGTGCATTGTAAGAATGCAACATGTGAAACAAGTCACACTCCTAAGTGCAGTGCCATGCCGTACCATACTGTACCATGTCAAAACAAAACAAGGTATCACATACCGGATGAGCACTCTCTATACGTGACTGTTATTTAATATACAGTGATCCATGTACTGGTTGCCCAAAATTTGCGACACTTTAAAAAATGGCAAACTGGATCTGGAGGGATCGCTCAACACAACAGCTGCCTGTTTTTTTCTTTTCAGGTCATGGAAATTCAGCTTTTTAGTCAGTGAAAGTCAGGGAGTTTGACATTTTGCTTCCAGTGGGAACCCTGTTGATATTTATCTTGATAGGTTATAGTTATTATGAAACCTTTCTGTTACTTGGATTTTAAATGTTTTGATTATGCATTTTAAGCTAAGCTATAAAGCTGCTTGAATTACTCATTTCATGGCATTTGATATAGTCCATGTGCAGTATTTATTGACCACTGCTGGATGGTCAGAAAATGCCATTCATATTTGAACCTCATGGAATAAAAATGAATAAATGTGAAAAAAAAGCCCCTTTAATATCTATTCTAAAAGCTTTATTTGAACATTGTTGTTTCAGTCTCCTCAAGTATTAATGTGTTTGATATATTTGACAGTATGTTGATGTGTAAATTGAAGAGGGGTTTGTCTGCGTTCTTTCCTCTCCAGTGAACACGGGGATCGTGAACCACACTCACTCCAGAATGGGCTCTATAATGAGCACCGGAATCGTCCAGGGTGAGTGTCTATTTCTGGAAATGTACATCACTCATAAATGTATGATTTACTCACCGTCATGTCATATTAAACATTAAAAGGTGACTTTTTTTTTTTTTTTTCCAACTACATCATACAAGTAAGCTTTCTTACAAGCCAAACAAGTGTCTATTGTTTAATTTTGATATGAATGAACGCTATTATGTAGTGCTGCACATCAACCTGAAAGTGCTCTTACATGTTTTATTGTCGGGCTGCACAATATATCGTTTCAGCATCGATATTGCAACAGTCACATCACGAGTATATGCAATGTTGAGTCTGGATTATAATTTTATTTTTCTCAAGTGTTTTTTTGAGGCCTGTGACCTTTCGGGGGTTTCGAAAGTATTCAGACAAAAGAAATTGTACCGTTCGTATCTTTGACAAATTAACTATTCATTTTATTGAGTTGTTTATAAAAAGAAGACTATGCAGTATTATTGTACATTTGATTATTTAATTACTGCTTACCTGAGTACAGTTTGACTGCTTGGAAAACAATAATAGGCTTTATTAATAAATACAATATTTTAAAATCTGTATTTTTGATTGATTTAATTTATATATGCTTTAGATTGTGAAAGGATTTCTTAAAGAGTGGAAAACTATTGTAGGAGACCTCTGAAACTGAATTACTAGTGATGGGTCGTTCTTGATCGATTCCTTCATTTTGAACTAATCTTTTGTATTGCTTGAGAACGATGAGTCCTCTCAGGGAGTGATTAGTTCATTCACACGTGCACATTTGTGCAGGTAGAGTAGAAGATTAGTTCCTTTTGAGTCCTTTATCGAGTTTGAGTTGTTTGTTCATCATCTCGTGAAAAGACAGAAGCCAGTCATATGCATTTAGAGCGGGGGAAAAGATTTGATTTGTTCATTTCTCCAGTCCTTGGGTTTGAGTCACCTCTCTTTTTATGCTGTATCGTGATGAACAAACAAACCAGAAGACTTGAAAGGTGAACTAATCATGGCTCCTTTGCTTAAGCTTATATGGTACTGTCTGTGAGATATGAATGAATGACAACGTCAAAAGAGGTCATAGACAAAATACCTGGTAAACAATAAATTATTATTATTTTCTCTCTCATATCATTCTAGTCCTGACTTGTTTGTAGTGTGGTCAACGTTTGGGCTAGTTGGAGATTTGTTTGAGAGAGACTTAATATTTTAGGCAAATTGAACAAACAGGTGTACACTTAGGGCGTACTCACACTATGCTAACCGAACCGTGCTCAGGCCTGTTTCCTGGATAAATTTAGAAGTGTGAGTGCGCTGAATCGGGCTCAGGCCCGGTACAGTTGGCCGGCCCTGGCCCAGTTGGAAGAGGTGTGCCTGAGCCCGGTTCACTTGGGTTTTGGCACAGTACACTTGTAGTGAGAGTGCAAAGCGTGCCTGAGCCTGAAACTGAAGAGGAGACTTGACTTTTGGGGACTGTTTCATATGGATTTATTAATCATTCTTACTGTTTAATGAACGCAAACTGTCATAGATTATTAAAAACGCAAACCCCTCACTGCACGACAGCTGCGCCTTTAGTAAACCTTCTAATTCCTGCAGCACGAGGAATTCATGATTGTTTGTGAGCGTCAGCAGTGGCTGATCTGTTCGGCGGAATATTTGACTGTGTGTCACTGCATATCAAACCACTGAAACCATATAATGATATAAAGAAATCTCCACTGAAATCTCCGAGAGCGCTTCTCTTACACTGAACAGCGCATTATCGATGACGTAAGCATGCTCGGCCCCGAATGCAATGTGATTGCGTGCTGCCGGGGGAGACGGAAGGGGGGACAAGCGTGCCTTGGCCCGGTTAAAGGGAACTGTACATAGTGTGAGTACGCCCTTAATCTCAGTGAACGAGACTCAGAGGTCCAAGTCAGTAAAATGATCTGAACTTCCCATCACTATGAATTAAGACTGTATAATGTGAGCACTTTAAAGCTTGAACATTAAATGTTCTGAAACACAAAGGTTATAATGTTGCATTTGTTTTCTTCTCAGGGGCCACAACTGCGCAGCAGGGTCCGAGCAGCGCCAGTCTTCATTACCCCGTCACCAACCAGTTCACCATGGGCGGCCCTGCGATCTCCATGGCATCACCAATGGCCATCCCCAGCAACACCATGCACTACGGGAGCTAAGGCTAAGGGGACAGCCTCTGCATGTCCGATTCTCCAAACGTCCCTTTTACCCCCTGCAAACCAACAGCCAAATTCAGAAAACCAAAACCAGTGCACCAGTCTCTGACCATCACTTTATACTCTCTCTCTCTGTCTCTACATACTTATATATAGATATACATGTATACTTATATGTATATAATCTAAAATTTCTTTCACTGGCATTTTATTCTTACATATCCGTCCCGCGGCCCTATAATGTTAGCGTGCGCAGGCATTTGGCCAGTTCAACGTGCCTGAGGTGTCACTGTTACTCCCATATCCCCCTCCTCCGAAGCCACATGCAGCGCCTGCTCCACAACCAGCCACTAGGAGGCAGCACTTGTCTGTAAGCATGCTGAAAAAGCACAAACCAGAGACTCAAGACTCGACTCAAAGGACTCCGAACGCTAACGATGGGACACTTTTGTTTTTTTTGTTTTTGTTTTTTTTCTTTTTAAATAAATGCTTTACAAACGTGCACGTTCCCCCCTTCATGAACTCCCACTTTTTTAGCCTCACAAACTCCATCATTGACTATTAATATGAATTTGAGTTTCGAGGATCTTCATCGAACCTTCACCTCACTTGTTGGCTTTTAAACGTTTCCAGCAACATGGACCGGCCGTCGCATATCAACTTCTTTTTAGCATGGGCTTTCGACGGCCATCTTGATTTCACCTAAACGTTTGTCCAGACCTCTCGAGAAAGAGACGGACACGTGCTGTAGATGCTCGCAGACTTCATTACGACTACTAGCGCAGTACCGCTGGATCCTGCCTGTAGACAACCATAGCGTAGATAGAGATCGTCTTTCTTTCCATTCCATTTCTGACTGTGTGTTTTAATGTAGTGCAGTTGACGTGTGTCGCTTGGTGTTCCCCGAGGTGAATCCCGAGCATGGTTTATTAGAGACTCCAACACCACGCAAATCTGACGTTATCATTCGGCAGATCCGCTGACGATAATATGGACACAAATGGATTGGGAATACAAAGACCTGCACCAAACCCTTCACTACCAGCCAGGGAAGGAGGGTGAATGCTGGGATGGACAGTCAGCACCGGGGGGAGGAAGGTCGATGCATGAATGATTAAAAACAAACAAACAGTAAGGTCTGTGGACACACACACTGACCACTGCAGCAGGACAATTGTTTGGGAATTGCAGTATCCTAGTTTACACCCCCCCCCCCCCCCCCATGACCCCTTATCTGAACTTCTGTGTGTTGTGAGACTCGTTGAGGAAAGGAGGAGATGAAGTGACGCCTGAGCAGCTTCAGCTTTCCTCCTTTCTCTCCTTCACCGGGGATTTGACCATTGCCCCATCCAAGACTCTGAAGTCGTATGCACCGCTTCCAGTCACTTTTTTTTGTTTGTTTGTTTGTTTTGGGGTTCATTTGGTTTGATTTAGCAAGGATCATGAGATGGAAAAACAACCTTGTCTAGTTTGTAGAGTTAACTTTTTTTGTTTTGTTTTTGTTTTCTTTCACAAAAAAAGCAACAGACAAAAAAGGAGCATATTAAATGTTGATGGAGAAGTCCATGCGAGTGGCTACTTACAGTAGCATGTTTTGTTTTTTGACGACTGCACACACAAAGCAGGAAAGTTACACTTTCTGGACGAGTTACAGATGATTGAGAATAATACAAAAACAGTAATGTTTTATATTGATGTTCAGTTTAAAATTAGATTCAGTTCAGTTAATATTAGGCATAAAAAAAACGAATAATTTTATAATCCATTTATTAAGGTGATGCCAGGTTATACTATTATTCATGTGTATGTAAAGTACTAATATTAGTACTACACAACTTGAAGTGCTGTATTACATGTGGAAATCAACATTTTTCCAAGATAAGCTGAAAAAATATTATTAGTTAGGGATGCTCCGACCGTTTGGTCGAAGAGGACTCGATCGCTACTCTCCAATCTGGCTGGTCTCATGAACTGATCGCAGGTGGTTTGTTGACGAGTTTACACGCAGAGGAATTTCTATATTTGCGTTATGTTATTTTCTGTAAAGCTGCTTCTGGATATGGCATGTCCACACTAAATGGTTATAATAGACGTGTTTAAGGGATTCTATGCAGCATCCTTAAGTTATTCTCTTAGATAAAATGAGATCTCCACTTAGGTGCCATACTTAGAGGGAAAATGTACTTAATGCATTATAAAGCTTGAAGCGTCACCATCACCGATGACCATGACAGAGAATCTACTCTGTATCAGCTGCATAAATCCTGATCGGAGCGTCCCTGTTATTAGTTCATTTTAGCCATTTTGATAACACTTGGAACATTGTGTGCACCCACATGACATCGTTCATGAAACAAAAGGAAAGTATCCCCCGGTTTCACAAACAAGTTAAGGCTAGTCATGGATTAAAGTGAATGTTTGAGCTGTCTCAACTGAAAATAACTTGCAGTGAGATGTCTTAAAATATGTCAGTGTCAATTTTTTTGTCTTCAGGTGCACACCAGTGGCTTAAATAGCCTAATTTAACTAAGGTCTAGTCCTGCCTTAAGCCAAGCCCTGTTTGTAAAACTGGGCTGCTATGACTTTTACTTGGTTTAGGCAGTGCACAGATTCATTAATGACTTTTGTCTGTTTCTGTACAAAGCCATTGTATCGTTTCATTATATTATTGTATTTAGTCATAGGGATTCCTTCTAAGGTGCTTTTTTGGCATTTTGCCTGTCAGCCATTAATCGCTGTTCACTTTTTATTGGATACAAAAAACTAGATTGGTAGAAGAAACCAGTCAAAGATTTTAGAATGATAATATAGGATTGTTGGGAAAGATATCCATTCTTTTCAAACAAAAATAAAATGCTGTCATTTACTCACTTTCATGACCTTAAAAAAGAAAAACAAAACGGTTTCTTCTATGTCTCAAGTGTTCTCCATACAGCTGTATGCACCAAAATTCCTCAAATGAAAAATAATATTATGTTTCTCTTTCCTGTGAAATTCATAAAGGTTTGGACTGAGTAGAAGGTGAGCAAATGATAGAAATTTCCCCCTTTGCTTCATCATACCTTGCATGTCAGTGTTTCTCAACCATGTTCCCAGAGGAGCACCATCTCAGCACTTCTTCCATGTCTCTTTAACCAAACACGCCTGATTCAGATCATCAGCTCAGAGACTCCATTAGCAGAGACTTAAAGACCTGTAATGGATGTGACAGACATCCAAAACATGCAGTGTTGGTAATTCTCCAGGAACATGGTTGAGAAACACTGTTTTACGTAATTTATAGCTGTCCCCATTCAACCCAAACAAGCTCAAAATGACAAGATTTACCCTGACGGGAGCTTTTAATCACCAGTGTCAACAAGCAGCGTCCAGGAAAGCAAAATTAAATATTTCACACCGGCGTTTTCTCTCGTAAATTACATCAATGAGGGAAAACAACAGCCTTGAAAGGAAAGGAAGCCATCAAGGATTGTAAGGCAAAACACAAATCAATTCACAGTAATGCATGATCACTCTTAAATTACTCTATTATGAATGACAAACTCAACTATCCTATTAAATTAAAGGTAATGAACACAAGTGACCATAACACAACATAATATCAGGCAGGTCACCAACTGAAGTCAACAGTGAAGCATTACTGTGTTTTCACAGGTGATCTGAGGGCGGTTATGTCTTCTGCTGGGTTAGTTAACACTTTCAGGCTGTTTGCTGGGAATGGACGTGTGCTTCTAGCGTTGGCACACTAATCAGATCTCCTTCATTGCTCAGCTACAACACATTTCTTTCCATGTCCTTTGAATGTAAAGACTCCTCTGTTGTCTTGTGGTTGGTCATTAAGTTTTAAGTGCTGTTGTGTGATTTGAGGCTGGAGTAATATGCTGTCCGGGGTGTGGAGATCGGGTGTCCTCTGCTGTGTGGAAGAAGTAGAGCTGAAACGAGAGCGGAGAAGTCTTCAGTGGATATGGTGTAAGTGTACCACACACACAAAAAATAAAACACATCCGTACATTTCTAGAAGATTATGATTTTCAATGTCACAGGATCAAATTCAGATTTTAACTTTGGGGTCGGTAATATATATATATATATATATATATATATATATATATATACAGGAGTGCAGAATTATTAGGCAAGTTGTATTTTTGAGGATTAATTTTATTATTGAACAACAACCATGTTCTTAATGAACACAAAAAACTCATTAATATCAAAGCTGAATATTTTTGGAAGTTTTTAGTTTGTTTTAGCTATTTTAGGAGGATATCTGTGTGTGCAGGTGACTATTACTGTGCATAATCATTAGGCTTAACTTAACAAAAAACAAATATATACCCATTTCAATGATTTATTTTCACCAGTGAAACCAATATAACATCTCAACCTTCACAAATATACATTTCTGACATTCAAAAACAAAACAAAAACAAATCAGTGACCAATATAGCCACTTTCTTTGCAAGGACACTCAAAAGCCTGCCATCCATGGATTCTGTCAGTGTTTTGATCTGTTCACCGTCAACATTGCCTGCAGCAGCAACCACAGCCTCCCAGACACTCTTCAGAGAGGTGTAATGTTTTCCCTCCTTGTAAATCTCAAATTTGATGATAGACCCCAGGTTCTCTATGGGGTTTAGATCAGGTAAACAAGGAGGCCATGTCATTAGTTTTTCTTTTTTTAGACCCTTTCTTGCCAGCCACGCCATGGAGTACTTGGACGCTATGATGGAGCATTGTCCTGCATGAAAATCATGTTTTTCTTGAAGGATGCAGACTTCTTCCTGTATCACTGCTTGAAGAAGGTGTCTTCCAGAAACTGGCAGTAGGACTGGGAGTTGAGCTTGACTCCATCCTCAACCCGAAAAGGTCCCACAAGCTCATCTTTGATGATACCAGCCCAAACCAGTACTCCACCTTGCTGGCGTCTGAGTCAGACTGGTGCTCTCTGCCCTTTTACCGATCCAGCCACGGGCCCATCCATCTGGCCCATCAAGACTCACTCTCATTTCATCAGTCCATAAAACCTGAGAAAAATCAGTCTTGAGATGTTTCTTGGCCCAGTCTTGACGTTTCAGCTTGTGTGTCTTGTTCAGTGGTGGTCGTTTTTCAGCCTTTCTTACCTTGGCCATGTCTCTGAGTATTGCACACCTTGTGCTTTTGGGCACTCCAGTGATGTTGCAGCTCTGAAATACGGCAAAACTGGTGGCAAGTGGCATCTTGGCAGCTGCACGCTTGACTTTTCTCAGCTCATGGGCAGTTATTTTGCACCTTGGTTTTTCCACACGCTTCTTGCGACCCTGTTGACTATTTTGAATGAAACGATTGATTGTTCGATGATCACGCTTCAGAAGCTTGGCAGTTTTAAGAGTGCTGCATCCCTCTGCAAGATATCTCACTATTTTTGACTTTTCAGAGCCTGTCAAGTCCTTCTTTTGACCCATTTTGCCAAAGAAAAAGAAGTTGCCTAATAATTCTGCATAACTGATATAGGGTGTTGATGTCATTACACCACACCCCTTCTCATTACAGAGATGCACATCACCTCATATGCTTGATTGGTAGTAGGCTTTCGAGCCTATACAGCTTGGAGTAAGACAACATGCATAAAGAGGATGATGTGCTCAAAATACTCATTTGCCAAATAATTCTGCACTCCCTGTGTATATAAATATTTTTAGTGATGATAATATTGGATCCTTGTAATATCCAATAAGCAGATATTTTCAAGCTCCTATTGACTGATAGCACATGCCCATACCGATGGTGTGTGTTTTAAGCAAAGTGTGAGGATTCCAATAATATCACGCATCCCTAATTTGAATGTTTTGTCTACAGTGCACACTAAAGTAATACTAGAACGGTTTTACAGGAGTTTTACAGGATGTTTCCCAGAGATGGGTTGCAGCTGGAAGGGCATCAGCTGCATAAACATATGCTGGATAAGTAGGCGGTTCATTCCGCTGTGGCGACCCCAGATGAATAAAGGGACTAAGCCGAAAAGAAAATGAATGAATGAATATTTTAATTTGTGATTATGTTCATGTTGTTTCAAAAAGCTAAATTTTAGCATCCTTAGGATTTTTAAGAATCCTTTGGTGAGTAGACAGTGCATTTATTTAAAATAGATTTTTTTGTATCACATAATAGCTTTGCATATCTCTTCTATTATATATAATGTAACTTAATAGGTCGTTGATGTATTTACTAACAGGAGCAAACAATTTAAATGACAGCGTTTATTTATCTATATCTATATAAAGTAGTTGTTCATTGTTAGATCATGTTAACAAGCATTAGTAAATAAACACATTAGATAATGTTGAATGATGATTAATAAATGCTGTACAAAACTGTTCATTATTAGTTCATGTTAATATATTTACTAACGTGTACTTATGGAGTAACTCTTTAAATCATATTCACAAACATGAACTAAATAATAAAACTTGTACAGCATTTATTATTATTATTCAAAACTTACGAATGCTTTATAAAAATCAAAACTTATGCTTGATAGCATTAATGCACTGAGAGTTAACGTGAACTACCAATGAACAACTTTATTTTCAATAAGTAATGTAGTAAACATTAATAAACACTGTAAATAAATGTACTGTTTGTTCATGTTAGTAAACATTACTAATGGGAATGTATTGTATAGTGTGACTAATATAAATATGACTATATAAAACTATGAACGTTACGTTCTTTTAAAACCAATATTAAACTTTAAAAAAGTATATTAATTTGCCTGAAAAAAACTGCGATTAAGCTGCTTTGTAGAGAGCTATACAGGCATCCTGGTGGTTACAGCATGTAATTTAACACCTTTACAAGCAGATGGCGCTAATCTGACTCCAAAATTGAATTTGAGTGGCAGAGTCTCTATTCTAACTAGAGATTCTGCATTAATTAAAACGAATAAATACAGCTATTGTTTTCAGAGGTGATAAAATGGATATTAGTTACAGTATAAATATTTTTTAAAACAAAATGCCCTCAAATTGCTAAAGTAAGCATCAAATATTATTAAAATTATTTTCCTGAAAATAAAATGTTACGCTACAGGTCATCAGTAGGACAAGACGGAATATACAGACATTTTTTGCTATTTATGTGCAAGATTTTGTTAAAAATCTTCGGATTTATGTGGAATGATTTTGGGAGTATCATAATACCATAATATATAAAATAAAAAGTAATACATTTTGTACTTTTAATGTTTACAATGCAAATCCAATTAGATCCACTTTATTTGGTAAATAAAGCAAATCTCTCATATAATATATCTACTAAAAGTCAGAAAATATTACTTTACAAACTGTATCGTAAATAAATCATATGAATATTTTCCATATTAGTCAATAATATTACTGAAGTTAATTTAATAACTGATTTAATATAAATGTACACACATGTACACAAGTAAATAAACAGAATCAATGATGGGCTTAAAATCTGCGCACGCAGATTCCGTCTGGCCCTAGTGATCAGTCACTTTTGACCAGAAAGGATTATTTTGACCCAGAGGGTTAAAACAATAATAATAATAATAATATTACTGACCCCAAACATTTGAATGGCAAGCATAGCAAGTTTTTTTCACCATGCTATCAAAAAGTTTTAAATTAAATGTGAGAAGTACAATTTATCAACTCATACCTAACCAGCTATACATTTCACTTTGTATTCACATCAGTATAACAGGAATTTACTCAAAGGCTAGTAAAAATGATTTAACTGCATAACAGTTATAGCCAAGCTGTATCAGGCCTGAAATATTCCTCTAAAGTGTTTCTCTCACCTTACAGCCGACGGCCAGCAGTGCGTGAAGTGCCACGATAACAGCCACGGTGGCGAAAGCCGTTAGTTTAGTATCATCACGAACCGCCGGCCAGAACGTGATGACCAACACCGAACCAGAGATCACCATTGCAACCACAATCAACAACCACTGGAGCCAGTTGAAAGGAATGGTCCATAATACCTAAAACCAAATGGAGCATGACTTACTGAGTCTAAAATCAACAAGTCTGATGGTTTGTGTGCTTTTGAAGATTTTCTCAATCTTACCGAGGTAGGAATGTAAATGAACAGAGAGTAGCCGTAGACACAGACTGTCTCTAAAAACGTGTATCCGTTGATCTGTCTCTCAACACTTTGACGCCACGTGAGGAAGCCCCAAACTCCTAACGGCACCAGCCAGGCATAAAGGAACACAGTGACTGCTGCAATGGAGACTACAACACGAAGAGTTCAGATTAAAAGCAGATCTTGACTCGTAGATTTATTGACTGGCAGGTTGTTTGTATAATGTGTAGCTAAAGATGTAGTAATTTTTTTTTTTAAATGTCAAAATAAATGATCTTAAACCAGTTTAATGTTCACTGACTTTAACATCTTTGTAATTCATAGGTTGATTTCCCTGCCAGGCAGCATCAAAACTGACAGGTAAGCAAAACTCTTCACCAAAACCACACATTAGCTCTTTACTGTCAAGCCCAATAAAATAATACAATGTAGAAATTATATATTTATACAAGATATATCTTAAGAACATGTATGTTTTTTTATGAAAGGGTGATAAGGGTGTGTGTACAAAGGTAGTTTGAAAATATGATTTACTTTACAAATTCTACCAAGTCACATAAATAGTGCAGTTTACCTTTTAACATATATGACTTCAAAAACAAACATCCTTTCAAAAACTTTTGTGTAAAATATTTTTATATATACCTATTGGGTATGAAACACTGAACTCTACCGGTGTTTTGTTTTTATTAAAAAAAAGAAAATGAAAACACATTTACTATATGTAATTTACTTTTGATCAAAATGGAAATTTTCACCTGTAGTTTTTATAAATTATAAACAGTATATTTTACATGTAGATTAGTAAATTGACATTTGGTTCACAGCTGAATGTTTGTCCCAGCCTACAAAATAATGGATTATTTAATTTGGGCTTTCAGACCTATGTATATTTGTTGAATTAAATTTATTTATTTATTTATATTAATTTATTCCCACAAAATCAATTATTTTAGCAAAGAAGGTTTTTGAAATTTATTAGACTTTTTAAAAATGCAAAAGGACAAACGTCTGTTTTAGTACACTGTTATCGTCACCATAGCCTCATTCCCCATTCCTACAGACATCTCACCTCTGTGAAATTGAGGTCTGTAGTGATACTCTGGATTTCCCATCTCACTCAGAAATGTGGAGAGGTTCCCACTGATGGCCAATGAGAACACTAGAGTCACACAGATCCAGAAAGGACCTGAAAAGGGAAAGGGAACAAAAACTGTCTGCAAGTCGCATAATATTCCACTGAAGCAAAAATACTGTGAAATATATAAACAAAAAATATATATATATATATTGGGTATGCTGTGAAGGGTTGCACTGCTAAATTTGAGAAATTGGGTCCATTACCATAAAGATCAGGGTTGCTACGTATGTGGTGCTTGATGAAATTCCGTCCCGGCAAAGGCATAACTGAGCCCTTTATCCTATCCAGCACCTACAATGATAAAAATAATATTATCTATAATATACAGCAGACAAACTGTTGAAGTTCAAAAGTAAATGTTGTTATGAGTAAATGATGAAGAAATCAGCGATACGCTTTAGAATGCTACTAATCTGCTCAGATATTAATTAAGAAAGTAGATTGTAAGAGTATGTTATATTTTCTTGTGCTGTTTTGTATTTTAGTGTTGGTCAGTTTGATTATTATCAAATGCATTATTATTATTGTTATTGGTGGAAATACCGGTTAACATATGTTCGTTTATTTACAAAAATAGATAACACCACTTTTATTAATATTCAGATATCATGTTTTATAATGTGCATTGAAGAGTACAGCTGAGAAAAAACACCATTTATGGAAACGGCTAAAACGGGAGCTTTCCAATCGTTTTCAGAATTCATGTTTTTACTTTGAGTATTGATACAGTTACCCCAAAAATGTCATTTCTAAAAACTGTGATTATCTGTTTTTGCAAATGATCTCTTCATACATTTTCTAGATTAGATACAGTCTTGTTTTATTCTTCAGACAAAAACTGCAATGATTAGAATACATTTACAATGATTTACAGAACTCATTCAGTTCTTTTATTTATTCAGTGTTGCAAGCTTGTATATCAGGGCATATTTAGAAAAAGACATTAGAAAGAACCACAGTGTCGCTTTTACTTATTTGTCAGCATACAATTATTCAATTTAAGACAATATAATATATTTTGGAATTCTAACACGTTACTATAATGAATCATAAGTGTATTTAAATTAGGGTCAATTAGATCCACACACCCAGATATTTACCCCAATAGAAGAAAGGGAGAACAGAAACACACCTGCACTGTATCTACGTTGAAGAACGACTGATAGTATTCAAATGTCCAAAACCCTCCAGTTTTCTTTTCCCCTCCAAGCAACTGTGGAAAATATTAAACAAAGTGGAAAAACCACCAGTGAGTGACTAAATTAGCTGCTTTTGATATTTTGTGGCCGTTTTGTTTGGCGTGTCACCTCTGAACTCTCCTGCTGATTCTCTTCATCGTCGGACAGGTCGAGTCTGACCTCTCCAGATGGGGCTGCTGCTGGGTTTGGGCTGGAGATGCTGAGGGTTGAGGCTCCAGGATTTGAGGACAGGAGATCTTCGGCTTCTTCAAACTCTGAACACGTGAAAACAAGATTAAAACAGGGACAGCGGAACAAGAAGGTCCATATAGATGAACACAATCCTTACCTTGAAACTTTAAATCATCTGGACTAGCCATGGCTGCAGATCATAAGAATACACTATTCGAGTGGAAAACGACTGTAAATTACACCTAATTTATCACACGACAGCTGTTAGCACTGAAATCTGAGCAGATTTAGACTAGCTCACTCACTCACCTGGCTGATAATCCAGCAGTGTGTTGCTATTATTCAGCTTGTGTCGAGCTAGCAAGTACAAAAACAATCGTTTCGTCAGCCTTGCTGTTATTTCGTAATACCCTTTGGTCAAGTGGGATCAAAAATATCTATACACGATTCGATTACAGATAGAAAAGATTTGATGCAGTCTTAATACACAAGGATTTAGTGTTATCGTCCCCATGTTCCACGTCACCTGAAGGGTTCCGGTGCGTCAAAACACGATCACGTGACCGGAACAAAGCCGGAACTAAAGCTGTATGTATTTTTTTACCTGTATGGAAATTGAAAACAACCTGAACATAATGTGATAAAATTACCATGTTGAGTGGCTCGAATATGTGACAAGCTATAAAACCTGGAATTGTGTTTTTTGGCAATGTGATTGAAATTATGCAAACTACGGTATGTCTAATTAAACCTATTTCATCTTCTTTATTTAGCATTGATAACGTTAGTATACTGTTATCAATGTGTGTGTTTTAGTCCGTATGGACCTATGATTGACATCTATTTTTACTGACAAAACGAGGCAATATTTAGTATGATGGAACGAGGAAAGGAACATTTTGTTTCCTCTCCGGAATAATAACATTTCACGCACCGTGCACTCGCCATTTTGGCTCAACAGTTTCATCATCCACCGCTGTTACGGTTATCGAGATTTGGAAACTCTCGGCTGAAAACCTTTTCCTGTGACATATTCACGGTGAACTCTGAACTGTCACACTTACGCGAGTTCATTTGCTAACATGGCCGCCTCGTGGCTGCTGAAGAGATGGTGCTCCACAGCAGCTAACGTTACAGTGACAACCAAGGGCACACGGTGGCAAAGACTGAGAAACGGTCGCGCAGGTAAGACTAAATGGTTAACATTTTCCCCCTTTTCTGGAATGAGCACTAAGATAACATTTATATTACCATTAGCTGCTGAGACATCCGAGTCTAGTATGCGTTTCTTGTATTTGATTTCAGGGTAGTAATATTTACCAATATAAATACAGCTGCAACATGTGTAAGTTTTATTTACATAATTCACTCCGATTTATAGTAACTTTACAGCATTGACAATGTATATTCAGTTTGTAGCCATACTTATTAAGATATAGCTTCACCCCCCAAAAATGAACACAGAAGATATTTTGAAGAATGTTGCAATTGGAAGCCATTGATATCCATAGCTGGGGGGAAACACCCTTGAAGTCAATCACTACCGATGTTTCAGCATTATTCTAAACATCTCAATTTCATGTTCAGTAGAAAGAGACTTCAGTGTGTTTGGAAAAACAAACTATTTGTTATTTAAGTAAAGACAGAATTTTCATTTTTGAGGGAACATTTCATTTTAATTCTAATAAATTACTTTATATTAACTGCTTTTATATGTTTTATCAAGTCTGTTATTCTCTCCGCTGTCAGGTGTATGGTTCCGCAGTCTTTTAACCGACTATAAGGAGGCTTGTCGTGAGGCGGTGGTGGGGGCCAGTGATCGACCCCTCAAAGCTTCAGTCTACCTGGGTGTTCTAGGAGGAATGTACGCTTGCTGTTACACCAACCCTGATGATTCCTCCTTTGAGACCAGCCTGTTGGAAACCTCCAACCGTCTGGCTCTCCTGTCGCCATGGATACGCAGTGGCACCTCAGATGGACACATCCAGACCCTCGTGAAACTGCGAAACGAGGGCAGGCTGCGCTATGCCAGTCTGGGCATCGCCTCTTTGACATATTACGCAGACTACGATGCAGAGTCCAGCCTGTATGAAGCACGATGCTCCGCGATCTCAGTGCCCTGGTCTGACCTGCACAAACGCGTGCTGGACGTGGGCTTTGCAGGACGCTGGTGGGTGCTTGATCATAAGATGAAGGATTTTGATATAAACGAGGAGGAGTTCAAACATCTTCCTCCTGCTCTGGTGGCAACAGTCCCACCATCATCACAAATAACTGAAAGAAACGAAAAGCTGCATGAGGAATCGTGGAAAGCCGTGGTGATGGATGAAGAGAGCAGTGAGTTAGAGGGTGTACAGAAAGACATGGACACATCTGCTAAAGGAAAAGAAAACATTACAGCATAGATATCTTGATGGACATGGTACAATTTATACTGTATTTCAAACAAGATTAACCTACTGTTAAGAAAAATGTAGTAGGAAACATTCTTGTACTGCTTATGCAGAGGAATGATGATTATAATGTGTTTATGCAAGTAAAAATACATTTTACTGCTAAAGCAATGCATAAAAGTGTGACTTGTTGCCTACGAGTACATTAAAGCAGCTGCAGTATATGCTGACATTAGTACTGTATCAGCTCAGCAAAAATATGAATGCCTTTTAAGTTTAATAATTCTTAATAATTAATAATAATAATAATATGTTGAACATATTTATTTAGTTTTATAAATGTCTGAATTTTTATTTCCAAATTTCACTTAAAATATTGTCATTTAGTCTGTGCCAGTGGTGTAGTGGTTAGTGCATCAACACATGCACTCCGGTGCTCACGGCGACCTGAGTTCGATTCCACCTTGCGGTCCTATGTCGATCCTTCCCCTCTCTCTGGTCCCCATGCTTTCCTGTCAATTCTCTCTACTGTCTAATAAAAATACTAATAAAATAGGTGAAAACCCTGAAAAAAAAAATATTGTCATTTAGATGTTTTTATTTTTCCAAAAAAAAGGCAATTTCAGAAAAAAAAAACATGAAACATCTGAAAATCAAGTTGGCTTCTTAATTTTATGTTTAAACATTAGTATTGTACTCTCTAAAAGACATAAATGACTTCAATGAATATAAATGACTGAAAACATTGCAGATTTTTACCTATATGTACCTATAGCTTTTTTTTTACCTATAATATGCTTTTATTTATTTTTTTTATTTTATATAAAAATTTGGAAGAAAATAGTTTGAAAGGTTTTAATAAGTTTATGGCATAAAACAAAAACTACTTTTTCAAATACATGACTTAAAACCATAAATCCAGCTCTATATATACGTAGATGTGTGTGTATGTCTCTGGATTTACAATTTACAGTACATGATAAATCTAAATGTACATGCTTACATTTCAATTGAATTCAATTTACCTTTATTTGTATAGCGCTTTTACAATGTGGATTGTGTCAAAGCAGCTTCACATAGAAGGTTATAGTAAATTGAAAATGTCAGTTTAGTTGCATTTCTGTGCATAACTTTTTTTTATACATTTCTCTTCAGCATAGAATACAAAAATAGTTACATAAACATATTAAGCAGTTTAATATGTATATTTATTATTAAAGACTTCATAAAAGTCTTCAATAATAAAATGTTTCTTAAGCATTACATCAAAGTATTATAATGACTTCTAAAGGGTCTTATGACACTGAAGACGAAGCAAAAGTGCAGGAAAAAAGTGCAAAAAATACATTCGAATAAAAACAGCCGTTCGTAATTGTAACAATATTTCACAATGTGACTTTATTTTGCACTTTTAAGCAAATAAATTGTTCATTGACCATTCACTGAACTAACCAATGACATTTTTGCTGCCTTCAAAAAAAGAGTTAATTTAAAAAAAGAAAGAGAGAGAGAGTTGGCTTAATTATACCCATTAATCCCATTACCTTTGACCTTCTATTGCAGTAGCTGACTTTGATTCATTTTCAGGGGAAATCCTCTTTTACATTAATCTCTTTACTCTTCCTCTCTCTGGCTTGTCTTCCTCCATTAGTCTTTCACTCGCTCCCCCCATGCAGTCCTTCCTAAGATGGTTGGTATTGATTCGCTGGCTCATGGAGCTGCATTCTGTGCTCTTTTTTTTCTGATTGGTATCTCAGCTCCTGAAGAGGATTGTTCATTCTGATGTGTGGCTCTCCTGCAATAAACCATGTGAACGCTGCACTGACCCGTTCGCAACAAGCTAAACCGGATTATATTCTCAGTGAAAGAGCAAATAATGAAAGTAAAGTCTACTAGTACGCACTTAATGATGAAAAGCACTTAAGATGCGCTAATGAAAGCGTAGGAGGCCCTTTCCAAGAGGTTTCTAATAGTCCGAGGTGTAACTCAACCTCGCTACAGTCAATGTTGAAATAATAATCTCATTAGTGTGCATTTACAAACTGCCTAACAGAAATATTGCGTGTCATTCGAGACAAGTATTAATGAGGCCAGACCTTCGGCTGGCTTCAGGCAATCCTAACAACGGCCTTTTAACTTCTCCACTGTTATAAACTGTTGTATATTGAAATGGTCACTTAGCATTATCACGCCACCGTTATCCAATCACTAAAGATTTTCAGCCGGCAGGAGGATGTTGCTGTAGCCTCGGGGCAGCGGTATCTGATGTGCCTCGATCCTCATAATGTACTGAAGCACTCTGTCTGTCCATCAGGGCGTCCACAGGGACCCAGACATTGGCTGATTGCTAAAATGGAGGAGCTTTTTCCTAACAGTGCAGCGCTCTCTGTGAGACACTCTCAGCTCAGACGCACTACCGCTGCGTCCCAGTGCTTTTAAAGTGCTGTCCCTGCCCTGTCT
>CAIGQQ010004433.1:2506843-2554968 GCA_903798035.1 Danio albolineatus | reverse complement strand
GATGAGGGGGTAAGTATAAAAATATAAATGTCTGTCTGGAGTGTGAAAATGTTTGAAGATGGGAGGGAATACAGACAGAACAGGCACCCAAAAAAGGGTGAGAGGAGGAAAAAAAAGAGTGCGCAAGAGAGTAGGGTGGGGATGAAGGGGGAGGGAAGGAAATGAAGAGTGAGTGAGGGAGAGAGAGAGAGGGAAAGAGAGAGAGGGGGAGGAGAAGGAAGCGGAGCGCATTCACAATTTTCATTCAAACTGACATAGGCTGTGTGTCCCGGTTTGCACTCCCCACTCCCTCTCTCTCTCTCTCTCTCTCTCTCTCTCACTCTCCCCACACACACACACACAGAGCGTCTGCAGTTAAGTTAACAGCAGCTAGAGGACGGCTTCAAGAAGAGTGAGTGAGAGACCGGGCCGACAGAACCCGAGAAGACCGGCGGAAGGGGTGAGAATAGAAAGAGGAGGTATGCAATTCACAAAGAGCTGTCAGGCTGGAAGGTAAGTAGGCAGAGGACGAAGAGTTTTAAATAGAAGAGAGAAAAAGGGAGGTGGAGGAATGCAGGGGTGGAACGGCCGAGCTCGACATATGGAGAGGGGGGCAGAGATCGACTGGAGCCAGACTGGGTGTATGCATCTGTGGTAAGTGCGTTTTTCTTCTCGAACCCCTGCCACCTCCCTAAACCCAGAGTCTGTGTGATCTGCTGTGACTGTTTGAGCGCACGAGAGAAAGAGAGAGAGAAAGGACTTTTCCATTTGGATGCATTGTCATGCTATTAGAATGTGATACAAATTTGATTTGACAAATGTGACAAGTGTTGCTTATGCGGTCGGACATCACTGCAGGACATTTTAATGTGATGTTATCCACTAAGGCATGCATGAGTGTTGTGTTCGCATGTGTTTGTATGCTAGTTAGGGCTTTGGGACATTCTCTTTTTCCTAACAAAACATACATCTCATTTCCTTTTTCAGCTACTAACTTTGACTAATTGTTGGTTGTAAACGTTAGTATGCAGAGTGTGTCCCCTATGTGTTGGATGTAATGGTCTACTAATGGTGTATGTGTGTGTGTGTGTGTGTGTGTGTGTGTGTTTGTGTATGCATGCGAGGTGATATCAATCCCTATGGAAGTGAATGGCAATTGGATTAAACTATTGATTTAGTCTGGAGCAGGTAGACATACACCCAGTCGGCCAGACGAGGGGGAAGGGCCATCCACATTACTGCAGACATCTTCATCAATAATCATCTCGCACCCCAAACTAAACCAACAGAAGTGACCAACACAATTATGGCATGTCAAGTGTGCCGGTGTGTTGTAAATGAGCAGCTTTTGCGCAGATACGCACATACACACTAGTATGTGAACTTCATGTGCATGGCATAATCCAAAACTTTTTCTTTGAAGGAAATGTGAGGTCAGTTTTTTTGCTGTTGGTTAGGACTTTTTATGTAACCTTGATGGCATTTTTTTCTTGATGTCACTTCCATGTTGTTGGAATAGGATGATTACTCGTAAAAAAGGCTTTAAAAAGTTTGCAGGCTATACTTGAGTTTCCAAATGAAGAGTTTTACATCTTGAAATCTAGTTTTAAAAGTTTCCCAGAGAACTCAATGTTCCACAAAACTGGCTGTGACGCCTATGAACTCATTCACCAGAGGGTCATGAGTTCAAGTCCCAAGTGGGGGATGGGGGTCTGTCATGGTAGCCTTGTTTTTTCTTCCAGACCCTTCCCCCCATTCTTTTCCGCATCTCACGTAGCCGTCATTTCTGGACAAACGAACATCAGGCCTGTTACTTTTTCCTGCTCACTCAGTCAAAAGAGCAACGATTGGGCCAGCAGCTGATCTAGTTAGTTTCAGCCTTGAAAACAGGTTTTGTTGCAGAATAGTTGTTATGTAATGCACCACTCACTCCAAAAGTCCTTTAAAACTTGCTTTCATGTTTGAGATTGCGTGCACGCCACCGCTTCTGTTTGCACGTGCGTACGTGAGTGCGTTCCAAACACGATCAAGCCAACAAACGGACGAAGCTCGTTTCAGACAGCCCCTCTTTCATAGGAAATGAGACCCTTTGACCTTTGCCATTCAGCCTGTCTGGAAATGCAGAGCCTGGAATCGATCAACACCCCCTTGCCCAGACATGCACTCACCACCTCCACTCCTCTGCCCGTTCCCTCGATTCCTCCTTCCCCCTACTCTTTTTCTCCGATCGGCAACCCCCTGTTCCCGCTCTCTCTCTCTCTCTCAGCTCCTTCTCCCTTCCCCCCACAATCAGATAATAGACCCAACAGAGCTCATGCTATACTTCATGCAGAACCTGCGCCACTTCCCTGTGCACATGACCAGATCCCCAAAGACACCCAAACTTGGACTGGGAGCACACACAGTGCCTCATGTCAAAAAACGAATTGGTCAATAGATTTTATATATTTATGTATGTATATATGTATGTATGTATGTATGTATGTGTGTGTGTAACTTATATATGTATGTATGCATGTGTAGGCATGGGCTGGTATAAGATTCTGATGGTATAACCTTGGATAAAAATATGACGGTTTTACGGTATTGTGATTACTGCTAAAAAATAAGTTCTTTTTAAATGTCTGGGTAAAAACACAGGGAACTGGGAACACAATGTATTTTGTTTTGAGAAACATTTTAAATATTTTGGAGCAGTAAACATGTCAGGCTAAATGATTCAAATTAATCGTTGACTTCTGCCGTCTTCATTAGTTTCAAAAACACTGATTTAATTACAATTTAAAACTGCATCTTTGGGATATCTCTTCTGCTCGAGATACTGTCATAAAAAGATGTCAAAAAAACAAAAACCTTTTATTATACGATTGGTATAGCAGAAAACTTTGGAAGTTTTAAAACCATGACTTTTCGAAACCGCGGTATACCTTGAAAACAGTTATCATTCCATGCCTATGCATGTATGTGGATGTGTGTGTTTAATTACCAAACATTTATTGAATGTTTTATTATATTTGTGTGTGTGTGTTTATAAAATATGTATTTATGTAATAATATATTTATAGAATATTCTTAAGTTGTTGTTTTTTTGCTGTATTGACTATAGACTATATTACTGTTGATTTATTGATGTGCATTAATGTGGTTCTATTTTATAAATCTAATTTAGTGTATTTTTTAAGTGCATGTGTAAATGCATTATTACTGTACACACTTTTCAGATTAGTATTTTTGTACACTTGTGTTAATTATATCTAAATTGCACTACTATTCAATGTAGTACAGTTCAATGTGTAGCGATGCTAAATTGGCCTAAACAATTATACTAGTGTTAATTCTAACCAAATTGTACTGCTATCCAATCTACTCTACAACAGTACAATAAAGTGTAGCGGATCGGCCTAAACCAGTGTTTCTCAACCACGTTCCTGGAGGAGCACCGGCTCTGCATATTTTCCAGTGTCACCTTAACCAAACACACCTGATTCAGATCATCAGCTCATTAGCTGAGACTGAAAGACCTGTAACGGGTGTGACAGACAAAGGAGACATCTCAAACATGCAGTGTTGGTAGTCCTCCAAGAATGTGGTCAAGAAACACTGAAACTTTATTTACCTATTTGCTGTATAGGGTAAGTCAATGTGAGGCGTGATTTGATTTAATGCATTATTATGCATTATAACCACTGTATTTAAAAAAAAAAATAGCAATGTATATATTTGGACTGAAAAAATAATAAAAAAATGCTAAAAAATGAATTAAAAAACTTTTAAAAATGTGTTAACATATTGCTATTGTCTTTTTTATTATCACTTCTTTAATATATGAATCAAATTAATTTATTTATGTTCATCTGTATGTGATTTGTTGATGTGCAATAATTGACACAATGAACATTTCGGTAACACTTTAGTTTAGGTCACAATTTATGTTGTTTACTACTGGCTTATATCCTGTCTATTATTAGGATATTAACTGTTTATTAGTGGTTATAAAGTATGATTTTATTGTGCATTCCTAATCCTACCCTAAACTTAAACCCAACGTCTGCCTTACTAACTATTAATAAACAGATAATTAGTAATTTATTGAGCTAGTAGTGTTAGTTAATAGTTTGTTAATGCTGTAAATTGTGACCTAAAATAAAGTGTTGCCAAAATTTCTTACCAATATCACATGACATGCGTTTATGTCCATTTTTTTTAGTGTGCATGTCAAAAGCCACACAATCCCAGCAGTGCCCAAAGTGTGTTTCAGTGCCCAGGCGAGTCCCAGAGAACATTCAACGCTGTCGGTGAGTTTGCAAGTCAGAGAAACCATCGAGTGTTGAGTGTACCCTGCCTCTCGAGCACACTCCATGACCACACAGACCTTTTAAGTGCCAGAGACTACATGTGTGAGTCCATTTTGTTGCTGAGCTGGCCAAGATGGCTGCTGTAATGTCTGCGAAGCTGTCCCAGCTGATCAGTGAAGCGAGAGACTGGATTCTGCATCTACTGTCACAGCTCTGGGTCCCGATTCACATTCATTGCTGTCGGTGGGTTTTATCTCTTCGACTCGCCGGACAATGAATGAGAACTACGGCCCCTCCTGCGCTAATGTGAAATGAAAGCTGTGGCTTGCGAATGTGAGGGCTGTTAATCTTCCTTCTTACATTTCCCACTATGAGATGTTTCACTCAATGTATGTACGTCCCAGACGGTCAATAAACAGGATGTGAAGTGAGATTTGCGAATCTGTTGTGTTTTTTGTGCACACGTGTCAGAGTTAAAGGGAGAGTTTGACTAAAAATGAATGAAGATATTGTTCTGTATTATGTATGTGCCACACAGATTAAAGTCGTAAGGGTTTGGATGGAACAACATTCGGGGTAATAATTATGACAGAATTACAAACTATATATCCCTATATTAAATTTCTGAATGCCATGTCGTCTCTTCCAAAAAAAAATGACTTGTATAATCATGGAGCAAGTGTTATGGAAACCACAGAGTCAAAGGAAAACCCTGGAGCCAGCAAACGGCTCACTGGCCAATGTGACCCACACAGACAAAGACAGAGTCAACATTACTCACAGCACAGTGTTCTTCCTCGGGCACAGTGTGTATGCAGCTAAAAATGGTCTTGTAAATCTGAGAGGAGGATCACCAGAGAAACTGTCACGATTTCAGAGAAGGTACACGACGGTTTTGAACTCCTCACAAGACAAAGCTTTGAATTTTGAGACTAAATAAAGGAGCTCTTGAGGAGCCGCGTGCTATTATTAGGTGCCATGCATGCATAGAGAGAACAGGCTTTAATGAGTGAACCCATATGTTTTGGGGTTCTGTGACAGAGCCGTTCCCACACTGTGAACAAGAGCTTCACTTTACCTCCCAGCAGCAGCGAGTCATTAGAGAACTGCAGCTACGAGCAAGTGGGAATCGCAATCTTCAACCAATTACCATCACAATAGTCCTAGCCAAACAATAATACATTTATGCTGCATGCTGTTACATCAGAATACAACAGCTTAAAGCTGCGAGTCGCTGACCCAGTTCATTGTGCCTGCCAGTGGGGTCGGCAGCCAATTAGAGAGTGACTCTGGTAATTGGGTTGGCCGGATTGGTCCGAGGGAAGAGTAAAGGGAGACTGATTGGAGCAGTCAGCTGTCTGGTCCGATTGAGGACTCCACTGTATCAGCTGCATCCGCTGGCTAGGCTGCCAGTCAAGGGAGGAAAAAAAGGAAAAGAAACTTGCACTACTTGGTTTACTACATTGATCTGTGTTTTTGTTTGACAGTGGGAAATTAATTCACTTGTTTGTTACGCTGACTGCTGCACTAGTGCCAATCAAATGTCTGTTGAGCAAAGAGTTCAGCATGCTCACTGGTATTGTTTGTTTACCCTGCCATGAGTTAAAGTGCCCCTATCATGCTATTTTAAAGGTACTTCGATTTGTTCTGGAGGTCCTGTGCTGTAGGTTTACAACCATCCACGGTCAAAAAACACTTTAATTGTCTTGCAATATGCATTTCAGCATCATCTGTTTTCTACAGTGTCTGAAACGGTTCGTTTAAAGAGTCAGTCTCTCTAAACTCCTCCTTTCTGAAAGTCTATTCTAGAGGGAAATGCTTTCACAGCACAGAAAGAATATTGTTTTCGATACTTCCATAAAATTAACCAAACCCTTCCAAGCTTCAACTAAAGTGTCAAATATACAATGTTCATAGGCAGACAGCAGAGACCATAGACTGACATTAGAAATTTTATGCAAATGTATCACCTTTATGCATTGGTATGTGCAGGAAAAAAAGGAATAAGATGGGAATTACAGGCGATTTATTTCAGGTAGTTTATTTACCGTTCTTTCATATCAGAGATATGACTCCCTTTATTGTGCAAATTGTTGTTTGAGTATTTACATTCACAAACAACATTACACACTATGTGAAAGCTAAAATCCTTTTCTTTCTTTTTTTTAGAAAAACATATGGGGCACTTTAATCTTTCTTTTTATTTATCTCATCTTTATATCTAAGACAACGCCTCTAAACAAGTGGTTCAAACTTTTTTCACCAAGTACCACCTCTGAAAAAAATTGTCTCTCCAAGTACCACCATAATGACCAGTATTGAAACACAGTAGCGTAGTAGGGCGTAATTAAGCAGCTACAGCCCTGCGCAGTTCAAAAACGTTGCAGATTAATTCTTATTATTATGAATATTTTTTATTATTATTATTTATCAGCCACTTTAAACATTCTAAATAGTTTAAACAGAGAAATTAGAAATTAGGTCTGCTTACTGTGCATTAAAGTAGGCTTTGTGTGTCAGAAAAGCAAGCAATTAAACTATACCCGTCAACATTGGGATATAAAAAAACGGAAAACGCCCCAACAACTGTTACAAATACAGGGAGGAACATACCTTGAAATGAAAGAATAGATAACAAACATTGGAAAATTGAAAATAAAAACAAAAGGTTTAGCCTAATAAAATCACTGAGCACATCTGTGTTATTGTACACATCAAAGGGTTAAAAGTGTGTTCATTTTTTAACTTTAATTATTCAGCGATTCCTCCGAGTACCACTGGAAGTAAGCCCACGTACCACTACTACACGTACCACAGTTTGAGAACCACTGCTCTAAACAGTTTTGTAATTTGCATAAAAGGTATCAGTGAAGTGTCATTTTATATTCTGTTAAATTACAGTACTTATATGATGAATTTTAAATGATGTATATATATATTTAGGTTTTCAACGTGTAATGTGATTTGGTGGTAAATGTGCTAAATCCAGCAATGCTTTAGGTAAACGCCAATTACACTGTAATTTAAAACCTCTCTATTGGTGTTTAGACAATCCAGGCCCTTGCTAGTAAATTCATATTTACTGTATCCTCATTCGTCATAGAGCAAACAGAATGAGACACACCCATATATAAATATACATAAATACACATACTTCACCTTCATTTTTCTTCCCACCACATTCAAATATTTGAAAATGATAACTTTAAATCATATCCTCTCTTTATAATTTCGGTGGTGTGTCCGAAATAGCATATACTCTGAGTAGGTACTATCACATGACCTTCCAGCATCAGTTCACTTCACTTTAATACACAAATCCTCTCATGTGCTACATGGCACAGTAAAGGGTCCATCAAATGCACATTTCAGAATTTCTCTGAAAGTAGTCAATCATACAGGTAATTTTCACCAAAGTTGTTTCAAATATTACTGTATGCACAACTCTCTTGTCTACTGTTTATCAGAGAAGTATTCAAATAAGAGTACAGTGCAAGCAGTGCACACTCTCCACTAGTTATATAATTTCTGTCTCCTCTGCAGTCTGCAGGTCCAGCGGTACCTCTGATTTCACCCACACACCTCTCTATTTCCCGGGTCAATGCCCAATATCAACCTGTGAGTATTAGACACTTGAAAGAGAGGTGGAGGGAGGTCAAAGACACTTTGTCTTGTCGTCACACACATCCATATCTCAGATAACACTGAAAAGCACTGCTGTCAGTAGGATTTTTTCTGTTGCACCACTTGTTATAGCAGCTAAACACTGACAAACAACTTAGGCACTTTTGTAATCTATAAATAAATAAATTTAAAGAAAAAATTGAGAGCTTTTCAGAAAATAGACACAATGAGAGCGCTATGGGACGTGACAGGGTTTCAACTGCTGAATGTATGAGGAATTTGAAACTCCTGTGAATTCTAGACGCAAATCCTCTCGGCTTCCCCATATAGAAACATGTGTCAACAACAAGCGACTGTCTAAAATGGGAGCCATCATTTCTACTTAGCAAGCGGTGAGAGTAAAGCTAGAAAACAATAAACATTCATAAGATGGTTTCATAGTGACTGAGCGCCACATGAAAGCGGGAGAGCGAGGACAAAAAGCGGGTCACTCTTTAAACTGTGTGGACACAAAACCAGTTTCTGAAAAGGCGATTGGAAACATTTCAAGAGACTGTGCTGCTCTGACACAAAGCTTGGGCAATTTTGAGCAATACACTGAGGCACAATTGCGCACAGTCGGATGATAGATTTGTATTCATTATCATGGCAACAGAGTCCTGGCGAAAAGAGAGAGAGAAATTGAGCCGGCGATCTGGGCAGGCCTGCAGGGCTGTTACTTCTGTCTGTGCAGATGATGAACAGTCACTCGGTCATCCCCAGTCTGCACACGCACCGCAGACCTGCATCACAACACGGTGCGGGCATCCGTCGCAGGCACGCAGTCATAATTCATCCCGCTGGCAGCTGGCAGGGGTCAACGCAACATAAAGCGCCGCACAAAGGAAACATTTCGTGGATGTGCATTAGAAACAAATTCCTTCAGAAGCTGATCTCTCTTCACTTATCAGGGAACACCGATTTGTCTTGTGGTCGAAAGATAAGAAATGCTTGCTGCTTTAAAATACAGGTGTATGAGCACTGCAAATGGAAATATAACCAGTATTTATCACAGAGATAATATAGGGAGCTTCAAACAAATATGCAAATGGATCTTATGAAAATCACGATCTTAATCATCTAAATTGATAGATAAAGCATGTTGTTTTTGCGTAGAGCAAAGTGAATTTAGTGAAGAAGCCAAAAAAAGCTATGTCATAAAAAACTACATCTTAAAAGAACAACTAGTAAGAAAAGGTAAACCTTCCTCCCCTTGCATTAAGGTGTGCACCAGCCACATTTGCCAATTGAACTCTTGTAAACCCAGACTGATTCATTGAGAAAATTGAACTATATTACATATCGGTGAAATTATGTCAAACTTATGTGAATTTGAATGATTTCCTATGTACAAAAACAGAAAAAAGTAAGCTTAAGCATGACGGTCCACCGATCCCCATCCCTAAAACCCAAAGTTTGCTTCTTATTATTAATACTTTAGTGTATGTGAACAGTCGGACACCTTAAAAGTACACACCATTTGATAGTTGACACAAGTACAAAATAGTGAGAAACTAAGGGTAGGTATTTTTCTTTCTAATAAGTTAACTTAACAAGGGAACAAACAGCAAAAATAAGGAGCTCACTAACCTGGCAACTGCCAATGTCAATACAGAAACCATGGTTGCATCCAAAATTGCATAATGATTACTTTCCTACCTCTTATGTAGAATGTGTGCATTAATGTCATTTGTAATTTACCATGCTGTCATCTTGGTACTTCTTGCATACACTGTAATAAATAGCCGTAAATTAGCAGTTTTCCATATTTTATGTTTCATGTTTTTATTTTTTCAAATTTATTTGTGCTTTTGAATTGCATTATGGCACATTGTTCTTTCTTCCAACAACGTTTAACCTTAAAAAGTTGGAAAAAGTGACTTTTATGAACATTTTTAATAGTTTAAAGTGATCTATTGTCTGGGTTGATGTTGAATATTACGGAACAAACTCCTTGTGATAGGCTGCCAGTACTTTTTCTGTTATTTTGCAGACCTATTTCTCTTTATAGGATTTCATTATATTATTTCAAACTACTAAAATGTCAGTAAAAGTCACCTTGTTAAACTGTAGAGTTGAATCCTCAACATTAGGAGTAAACAGAGCAGAGATCAAGTCAGTATTATTATCCCCCTTTTTAATTATTATTATTATTATTATTATTATTATTATTATTATTATTATTATTATTGTTGTTGTTGTTGTTGTTATTGTTATTATTATTATTGTTATTATTATTATTTTACATTTTCCAAATTATGTTTAACAGAGCAAGGAAATTTTCACAGTATGTCTGATAATATTTTTTTCTTCTGGAGAAAGTCTTGTTTGTTTTATTTCCACTAGAATAAAAGCAGTTTTGAATTTTTTAAAATCCATTTTAAGCTAAAAAATATTAGCCCCTTTAAGCTAATTTTTGTTTTAAAAGTCTACAGAACAAACCATCATTATACAATAACTTGCCTAATTACCCTAACCTGCCTAGTTAACCTAATTAACCTAGGTAAGCCTTTTAATGTCACTTTAAGCTGTATAGAAGAGTCTTGAAAAATATCTAGTACAATATTATTTACTGTCATCAGGGCAAAGTTAAAATAAATCAGTGATTAGAAATGAGTTATTAAAACTATTATGTTTAGAAATGTGTTGAAGAAATCTGCTCTCCGTTTTTTTTTTAATACTAGTAGTAAAGTATGCAGGGCTAAAATAGATCAATATTAATGAGCACATAGAGATGCAATAAAGAGCAACCAATCAGAATTAAAACTATAAAATGATGACAAACTAAAACCAGAACAAAATAGTCTCCATTTCTTTTCACATGTGAAACAACAGTCCAGTTCACTGTTAACACCTTGTTACAATATATGCTAGCTACATTTATATTGCATGCACTGTCAAATAAATAAATAAATAAAAATAGGCCTGTGAGCAAACAAAATGTGTCAACTTGATGACAAACTTTGGGATTGCAATCAGTAGTTTGCACTGCAGTGCATTTTAAATCTTTACATTTGCCACTATTGCTTAAACTACTGGGATTTACCCTTTTAACTGCAATCATTTTTATTAACCTAAAATGCAATCAAATTCAGTATCTTCCCATATACTTTAAGATGGATAAAGTCAGAATGTTTTATTTTTAGAAAAACATGTTTCATCGAATGACAGCAGAACATTATTTTACCCCCATTTTGACACAAAATTGTCACAAACGTTATTTGAAACATTAAAATAGACGTTTCTTGCATTCATTATGCTTTCTGTTAATATGAAATCACTTTTAGGAAAAACAATATTTTATGCATACACTAAAATGGAAAATCTTTTTTTTAATATATAAATATAAAAGTTTGTATTTTCATTTTATTTCTGTGTAGAACTTTTAGCCCAAGAAACAATAAAAACTATACTCTACATACATTATACATTCTTTAGCACAGTATCAGTAGCGCTGATCACCATTAACCAGTCTCAAAGAGCACCTGCAGGTGTTTACCTATAGACAATTAGTCTCGAGCTGATGTCTTCACAAATGCTGCTGTCAGGAGCTTCACTGTTTGTTCGCCACCTTTCCCTATCATTACAGGGGAAATGAAAGCCTCAGTGGCATGTGCAGAGGGGGAGAGGGGCCTGCGTGCTCAAAGGCAACTACTTATCTCCTTGAACGAAAATTACATGTTTGCCGCGTTCTCTCTTGTTGGAAAAAGACTGCATATTTAGGGTTTAGATCTCAATACATTTTATTTTTTTATTCCCAGTCTCTATACTTTTGTAAGGTGCAGGGTGATCCTGATGGTAATGTGTTTCAGATTGTGAGATGAAGATGCTCAAAGGGATGAAAAGTGTGAGAAAATTGGGGCTTGAACACATTACTGATTTCATGGAAATATTACAATCCTCCAATAAAAAGCTACAAAAGAATAAAAAGTTCTGAATTTCTCATAAAGTGCATACTGAACCATGCATTCCAGCTCATTATAATATATGATTCTATGCATCACAGTCTAATTAAGTATTTATGTCCTCAGGCAGGATTCAATAAAAAGAAAGAGGGCAAGAACTCAAACACTAAACCACCTTAAACCAGCTATCTCAGCCACCCACATCTAAATCTTACAGGGCTCCAGTTTGACTGACTCACAATAAGCTCTCCTATCAGTCTTCATTGTGCTATTACTTTAATAATGCTGTTTTTGGGCTTGAGGCCAACTCTGGGAAACATCTCTGCAGTTGGATATGTTATATAAAAGAGGTAACACACAATCAGTTGGTAATTATCTCATAAAATAAACCTCTATAAGGTGAGCAGGACTTCTGCTAAGAGAGCCAAACAACAAGACAGTCACTACAACAAAATTACAGTAATATAGCCTATAATTAAATCCTCGTAAATATTTTCCAAGAGTCAATCACTCTAAATAAATGCTGTATTGTTTCAACTCAAATTTGGGTAAAATGTGGACAAACCCATCTGTTGGGTTAAAATGCAAGGTGATGAAACTGAAAGATTGCGTTTTCATTATGATACGAAAAACATGAAAATAGTGTCATACACTAAATGGAGTCTGAAAGTGCAAACACATTTACTGTTGGAAGTCCAGTTATTTAATTTTAATTTCCATCAAGGTCGGCAAAGTTCACAACTCTTTGCTTTAATAAATGTTTGATTCAGTGCTGTATGTGTGTATATATATATATATATATATAACCAATCAGTATATATATAACCAATGAGCACAACGAAGTTGAGCGGGAGAAGCGAATAGGTGGTTTTGATTTACGTTAGTTTTTATTTATTGTTATGACTGGAATTGAGGTTAGTTCATCTTTATTTCTTCATGTTGTCTGTAAGACAGTTTATTACCGTTTTGTTTATCAAGCAGTTAGTCCTACTGTGTACAGTATATTTTTTAACTAGAGGTAAGGTTAGTTAATCTTAATTTATTTTATGTTGTCTGTTTTAAAGACAATTGTACTACAGTTTTATTTATTAAACTTAATACTCTGTTATTTCATTGTGAAATGTTTTGTTATGCACTTCTTGTGCACTGAATACATTTAGAATGCAAGTATGTAGCCTGTTTGAAAAAGCAAAAACAGTTGCCAAAATCGCAATCGTATACATTGTATACAATACATACATACATACTCACCAGCCATTTTATTAGGTACACCTGTCTAACTGCTTGGTAACACAAATTTCTAAGCAGCCAATCACATGGCAGCAGCTCAATGCAATTAAGCATAAGAATGGGGAAGAAAGGTGATCTAAGTGACTTTAAACGTGGCATGGTTGTTGGTACCAGACGGCAGGTCTGAGTATTTCAGAAACTGCTGATCTACTGGGATTTTTACGCACAACCATCTCTAGGCTTTACAGAGAATGGTCAGAAAAAGAGAAAATATCCAGTGCGTGGCAGTTCTGTGGGCGCAAATGCCTTGTTGATGCCAAAGGTCAGAGGAGAATGGCCAGACTGGTTCGAGCTGTTAGAACAACCGAGGTATGCAGAAGAGCATCTCTGAACCACACTGGGTGCCACTCCAGTCAGCTAAGAACAGGAAACCGAGGCTACAATTTGCACAGGCTCACCAAAATTGGACAATAGAAGACTGGAAAAACATTGCTGCGACATTCGGATGGTAGGGTCAGAATTTGGTGTCAACAAAATGAAAGCATGGAGCCATCCTGCCTTGTATCAAAGGTTCAGTCAACGGTTGGTGGTGTAATGGTGTGGGGGATATTTTCTTGGCACACTTTGGGCCTATTAGTACAAATTGACAACGCCACAGCCTACCTGAGGATTGTTGCTGACCATGTCCATCCCTTTATGACCACAGTGTACCATCTTCTGATGGCTACATTCAGCAGGATAACCCACCATGTTATAAAGCGTGAATCATCTCAGACTAGTTTCTTGAACATGACAATGAGTTCACTGTACTTAAATGGCCTCCACAGTCACCAGAGCTCAATCCAACAGAGCACCTTTGAGATGTGATGGAACGGGAGATTCTCATCCTGGATGTGCAGCCGACAAATCTGCAGCAACTGTGTGATGCTATCATGTCAGTATGGACCATAATCTCTGAGAAATATTTCCAGTACCTTCTTGAATCTATGCCATGAAGGATTAAGGCAGTTCTGAAGACAAAACGGGGTCCAACCCAGTACTAGTGTACCTAATAAAGTGGCCAGTGTATTCAAACTACTTCCTCTGCATTCCTTGCTGTAGGCTGTAAGTCGATAACTGTGTGAAACAAAGCAAGTTGAGTTTACTTTAAACAAAAAAAGTGAGTTAACCCGTTGCTTTTAAAGCAATTAGTTCACTTTAGGTCACTGCACGGGGCTCATGAACATGCACAATATTACTGACAATGAGGAAAAGAAACTGTTGTTATTTTTGTTTTATGTGTGCACAAAAGTGTTGTCGTAGCTTGATAAAGTTCAGATTGAAAAAATAACGATGCTCTATTCTTTCACATTTCCTTAACCTCTGTTCTCCAGCTTGTGCTTTTCTAAATGATGTTTGAGTCTTTGTATTACTGTCATTTTTTTATGATTTGTTTTGTATAAAAGTGTTAAATAGTATCATATTATAAGAATGCATTAGCTATTTTTATAACTCAGACAAAATCTTGTTTCGCACTTATAAATACAGCTTTGAATACAATACCTCCAACAGGACTTGAACACAAAATTATATACAGTGTCATCACTAGATAATGTCGGATATATTGATATTATGAGATATTTGCCGAGTTTTTGTGAAGAAGGACAAACCCAGCTGCTAATAACTCAATCTAAACCCTCAAGCCATCAATCACATTTAATGGATTATGCCTTGTGAAAAACATCATTGAAGGCTCACTGCGAGGATATCATTTACTTGGCACAAGAACCGATGCTTAGGATTGGATAGAAAATGTAATTGTTGTGCTGTTATAAATCTTGCCTTATATTTAGTCCACCCCCCCCCCCCCCAACCCATTTCTTAAAAGAGAAAACAATAAGTCGGTGACGAAAATATTAATCTTCCTGACTCTGACTCAAACCAGCGCTAAACAACACATCCACCAGTCGCAAGCCAATTGTGATTGTTGAGTTTCGTCAACCATAGTCTTTCTGTGTTGGTAATTCTGTCACGAAGTCTCCGTTTCTGAACCTAAAAAAATGTCGCCAACATTCACAGCCGACAACACCGCTCATTCACATCATAGCTCAATATGATGTATTACATTAACACAATGCCATTCATGATGAAAAGCACTCAGCCACTTTATAAATTAGTCTCTCTGGGTCAGTTTTGATTTATAGTTAGCTATAGATTAAACATTTCCAAAGACTGGAAGTGAATTAGCTATTGATCCTTTACTGGTCTAGGTCACATAGTGCAGCCAGTGATTTGTGAACTGTGAAGTTTTAGCTGGTTAAAGAAATGAGATTACTGTATCCTATTAAGGATAATAAGCAAATGATATAGATGACTTTTCAGAGATTTCAAGCGGCATGTACTTTTCCTAATATGCAGTCGACATTTGCAGATATTCAATAACTCAATATACCATGATAATGAACATGCACAATACACTGAATAAATATTTATCATTTAAACATTTAGAGTGCTTTTTAAAAATATTCAGATTATATTTGCAGTGGTGTTCATCACTAGATATAATGCTTAAAGATTTAATAGACTGTATCTTTTCAGCGACATTGAAAATTAAGTAACTAGTTATAGTCCATTTGTTCTGAATTATAGTCCATTGACTTAAGTCAAAGTAATGAAAGCTACTACAAAAGCATTCATTAATCTCATATGATCAGAATCAGAATCAGAATCAGTTTTGATGTTGTTTTGATATGATGTTGATTTTATAGGATTTTATCTAATTCGTATTAATGCATTCAAAGTGGTAATTGTTTTACTTAATGGAGTTAATTCATTCATTCATTTTCTTTTCGGCTTAGTCCCTTTATTAATCGGGGTCGCCACAGCGAATTGAACCGCCAACTTATCCAGCATTTGTTTTACGCAGCGGATGCCCTTCCAGCCACAACCCATCTCTGGGAAACACATCCATACATTCTCATTCACACACATACACTATGGACAATTTAGCTTACCCAATTCACCTGTACCGCATATCTTTGGACTGTGGGGGAAACCGGAGCACCTGGAGGAAACCCACGCAACCACGGGGAGAACATGCAAATACACACAGAAATGCCAACTGGCCTAGCCGGGGATCGAACCAGCGACCTTCTTGCTGTGAGGCGAACGTGCTACTCACTACGCCACCGTGGCGCCTAAATGGAGTTAATAACTAATAAAATTAATTTGTAGTTTTAAAAATAATCAACTATAATACAGCCTTTTTCTGTTATTTTTTAATGCTTTACCTAATGGCTAGACGAAATCTGCAGACATTTTTTGCTATTTCTGCAGAAAATTTTGGTAAAAATCTGCGTATTTAAGCGGAATGACCTTAATATATTACAAAAAAGTAATAACCTTTTAACTTGTATTTAATGTTTACAATGCAAATCCAATTAGATGCACTTTATTTGGTAAACAAAGCAAGTCTCTCATATCTCTACAAGACAGAAAATATGACTTTACAAACTATAATGTAAAAAAATCATAGAAAATATTTTCTTATTAGTCAATAATATTACAGAAATTAATTTCAAAACTGAATGAATATGAATTTCTAAACATTTACACAAGTAAATAAACAGAATCAATGTTGGGCTAAAAATCTGCGGAAATCTGAGTGCGCAGATTCCGTGTGGGCCTAGTAATGAGACTTCATTAGTGCTATATTGTTCTTTATCATCCTTTTGGAGTTTAAATTGTTTAAAACATTAATTTCCTCTATACATGTATACGTATAAGTATTGTTTAGTTTTTATTACAGCTGTTAAAGTATTTTTGCAGCCATGTTAGATATCGCGATACTACCGCGTATCGTGATAAAATCTACAGCGATTAATGGTAACAAGAAAACTTGGTATTATGCAGACTATGACAGACATTTTGTTCTTCCTTGTTTTCACATACATATACGTGTGTACCTCAAATCTGGACGCCACAATGAAGAAGAATTTAAACTGGCTGCCGTCCAAATGAAACAGACTGGAGACACGGCATTACTACCTGACACAGCCAAGGTACCACCTGTTTGTCACGACCAGCACACACACACTCTCGCTCCTTTCATCCTTTCATCCTCGCTCTTTCCTCTCTATCTCTCCCCTAGCTTTTGGCGTGCGTTCTGGATGGGCATCTTGGAGCATCTGTGCCTGCCTGAGGCACTGGACTGTGGTAGATGTGGGTCAGAGCTGTAAATCCTGTGTGGTCTTGTACCAAACAGCCATTGTAACTTCAGGAGAAGCCAGATGCCAAGCGTTGCTGATAGATCGCAGAAGCTGCATGCAAAATAATAAAGTCAATAATGAAGGTCATAAGTCAACTTAATGGTTTGTCTGGTGCTTTTCCCTCCATTTCATAAATGAAATCCAAAGCGGAGGCATCCGAGTGAGGAATTCCGGTTCATTAGCGCCACCTCCTGGTCAGAATACATGTTTGCTGATATTATAATTCATAATAACGATGTAGTGGGTGTGTGTATTATTAGATGTTCTAATTCTAATAATTAGACGTTCTAATATTAGATATTCTAATTCTCGTATCAAATATTGTCCTATCCTGACAAACTATACATCAAAAGAAGAGTTATTCACTCAGCTTTCAGATGACGCACAGTTGAATTCAGAACTATTAGCCCTCCTGTGAATTTTTTATTCTTTTTCAAATATTTACCAAGTGCTGTTTAATAGAGCAAGGCTATTTTTACAGTACTTCCTAAACATTTTTTTGTCTTTTTTTTTTTTACAGGAAAAAAAATTAAGCATATTTTATGGTCAGTAGAGCTTTTTCTGTTGGCTACAGAACAAACTAATAAAAAATTACCTAATCAAAAATTTCTTAATCAATCTAACTCACCTATACATGCAAAAAAATGACGCTTGCTGTTTGTTCAAACTATTTAGATAAAATGAGCGGAAACAATTTTTGAGGTTTTTTTTTTTGGCACAAATGAACTGTTTTTTGATCAGTTCACTTAAATTTGCAAAACCTAAGGTAACTTAATTTGTTTGTGTTGACTCAACACAAATCAATTTGTGTGGAACCCAGAATTTTTTCCACTGTAGGTAAGCCTGCAAAATGGGCTTCAAGCTAAATATTAGTATCTTTCAAAATAATAGAAAAATAACTATTGTAATTGTGATAACAAACTAAATTAGCTATTAAAACTAATGCTAAAATGTGTTATAAAAATATTCTCTTCATTATAGCATTGGGGTTTTATTTTTTTTAAACAAGAAGTGTATTTCACAGGATATATGATAATAATGAAAAAATTTCAATTGTACAAATCTCAGTTTCAAAAAATTGACACATGACTGGTTTTGGGTTCCAAGGTCATATATGAAAAAAACAGGATCAAGTTCAACTTCAATAGCTGCTGGACAGGCAAATTTGTACTTGAGAAGCACTGGATCTGTGTTATTTTGTCTTTCAAAGATGCACTTTGGTGTTATTAAAAGTGAGGGCTGTGGAAGTGGAGAGGCTGCAGTTGAAACAGTCTCTCACCCACTCACGCTGAGGAGCTTTGAGGGCCGAGGGCTGTTAAATGAGGAGGGAGATAATGAGAGAGAGAGGCAGCAGCATGGTAATCAGCAGGCCTCAATTTCCTCACTGATGCTCCAGATTATGTCGGCCTCACAGGCTCCCTTAGGCATGTTTCATCTTCTCTCTCCCCTCAAAGAACGCTTGGGATGAAAGGCAGAAGTTCTCCATCCAGTCTGCTGACAAACCCCATGCTGAGGCCACTGCGCAAACTCTGCTGATAATCAAGTCAGTTTTTTCTTCTCAATTCATTATCTTTTCTATCGCTTTCTGGTCCATTAGCTACACTTTAAGCTCTAAAATAACTGTTTATCTAGCGTGTTGCCTGTGTTTTTATGTCTTCAAATACACACCATTAATTTTAACTTCTATGGTTTCGTCAGTCTCACTGAAAGCAAAGCAGGTTTTGTTATTAATACTCATGTCCTTTCACTCTTAAACATATAAAAGCTCTTTTCTGGTAACAATGTTTCCATGGAAAATATTGAACATCCCTAGTGCTGTTTCATTCTACAAAACATTCGTTGAGGAAAATGTTGTTGTCGTTGTTGTTGTTTAATGCTGAAATGTTCATCATAAATGGAAAAAAGGGTTTTTGGTCAAACTAAATTATTGAATTATGCAATGTATATAGAAAATTCAGCTTTCTAACCTTTATTTTTTTAAGAATAGAGGAGCTCTGAGTAATATAGGTCATAAGACATATTCTCATTTCAAAATTTCCTTCATTATATTATATTATATTATATTATATTATATTATATTATATTATATTATATTCATTAATTTTCTTGTCGGCTTGGTCCCTTTATTAATCTGGGGTCGCCACAGCGGAATCAGACGCCAACTTATCCAGCATATTTTTTACGCAGCGGATGCCCTTCCAGCCGCAACCCATCTCTGGGAAACATCCATACACACACATTCACACTCATGCACTACGGACAATTTAGCCTACCCAATTCAACTACATGTCTTTGGACTTGTGGGGGAAACCGGAGCACCCGGAGGAAACCCACGCAACCACGGGGAGAACATGCAAACTCCACACAGAAATGCCAACTGACACAGCCAGGGCTCGAACCAGCGACCTTCTTGCTGTGAGGCGAACGTGCTACTCACTACGCCACCGTGGCGCCCATTATATTATATTATATTACATTAAATTATATTACGCTATATTATACAAGACTGCATTGATCTCAGAAAATGCCATAAAAATAAATTCATTGAAATGTAACTAATTTCTGTGATGAATTTTCAGCAGCATACTGGTGTCTTCTATGTAATCCTTCATAAATTACTCTAAAATGTTAATTTAATGTGGAAGAAACATTTCTTATTAACAAGATTGAAAATAGCTGTGCTGCTAATTTTTGTGGAAACATTTATCAGACACTTTTGCACATTTGCACAATATATATTTACATGGCACAAAATGAAAGCATGTTTATAACTTGAGCTTGTACTTTGATTGAGTTGTTGGATCCCCCTTGTGGCCTTTTAGGTAATAGCACAGTTTTTAAACCATCCTTTAAGAGTACATTCTTAGTTGCAAGACTGTTTTTCATTTGTAAATGTGGATAATTATCTCTTTAGTTTGATTTTAAACAATATGTCTAGTGTAGAGGCATTTTGATGTGGATGAGAGGCATGCAAAGCTGCCATTATTGTAATGTCATCCTGTTTTGAATGTGGCCAGGATTGAACATGAATTGTGGCAGTCACACATTTGTGAACAAACAGCCTCAGCTCTTATCTGTCTTAACTTTCAGATCATTTTGAGCTCCATTTAACTTGCTAGTATTTGCTGATTGATTTTTAAAACCGGTGAGTGGCTGTAAATGTTTTATTTGCCAGTCAAAAGTTTTAGAACAGCTAAAAATGTTATGCTTTTGAAGAAGCAATTATAATAAATGTAATATTGGACAGCAAATCTAAATATTAGAAGGATTTCTGAAAGATTGTGTGATTAAAGTAAGGATGCTCAAATTTAGCTTTTTGAAATAACATGAACAAAATTACAAAGTAAAATATTCATTCATTCATTCATTCATTTTCTTTTCGGCTTAGTCCCTTTATTAATCCGGGGTCGCCACAGCGGAATGAACCGCCAACTTATTCAGCGTTTTACGCAGCGGATGCCCTTCCAGCTGCAACCCATTTCTGGGAAACATCCATACACACTCATTCACTCTTATACACTACAGACAATTTAGCCTTACCCAATTCACCTATACCACATGTTTTTGGACTTGTGGGGGAAACTGGAGCACCCGAAGGAAACCCACACGAACACGGGGAGAACATGCAAACTCCACACAAAATGCCAACTGACTTAGCTAGGGCTCAAATCAGCGACTTTCTCGCTGTGAGGCGAACGTGCTACTCATAATGAAAGTTTAGTTAAAATGATCTCTCAGAATTCATTAAAAAATACCTTAATTTGTGTTGCGAACATGAGATTTAAGAATTACGTGAGTAAAGGATGACTGAATTTTCATGTTTGGCAGAACTATCCCTTTACTATCCCACTATGCCACCGTGGCGCCCAAATTAAAAAAATAAAAAAAAAATATATATATATATATATAAATTATATATTATAAATATTAAATAAATATAAAAAGCTTGTTGAGCAGAAGAGACTTCTTTAACAAACAAACAAAAAACATCAACAAAAACATTATAAATCGCACTCACTCACTATTCTTCTGGTTAGTCCCCACATGATCATCTTACTGATCATAAAACTTTTGATTAGTGTATATGTAGTGTCTCATTTGTTTGGATTTTAAGCATTAGGAGAATGTTGTCTGGGTCCTTGAAATGAAGGGTTTTACTAAAATTTATTGAACTCATAAGAGAGGAAAATTACAGAAATTCTTTACTGACCTCCTTTAATGTAACCTTAGGATCTGTGGACCATTCAAATTGTACAATTTAAGGTTGTTTAACAAAAGGTTGTTTACATTATCACAAGAAAAGAAATTAATGAATGATTCCTTTGAGAACCTGAACCTGCATTCTGTGGTGTTGTTGTGAAAACCCACTCTTGGGACCGCTGACAAAATGAGACACATTTTTCAGAATTCAGACATTACTCTCAGGTTCATTTAACTGTTAAATATTAACATAATTACATGTAAAAATATCAATTATGTAAATGAATTGCCCGTTCTAGGAAATGTGTAAAATATTATCCTTGTACTATATTAGTAAACATTAACTGCAATGTGTTTGCTAAGCAGGGATTGAGCTGGAAGCAAGTTCATTATAGCTGTAATGATAAGATTCATAAATTGACTATGAATGATTAACACAGATTCCTGAGTAGGGATCTGCTCAGTGTTTATTCGGTCTGTGTGTGTGTGTGTCTGCTCACAGGTGGTGATTTTCAGTGCCAGTGGAGGTTGCCCTGGATACATGCTAAAAGAACAGACTAAATAATCTTTGCATGCTAGTCTGCAAAGCCCTTTCCCTGGTTTATTGAAGTGACCTGAAGTGTGGAGCGTTCTGTCTGGTCAATAATAGCCTGTAGTGTGGCTTAGATGTCAGTGATGGTGCAACTACTATATGACAAATCAAAAAATGACTGGAGAGGTGTTTGAAGTCCTTCAGATGGTTTTGTGTGGGAGTCGGGAGTGTGATTGTGAAAAATTGTTCTGTGTGGGCTATGCCAGGAATGACCGTCTGAGCTTCTGGGATTGCACTTGAAATCTACCTTTGTACTTTCACCACAATAAACTAGAGATTTGCAAGCGAGAGCTTTGTATGGCTCAGAAACCTGTGGCACAGAAACACCCCCTCCCTTTTGTTTAGTACTAAAGCACTGCTGCTTGTGACAGATTCACTGCTCCTGCCAACCATTTGAACTTCATTTCTGCTGCATGATGTTTTTAACCAGTAGGCTGTATTTAGGAGTTGTCTGTTGTTTAGAGGCTTTAACTATAAAGCAAATTAAGAGAGCTGCAGTACAAGCAGAGCTATTGACTGTTTGCCATTCCCACAGCTCTGTTCAATTAGGCCAAATTTAAGACCCCTCTCTCCATTATGTCAAGTGGAGATTATTTATAAACTAATTTCGAGAGGATCTCGTGCTTATTCGATTTAATTCTATTCACCTTTATTTGTATAGCGCTTTTACAAATTGTGCCAAAGCAGCTTCACATAGAAGGTTATAGTAAATTGAAACCAGTTTTTTAGTGTTGGAGTTCAGCTCAGTTCAGTGTGGTTTAATATTCACTACTGAGAATCCAAACGCTGAAGAGTAATCCATCGATGCGCAGCTCTACAAGTCCTGAATCATGCGAGCCAGTGGCGACAACGGCGAGGAAAAAAAACTATTGCTAAAAGTGAAGAATTAAAAAAAAACCTCGAGAGAAACCAGGCTCAGTTGGGCATTTCTCCTATGGCCAAACGTCTTGTGCAGAGCTGCAGTCTTGGCGCCGGAGGCTGGAGAACTATGATTGAATGCAGCTGGTACCACATCAGTTCTGTGTATTGCACCAATCAGATAAATCCTGACACACTATAAATTACCAGAGCTACTCCAGTCATCTTCGTCTTGAAGAATCCCCCCTTCCACCCCAGCTCCTCCCCTTCTCTGATAGGGCGGCACGGCGGTCCAGAGGTTAGCATGGTTGCCTTCAAACAGGAGGGAGCCCCGTGCTCAAGGATATTCTGAGCTCAGGGCTCTCTCCCGGGCCAGCATGCCAAATACGCTTTATTATCAATCATCAGCTGTGTGAACTCTTGAAATAGCAGTTGGAACTAGCGTAAAATGAAATGTTCTTACACTCTCAAGCCACTTTATTATATATGCTGAACTGCTTGTTCAGACAATCTGCTGAAGCACAAGGATGGGCAAGAAAAGTGATTTAAGTGACTTTAAATATGGATTGATTGTTACAAACATGATCTGAGTTTTTCAAGAAAACTGCTAAATCTACTGGAGCTTTTTTGCAAAGCCATCTATGCAATGCCTTCCTTGCCTTGAAGCACATGAGCTGCAGCTGGAAAGCACACTGGAGAAACTCCTGTCAGCTATAAGAACAACAAACTGAGGCTACAAATGGCACAAGCTCACCAAAACTGGACAACAGAAGGTTGGAAAAAAGTTTCTGCTGCAACATTTGGATGTCAGAGTCAAAATTTTGCATGGATTCTGCTTTGCATCAAGGTTTCGGTTGCTGCTGGTGAATTAATTGTGCCAGGGATATTTCCTTTGGCTCACTTTGGGAACTTTCACTTTCTCACTTTCAACATTGCCGACCATGTCCATCCCACTATGACTATATTATAACCATGGGTACTTCCAGTAGGATAACATGCTAAACTCAAATAAACTGGTTTGCAGCAAGCATTTTTTGTTTTTAAAAAATGTCTAATCTTTAAAACAAAGAGTAACAAAGTTGTCTTTGCTTAAACAAGGCTAAAATTGGACTGTCAGTGAAAATCTACTAGATGTCTAGGAATAGACCAAAACTAGACTAGTCATCAAATAAACAGAAATGAATGACTACACATATACAGTCTGTCTAATCTGTCTATTTGACGACTGATCTAGTTTTGGGCTGTTGATGTCTATTAGATTTTCCCTGACATGTAAAAGGGCATATTATAATCTACTGTAGCTATATTCCACAGTAACTATATGTCAATCCAGTACATCACCTTTAGGATGTGCTGGAAATGCGAAATACACATCACAACGAGTATAGCCAAATCAGCCCAACTTTGTGACTATGGCAAAATGTCAAAGTAATGCTGATTTAGGATATTTGCAGTTCTGGGTCCAGCCTATGAAGTGCATCCATAGGATATGTTTGAGTTTGACCTTAAAATCAACACAAGACATCTTTATCGTCATAACAAAATCCTTCACTGGGTTCCTTCTAATCTTTGCAAGTGTTGAGTCAGTAGTTTCCATTCATCTCTCCATCAATACAGAGTGTGCGTCACCTGCATACTAAGCTCGCTCTATTCTGCCAACTGTCTGTGCATTTAGGCTGTTAGAAACCAATTGAAGAGCTGTGATTTGTCATTTATCTCCTCATGAGAACTGAGGACATAATGGGAATTGTTCTCATGCATGGGTGATTTCAGTAACACATAAGCGTTTTAAGTGTTTACAGAACAAGCCACAAAACTAAAAAAAAATGCTAATGAATAATCAGAGCGCGTTATTGATCGCTTCGAACAGGTTACTATAGCAACACGCTGAAGCGTTTTCCTTTACCATCAGAAGTGCAAAACAAAGCACATTTTATTAGTCTATACTTTATGATTTTATTAGAGGACCATGTGGGCTACATCAGAAATATATTTCCACATCTTTACCGTTTTCTCTGCGATCTTAAATAGTTAAATTTGCGCGGCATCAGACAGGTGAAATCCAGTGAATAATCTGTACACTGCGTGGCAATCAATGACATAATATCGCTCCTCAAGGCGCTCGGGACACCCAGCCCTTGCACTATATTACGCCTGTGCATCAGCAGCGGTGCTCATTCTTCACATCACGGAGAAGAGCGATAAAATGAGCAAAGCCGCAGGTTGTAGATGCGCGTTTACATGCCGATCTCTCCGTCGCGTCGCGATGCTGTAACTGGTGCAGGCAGCGCGCTTGCTCTTGATCAACCCGAGCCCAGAACAGGACGCTCACGAGTTTAGAAGGACGTGGGTTTGAGGAAACGATGAAACAGATACGGGGATTATTTTTATTCTAGCCAGAGGGGCAGAAGGTTTAATACTTTCTCGGATTAACTCTGCCGTAATCGGAGCAGGCTACAGTGGAGCAACACGCTGCTGATACAGTCAGTGCGCCCGTTTCAACACCGCGTCCTTTTAGAAAGACACTGACGGGACCCTGACAGGTGAACGCGGCTGCACATTACAGCTAAATTAAGTCCTCAAAGTAGTGTTGGCCGATGAAGCAGATGTGAGCGACTGGCGGGATGCAGTTGCTTTACCTCACGCGGCTCTAAAAGCTCTGATTCTGGAGAAAACATTTGCCCGATATTCACCGAGAACTGCTTCATATGGGCGAAGAGGGAACCCGGTTCCCTTCGTGTTGGACATGGGCTCGCTGTCAAGATAACGGCGTGTCGGATCCAGAGCGGGAGAAACGATGGGCCGAGCTGTTTGACCAGCTGGATCTAAATAAAGACGGGAGGATCGATGTGAATGAACTGCGCACCGGATTAACCGCATGGGGAATCGTTCGCGGTGAGGTGGACGAGGTGGGTTGTTCGAGACACCTTTACCTCTAAACCTGTTCATTTCTGGGAGCTGATCTGTAAATTGTGGTGATTTGCAAACATCTGAGACCTCGCCGCTTTGCTTTTATAAGAACTTTGTGAACTTTATGTTAACGGAGTGTTTCCCCCCGTTTATGTTTAGCAGGAGTGAAACTTAACCATTAGAAAAGACTACTCTTCGACCGAGGACAAACGATCCTGTGTAATTTATTCAAGAGTAAGACTTTCCACACTGCAATATTGACAAACCTAACGACTAACTTCGTTTCTTGTGTGGGACAGACTGGAAAGTGTTTAATAGATTAACCCAGTGGTTTTTAAGCAGGGGATTGGAGAAGCAGGGGATTTTAATGCCCTCTCCTTACCAAATAATTTTGGTTTGATCAAACCAAATTCTTTGATATCTTTCAGATATTGCATTTACACTACGTTGCATAAATAATATATTTTTATTTGATATGCACTGTATAATATTATATTGGCAAAATATTTTTTCATAAATATATTTTTTTACATTTACATTTATTCATTTACTAGATACTTTTATACAAAGCAAGTTACAAATGAGGTATAAGCAATTCATCATAAGAGACAATCATAAGAAGTGCTAAGTTTTTGCCCTTGATATACTTTTTAGTTGCAGTATTTTTTATCAACAGTACTCAATTATAACAAATCACAAACGAAGCATGGTTAATTCATCCTAATAACAATACATTGAATTCAACTTCATTAACTAAATCAAATAAAAAACATAACCTTTTGAACAGTGTGAGGCTCTCAAGTCAATTTTTAAACAGGATAGTTCATGTTAAATTTAGTCTGCACCACCACTTATTGGTATCTAAGAAAATACTTGTAATATAAAAATATTTGTAAAATAAATTAATGCACTTATATATATGTGGTTTGGGGGATGGGGGGGGGGGTCTGTTTTAGATGTCATTGATCTGATACTTCAAGTTGCCATGTTAAAATTTTTGCACATGAATATCCCTGTTCATGCAAAAGTTACAAGAGAGTTTAAGGAGAAACGGTTAAGGCTACAAATAAAGAGCATGAAACCATAAGAGTTGTGCCATTAAGAAATTTTCTTGGGCAGAGCAACAATATGTGCCAGTAGTGTGTCTGTGCTTTTGGGTTTACTGTGGGACTGTGTTAGTCATGTGCTTTGATGCAAGAGGAGAGATTAGCTGTAGTTCACAATGTGTTGGTGATTGGAACAGGCTTTTCATAAGGATCTTGCCTCTGTGAGCCTAGAGCAGTGCTTCCTCTATCTCCTTTTTTCCTCATTCTGAAGTTCATTAAACCTTCACATTGTTGCCCTTAATCTTGCTTTCTTCCACCCCTCAGATTGTACGAGTGAGTGACACCAATCATGACGGCCAGCTGGACTTCCAGGAGTTTACGCAGTATCTGCGCACACATGAGAAAGAGCTCCGACTCATGTTCAGCAGCCTGGACCGCAACAACGATGGTCTGCATTAACCTTTTATATTAAATTGTAATTACCACACAGTATGTGAACTACAACCTAATAATTCAGTGAAATAGCATAATTGATTTTAAATGCATTCATAGTTTATTGTAGGTGTACATAATATAGAATAGAAATAAGTGCAACTGCAAAATTGTGAAACCTGTTTTCAGCACGGAACATTGAATTGATCAATAGTGATAGTACAAGCACCAGCTAATTGCATTAGCATGTGGGACTGGAAACTGGAGTAACGACTGCTGAAATTGTAGCTCAAATGTATAAATTAAATGTAGAAAATTTTATGGAAATCATAACTGGAGAACAGTTTATAAACATTTTATTTATTTATTTTATTCTCAGAAATAATATAATCTTCATGGAAGGTGTTTTACTCGTGGCTATGCTAGGGTTGCATGATATTTGGAAAAAAATTACATTGCGATATTTAATTTCTCTTGCATTACATATTGCGAAATGCATGAATATTTCTATTAGGAAAGAAGTTATAATTTGGCATTGGTGGGATGATTTTGTAGGGCAGTTCATCTGCATAAATTATAACACACCAATCACAAGCATTTATAATACAATAGAGCAAAGATACAAATGATATAAACAGTGCTTTATGGTTTTCTGGAAGTCTAGCAGTATTCAGGTGCACAAATTGAATAATCCAGTGTAAAATAACACTGTATATTCTTCAATCCTAAATATACATAAATACATTTCTGTAAATTTTTCTTAAAGTCACAAATGTTATAATTTGATGTGCCTGCTTTAAACTGGCTTGACATGCTCACACAGTCACAAAATGCATGCAAATGATTAACTTTTTGGTAATTTTAGGGTTACATTTTAAAATAACTGAACTTTTTTAACTGTGGTGGTCAACTGTAATCCTGACTGTACCTTGCAGATTCTGTGACTGTTGTATACATTGATGCTGAGACAATATATTATACAGACCTAGGTTTAGGCATGGACCGGTATAAGATTCTGACTGTATGATAACCTTGGATAAAAATATCACGGTTTCACGGTGTGACGGTATTGTGTTTACTGCTCTAAAATATATTCTTTATAAATGTCTGGCTAAAAAACAAAACCTTTTTCCCTTTTGAACACAATATATTTTATTTTAAGAAACATTTAAAATATTTTGGGGCAGTAAACATGTCAGGCTAAATAATTCAAATGAATCATTGACTTCTGCGGTCTTATTTTGTTTAGAAAATACAGATTTCTTTACAATTTACACCTAAAAAAAACAAAAAAAATGTAAATAAAAAATCTTACACATACCTTAGGAACGGTATAGCAGCGGTATGTAAACCTTGACTATTCCATACCACAGTATACCTTGAAAACGGGTATCGTCATGCCTACCATGCTAGAAGAACAGTGTTTTACAAAATACCCAAGGCACTTAAATAAAAGGCCATTATTTTGTGGAGAACTCATTGATCACAAGTAGAACATCAATGACTGTAGAGAGCATTATCTCCTTCTGAATGCTAGTATTTCCACTGTTGTCTGTGTATAGAATTAACAATGAAGTGTTTTATAACCTCAGGTCACATAGATGTACCAGAGATCCAGCTCTCCTTGCGCAACCTTGGAGTGAATGTATCCACAGAGCAGGCCTCCAGAATCCTGCAAAGGTTAGAGCGCTTCAGTTTTATCACAAAACACTGCATGTATGATTTTAAAGCTTAATCAGTGGCATGTACACATTTTCCTGCCAGTCTGGTGGCCTCATGTGTTGAGTCACACATAGTGAACAAAGAAAAAACTTGCTTTAAACTTCTTATATTTCTTTTCCCTGTCAGCATAGACAGAGATGGCACTATGACCATTGACTGGAATGAGTGGCGGGACCACTTTCTGTTCAACCCTTTGCACAACATGGAGGACATCGCCCACTACTGGAAACACTCTCTGGTTCACTTCCAGCTCTTTTCAGAATTAGATTGTAGGCTTGATATTCACAGACATTTTTGATTGTAAGCTTCAACTGTCGTTTGATTCTATGACGTACGTGTTTCAGATGTTGGACATTGGAGAGCAGCTGACAGTGCCGGATGAGTTTTCAGAGAAGGAGCGGCGGTCAGGTGTGGTGTGGAGACAGCTGGTGGCCGGAGCAATGGCAGGAGCCGTGTCGCGAACAGGAACTGCCCCTTTGGACCGTCTGAAAGTTTTCCTTCAGGTTCAGTCAACTCTTAAAAGTCTTAGAATCATCTTGTCCTCTCAATTTATTAGTCTCGTAATGAAATGAGTGTGATCTTAGTGGGTTTTCAACAGGTTCATGGCACCAGTGGCGTGAGTTTGTTTAGTGGATTGCAAGGAATGGTGCGGGAGGGAGGATTGAGGTCCCTTTGGAGAGGCAACGGAATCAATGTCCTCAAAATTGCCCCGGAGTCAGCTATCAAATTCATGGCTTATGAGCAGGTGAGGAATACTGTAACTACACATTAAATGTTACAGCCGTGGCATAGAAACAGATTTCACTTGGATATCGCTAGTAAATCTTGCTAATAATTAAAGGGTTAGTTCACCCCAAAACAAAATTTCTATTATTAATTACTCACTCCTATTCCTTAGACAATTGTTCATCCTCAAAACACAAATTAAGATATTTTAGATGAAATCTGAAAGCTCTCTCAACCTTCAAAACAGCAAAGGTTCAGAGATGTGAAACGTTTAACGTTATCCTCTTAAGGCCCAAGCTGGTTTTTTTTGCATGCGCTTTTTATTTCTCTTTGCTATTTGGGCTTATTGAAACCTAATTAAAATAAAAACTTAGTATCATCTTTTGATGTGATGTACTTTTAGAGAAAAATGATGTCCATATATGTGGACTTGTGGTAAATAATACATACACACGTTGTCTGTAACAAAATATAAAACATTCAAAGTATACAATTGTGGACATAAGAGCTAAAATGTGCCATCCACGTATGTGGCCACTAAGCCCTAGAAGGTTAAGGAAGATAAAGGTTACTAACCAAAATAGAAGAAGATTAACGACTGGACAAAAGCAGGGCAGAAATGAGACATGCACTTATAGCCCCCCCCAAAAGGCATTTCATGTGACCAGAAGTGAGGAAAAGTCATTTCAAGGGGGATGGAAGGTCATGGTATTTGATGAAAGATTACGAGGGCAAATACATTTTTACAAAATAATGAAGAGCACTGATAGGGATACAGATTGTTTGTTCTGTGTAGTATAGTAAATGTGGCCCTTAATGTTTTTGTGCAGATCAAATGGCTGATCAGAGGCCGTAAGGAGGGAGGCACTCTGAGGGTTCAAGAACGCTTCATTGCTGGCTCTCTGGCTGGAGCTACAGCTCAGACCATCATCTACCCTATGGAGGTGAGATACATAAAGAGACTTTCACTTTTTAGCTCTAGATGGTATATAACCACAATATTCCACTCCTGCCCTAAACTAATGACTGCCATTCTTAAAACCCTTTGGGAAATTAATAAGGAAATGCTTGGGAAATTAGGCCTTCCGTGTTGGCCTACAAATGCACCTAAGAACAGCTCTGTGAAAAACTTCTAGTTAGCATCATCTTTAAGCACTTGTACAGAGTTTATAAAATAAATGCAATATAAATGTATATACAGGTATTTCTGGATGTAAACAAAACAATCTCCTAGTTTTAGACAATGGAGCAAACAGGACAGGAATGCTTAACTTAAGCTGTCAATTTGATATCTGTACTAATGTTTACGTTTATGAATATATATATACAAATATAATAATAATGGTTTTCACAAAAATGCTGTCATTAACACCGATAATAATACGAATAATACAGTATTTCTTGAATTGCAAATCAGCATAATATAATGCTTTCTGAAGGATCCTGTGACACTGAAGACTGAAATATGATGCTGACAATTCAGCTTTAAATCATAGGAATAAATTATATTAAAAATTTATCAAAATAGTAAACAGTTATTTAACAAGATTGTAAAAAAAATTCACGATATTACCCTTTTTTTACTGTGTTTTTGACTAAATATATGGAGGCTTGGTCCTATCGTTACAATTAAAATCATTCAGGAATTGTACAGACCACAAACATTTTCAAATAATAGTATAGATATAGTTCAGTCATTCATTTTCTTTGCTTAGTCCCTTTATTAATCTGGGGTCACCACAGTGGAATGAACCGCCAAATATAGTTCAGTATAAAACAAATTACAAAATGCTTATTGTTTCTTAAAAAAATTATTTATTCAGAAAATAATTTAAACAGAAAATTTCAACAGAAAATTTAAATTGAAAATTTTTAATTACAGTGGACGTACATTAGGCCCAAAAATTATAGTATAAAGGAATATAAAGGATAGTTCATCCAAAAATCTCAATTTACTCGCTATTTATTCGCCCTGGTTCTAAACCTTCAATGAGCTTCTTTCTTCAAATATTTTGAAAAAGCTGAAAACTGGCATTTTCATATAGGAAGAACAAACATGTAAGTCAATGGTTACACGTTTTTAGCATTCTACAAAATATCTTCTTTTGTGTTCAACTTTAGAAAGAAAGTCAAACAGGTTTGGAAAAAGTAAAGGGTGAGTAAATGATGACGGAATTGTACTTTTTGGGTGAACAACCCCTTTAATATTGTGTGTGTACTACAGTAGTCAACATTTGAAGTGTGAACATTGCTTTAATGATCTGACTCACATACTGTAATGTCTGGCTGTAAAGGTATCTGTTATCCCAAGTAGTGTATAGTGTTCACAGATATCAAACACCAGATATTCATGAAACAGAAGAAGCTGTTAAACAAAGTTGTTCCTGATTTGTTTGCTTGTTAATTCATGCTATTCTAAATGCTCAAGGAGCTGAAAATGAGCCGGGCGTGACTGTCCAGAACACCTTCGATTTTCACCTGGCAGGCTTGAAAACAGAGCAGAAAACAAGCTTCTTTTCTGTCTTCGAATATTTATTTAATGAGCAGATCAGCATCGATTTTTCAGAAGCCAAATCCTTAATTTATTTATTTAAAGCCCTTGATTAGAAATACTGAACAGAGCGGCTGATACTTAAAGTTACCTTGCAGTGGCATCAAAACTTTCTCTATATTTTCTGTATTTTTACTCTGTTCCTTCAACTTTCTCAGGTTTTGAAGACCCGTCTGACCCTTCGGAAGACTGGACAGTATTCTGGCATGGCAGACTGTGCCAAGCAGATACTGCGTAAAGAAGGAGTGCGTGCGTTCTACAAGGGCTATGTGCCCAACACACTTGGCATCATCCCTTATGCTGGCATTGATCTGGCTGTCTATGAGGTATGGCTCTGTGGGTGTGTGTGTGTGTTTTAACAAGTTTAAGTGTTTGCGAGCGCCTGCTGTCATTGATAAGCTCTGGGAATTCATCAGTCTGAGTTGCTATGGATTGTTAAATGATGTTATGTATTTACGTTGCTGTGTTCTGCTGTCTCTTCCCAACAACTCACAGATTATTTTTCAGCTGAACTCTATTAACCCTTTGTCGTTCTTTATTTGGTGCCAAAAAACATATTTGATTCAGCCAAGCATGCATTAAATTGATTAAAAGTGTTGGTAAAATCATTCATGGCCAGATTTACTAAACAGGGAATGTTAGCTTTAGTGCAATCTTATTAAAGCGCAGATGTGAGTGTAAAGTTGTTTCTGCTGACAATGCGCAGTTTAAAAAAAACAGACACCTGGCAGTGAGATTTTTCTCAGATTAAAGAAAATCAAAACACTCTCCTTCTGTGATTAAAAAAGCTATTAAAAATAACTCATGTTCAGTGATAATTTTGCATCATGTGTCTTTAGTGAACATAGACACTATTTCTAAGTATTATTTAAATGTTTTCACACTGAGTTCTGACACTTTCCATAAAAATATTAAGCAGTAAAAATCAGCATATTATTGTATATTTGTTAGATTTAATGGAATAAATAACAACAATAATACTAATAATAATATCAAAATAAATAATAACTCAATTCAATTGCAATAATATTACACAACAATACTGTTTGTATTGTGATTTGTCTATTTCCATCTTAATATATAATATTGTCTGCAGCTTAATTCGAACAATATGAATGTTTATTCTGCAATGTATCAGAATGAAATGATATTATACATATATTTATATACATTAAACATATAATTTATGTACATATATTCAAAAGTATATGCGTAACCCTGTTCTCTCAGACTCTGAAGAACGCTTGGCTCCAGCGGTACTGTATGGGCTCGGCTGATCCGGGAGTTCTGGTGCTGCTGGGATGTGGCACTGTGTCCAGCACATGTGGACAGCTGGCTAGTTACCCGCTGGCTTTAATCCGCACACGCATGCAGGCTCAGGGTGAGCCAGATCTAATTCATTCACAGAAATCTCTAGTCATGTTACTCCGCTTCCCTTGCAGTTCTTTATGAGACCAAATATGTTTGCAAGCATGAACATACTCTTTAATTCCCCCCTTTGGTCTTGACAGCATCAGCAGAAGGCGCTCCTCAGCTGTCGATGGTTGGCCAGTTCAAGCACATTGTGTCCCATGAGGGTGTTCCAGGACTGTATCGTGGCATTGCCCCCAATTTCCTCAAAGTCATCCCTGCTGTGAGCATCTCTTACGTGGTTTATGAGCATATGAAGAAAGCACTGGGAGTGGGATCTTAAACGGAGACACAATCAGAGTGAGAGAAAAACCTGTAGTTAAAGAGGACAATGTAACAATGTACCTCATAAAAAACAAGCCTTAGGAAGGCAACGAAGACCTCTAGAGACAAGGATAAGCATGACGTAGCCAGCGAATGACCTAAAAATCTACTCCACATTGTACACAATCACATTCCCATGACAATTCAGACTTTAGCAGAACGGAGAGACAATTTTAGGCTGAGGCAGCCATTAAAGGATTAGCTCACTGCTACAATGAAAATTCATTTACTCACTCTCATGTCGTTCCAGAATTTTCACAATCTCTGAACACATATGAACTTTTCCAGCATATGTTTTACGCAGCAAATGCCCTTCCAGCCACAACCCAACATCCATACACTCTCATTCACACACATGCACTACGGACAATTTAGCTTATTCCATTTACCGTATAGCGAATGTCTTTGGAAACTGGAGCACCCGGAGGAAACCCACGCGAACACAGGGAGAACATGCAAACTCCACACAAAAATGGCAACTGACTCAGCCGGGGCTCGAATCAGTGACCTTCTTGCTGTGAGGTGATTGTGCTACCCACTGCGCCACCATGACGCCCTCCATTTCCAAATTTGAATGATGTAAATAATGTTCACTACACTAGTTCATATGAATTTTGCTTTCATGAAAGTTTAGTTAAAATGATCTCAGAATTCATTAAAAAATACCTTAATTTGTGTTGTGAACATGAGATTTTAGAATCACGTGAGTAAAGGATGACTGAATTTTCATGTTTGGCAGAACTATCCCTTTAACAGCAATGGCTGCGTAGAACACATTGTATCTCTATGACTGGCAGCTTGGAGATCTCAGGTTTATTGTACACTCCTTACCTGCTTATTTCACATAAACAACTTCTTATCAGGGGAACACCCAAACTATGGTATGTTTTTAAGGAATGCTATTAATAAACATAGGGTAATATAAAACACTAATGGGTAGTAAAATATATTTAGTGATAAGGAGAAATAGTGAACCTATTGCTGTATTTTTATGATGATTAGTTTTAGACTTTATTTTTTTTTCAAATGACAACCAAAGTTTCTCTCCTCAACCTTACCAAAATGTTGATGAAGGTGTTTTAATGTACAGTGGGGCAATGGATTTTTGAAATATTCTCTTCTAACTGGCATTTCATTAACGTTATGAAGGAATGATAAATGATCAAGCATGTTTGAGCAGGGATTTACACTGTGGTATGACTTGTGTATTTTTGTAAAGGCCATTTAGAGCTTAGCATGTTGTACTTTAATGATCAAACGATTTGCACTTTTCAGATGATTGTGGAATTTAATTAGAATCTGATTCATGATGCTCTTTAAAAACATATGCTGCTTTGCTACCTTCTTACAATTTTAACCTCTTCTGATGTTTCAGTCCCTGTTGTTAAGACTGAGAGTGAAATTCAGGATTTAATGTTAAAATGATATGTAAATGAACAAATGAAGCACGAACAAGGGCATTCGAATGGGAGTTTACAAGTGAAGTTTTGCATTAGATTCGGATGCTTTGTTTTTATTGATGTATGTGCTGTGCATGGTGAATGCTAAAAATGTGGCTCAAAGTGTATAAATCAAAGGGCTTTTGGTAGTGCATGTTGTCAACAAGGCAACTGGTGTCACAATTTGCATGTTTTATGTGTTTCTCCATATCAAAAACATGCAGAATACTGTTATATTTAAAGCTGACAGTACATGTGGGTTTACTCAACATGATTTTTGTCACCCAGCAACAAACTAACGGATGACTTAAAATCACAGGTTACAGGTTACAATGGGCTATACGCACACAGACTTTTAATTTTCAGCCAGGCAACCCAAGGGCTTCTGGTGAACTCTCTTTCCCTTTACAAAATTGTCTTTACTGTCTTCGCTACAAATCTTCACTGCCTCTTACAGTAGATATACAATATGAAGTAGGGCTCAGATCAGACAAGAAGCATTGCATTAAATTCTCTTTTCCCTCACTATGTCTTTAAAATATGGCAGTTTATTTTACCCCAGTATTTTCAATTGAATTTCTGCGCTAGCCTGTTGCTACTGATGGCGCTAGTGGTTACAATGATCTTTCATCTCGTTTCACACTTGAAAAACTAAATTAATGCTTAAGTCTATTTAACTCACATTAAGCTTTCACCGGAAGTTTATCGTTGGCTTTAAAACTTCAGCTGTGCATAGAGCCCATTAGCATTGCTGTTGATTTGGTTTTTATAATGAATAGACAAAACTACACTTTTTCACATTCTATTTTTATAGTCAAATATCCATTCATACCTCTGAATGAGTATATTTAATATCTAACTGGCTATACATTTGATGCAGATTTTGCTGAATATGAATATTTAAATGCTTGCCTCTTTCATTTTTGAGTATGACGCGGTTTTATGTATGACTACTTTTTGAATGTATATTTAAAATAGCTTACAATAATTACCTCTAAAGATTGTATTTAGAAACTGATTTAGCCTACTGTATATTTGTTTTGCTTGAATGCATTGCATCGAGAGTAGTGTGCCTTGACATGCTGTATTCACTTTAAAAGATGTGCATGCTGTTTCTATTGAGCTCATCTGAAAATGACTCCCTGCTTTCTTCATGTATAATTGATAAAAGTGATTGGGAGGGTATGAGCAAGAAGAATGTAGTCTGTTTGTCTTGGGAAAAGAAAAATATAAATAAAAATCAACCAATAGCCTACATAAATCAGTGTCATTGTCTCTTACCATTTTTCTATCCTCAAAATAGCTTTGTGAAGTTGAAGTACAAGTCTATATAAAACATCTTCTAATAAACTGTCTTTTATTTAGTCAGAATGAGTCTAATAAAAGATAACAATGAGTATCAGACAGACAGAGACACGCGTGCGCACACACGCAGTTGTCTTGTTCTTATAATAATTGTATAGATTTCTTATTTTTATTCTAATTAATCGTTAGACCCACCGCAAGTTCATTCAAGTTGTGGATCTCCTATCCAGTTGGTGGCGGTATTACTTCTGATGAGTAGTCATTGCGTTGAAATACCGCCGTCACTTCCTTTTTACTCCATTTTATTTCGGCCAATGTTTTGATCGGTTCGAGCGTGGTGTTTGCGGCAAGCGTTGGTGAATAAATCATGGGGAGAAAAAAGAAGAAGCAGATGAAGCCCTGGTGTTGGTATCCTTATTTAAAAATATCACGCAGCTGTTCTTCATTTTTGTATTTGTCTATTAGCACGAATGAGCTCACTTCCTGTTTGCGTCCAACGCATTGTTCGCATATTTCACTGATAACAAGGCCGTGTCTTCAGACATCACAGACGCGTTCAAATTGGCTCTCTATTTGAATTCCGAACCCTCGTTAGTGCAAGCGCGCATTTACCCTAGCAAACGATAGTAAATGAGTGAAATAAGAGGGTTGGTTAATCGTTAAAAATGTAATAAAGTATGCTCAACGTGTTATTGTCATCGAAGCGAAGTCTCTCCTGTAAATGTACCGACCTGACACGTCACGATAAACATGTTAAGATGACTATAAGAGATTTTGTGTAATTGTTACTTATCATTGTGTAACGCCTTTACCTCTTTTGATAGAACAGATTCTTAACCAAGGTCTTCTAAAAACTATATTTAATAATAATACGTTCAGCAATCTTCGCATGTAAATGATTGAAGCACCCATGCTGATGATGCTTTACACCTGTGCCGATATTCAGTAGTACAATATATCGTGATAGTACAATGTAACGAGCATGAATATGATATTGTGATCGTGAAACCTTCAAAATACCGTGATTTTTTTTAAATTGTAGAACGTAAAAACTAAAACTTATCTATGAACATAGATAACACAGAACTAATCTATGAATGAAAAATACTTGTAAAGCTTTAATTATTTACGTCATGTTAATTTCCTGTTGTGTAATAGCCTATTATGTAACTTCAATCTAAATGTTGTAACTGTTTTATTTCATTGAGGTAATATCTAATAACTTTCTAAACTAACATCCTATCTTTTGTTGTGGTTTCTCACTGTTGATGTTAGATAAAGGTGCAGTAGGTTATCTGCCAAAATGCTAACCGATTAGCATAATATCTTTGAAACTGTCCCACCCCAACCCCAAAGCCGTGCCTTATGATATCATGAACGCGCACCTAAAAGATGATGTTAGGCAACCCTCTAGATCATGTCATTCGCCAGTTAGAAAACTTTATAGTCCATTATAATACTACAATTCTGAATGAAAATCAGTTTTATATCAAGCACGTTTTGAGTTTTGTAGTTAGCAAGCAAAACTTGTCATAATGTGCAACATTTTGTACATGCAAGGATCGCTGGTCTCACGCGCTTCATCCTAAAGCAACTACTGTATGCTTAGTGGTTGCGCAGTGGTGTGCAGGAATTGCACTTATTACTAAACCATACTTACATGCTATTTCAGACCAAGTAGAATGGTAAACAATATAGGGAGCACATCATAGGCTGTCATTGTTCTAAAATGAACTAATGTGAATATATAACCAATTTCAGCTCCATGAAGGAGACTAGACAGAAAAGCGCTGTTTACTGATGTTTTGTTGTTAAACTAAATAAAAATCTACAGTAATGATGGTGTAAAAGGCACATTATGAAACTGAAAATAGTCACATCAATCTATAGCTGGAAGATTTCAGTGACTGAACAACACTTCTGTGCATATAACAACATAATCTACATCAGCTTTGTGTGACTAAAAGAGTTTTAAAACATAACATTACCTGTCTAAAAGAAATAATTCAGCCATGGTGTCGTCCTTCCTCCAGCATGCAAAGGTACCTCCAATATTGATTCAGGATGTAAAAAAGTTGATTCAGCATTTGTTTTTACTGCTGTCACTCTCTCTCTTATGATCACATGAACGCGGCATGCGTGCATGCGCAAATAGCAGATCTGCGTGAACAGCTGCAAATTGAATTGTTTACTCTGAATGGTACATATAATAAAGCAGAACACCAAAAATGTATTCTTTGTTATTAGAACTGTTAAAACACCTGTTATTAGTGCCTTTTTTGTATAAATTTATTTAGTCTTTATTTAGTCAAAACCTGTTCTTGTTTATTCGACTTTAACTGCAAACTCAGGTACTGTAACAGGGATTTTGATGATGAAAAGATTCTCATTCAGCATCAGAAGGCCAAGCATTTTAAGTGTCACATATGTCACAAGAAGTTATACACGGGTCCTGGTCTGGCCATCCATTGTATGCAGGTGTGTAGTTTGAATTTTGCTTTTGGAATATACACTCCAATATATGTCCAATATTATTTACATTGGCCAATTCACTGTTTTGGTTTATTTAATGAAGGTTCACAAAGAAACTATTGATGGTGTCCCGAATGCAATACCTGGAAGGACTGACATAGAACTGGAAATCTATGGAATGGAGGGTATTCCAGAGAAAGACATGCAGGAGAGGAGACGAGTACTTGAACAAAAAACACATGGTAGCACATTTCATTTTCTCTTATTTATTAATTTTTTCACGTGGTATGGTACGGGTCACCTTTATCAGGCTTGCATTTCCACTGCCAAAAGGGTACCAGTGGTGTGGTGTACGACAGAAAGTTTCAGTCGACGTCATTCTTGCTCGAGGAAATGTCAAAGTAAAGCTGTACGGGTCGTTCATTTATATGAGAAGCACAGATGTTTTATACACATAAAAACTTGTCTATAAAGGTTCGTTACTAACCTTTCTTTGAACAGCATGTGATTGTAATTGCAGATCAATGATATGCAAAATAGCCTACTGTAACATCTGCAGTTATATGAAAGAAATAAATGCAACATACATACAATATGTTTAACCTATACAGACCTTAACAGTCTCTGATATGTTACCAATTACAGAAAAACTACACGCAGCATACATATAGGTCTTATTTGACTTCAAAAACAACATGCAGCATATAGCCCAGTCAGTGCAAACCTCTCATCTGTATCTTTAAGTTTCAGCAGCACATGTAACCTCTTGTTAGAAAGTAATTCCGTCACTCTGAGTTCATAATAGTCCAAAAGTTGATTTCTAATAGTAAACATGGCAGTTAATGATTTAGGCTGCTGAAAGAATCCTTTGCTCCTTTGTTTTTTCGGGCTTCTTCTTTGTTTTTTCACGCTGTTTCTGAAAGGATCGGATGTCAGAAGCACTTCAATAATTCCTTACACTATATGTTCATCAGCTCAAGAAATTCATTATTTTAAATACAGACGTGCACGTGAGCTCTCTTTCTCTCTCGAGAAAGTGAAACCGTTTTAGACGGCCTTGTAAACAACATGTATGTATATATTATTATGGGGTAATGTCTCGGCTGTGTATTTAAAAATGGTGCTTTTTGTTTTTATTCTCCTGGCTTGTGTACAAGCTAGTGAGGTATCTCTGTAAACCACGTGCTTCACCCCGCCTTTTTAATACCCTTTTGTTGAGCTAGGTAGGGTAGATATCGAAAGAGTACCCAAAAAGTGGTATGATACGATTAACTTTTTGGTACCTTTTGACAGTGAAAACAGCCATAAAAGCGCACCGTACCGTACTGTACCATTCAATGCAAACAGGCCAAAAGAGAACCCTTTAGTATCAATTGTGTACCATTTTCTTGCTTTTTGGCAACAGATCAGAAGAGAAAGCAGAACCAGGATGACTCTGATGAAGATGATGATGATGAAGAGCCTGGACCCTCTTTTCAACAGCCAGCAGCAGCCGTTCAGCCTCAGGCAGCCTATGCCCCTATGACCCAGCCAGGAATGGCCCCTGTCCCAGCACCAGGGATGCCACCTGGAAGCTACTCAGGTGTGCATTTTAAATGCTCAAATAACTCGATGTATGCTGTTGTGCACAGTATTAGAGATACAGTTATTAACTGATTATCAACAAATGGCCATCATTAAGGTGCAACTTACTTGCGGTAAACTCTTCTGGTAATATGTTTGGAGAAACAAAACGGGGTTTACTGTCCATTGTTGTTGCATTGGACTGCGTTTGTTGTGAACAGCATTTATAGAGTTAATTAACTGAAATGGATTAGCATATCATCAAACTCAATTGGTACATTTAGCTCATTCAGCAAATGTAATATATATAAAAATTGAAATTATATCCACCTGAGGTATGGAAGACCGATGAAGTGGGCTAATAACTAAATGTAAAAATCCCTTAACTTAGACATTCAGTAGTAAACACTGGCCCTTTCACGTTCTCTAGATTTTCCTTCTGCACGTTATCCTGTACAAATTTGAGAAGAAAATATCACACTTGAAGCAAAAAGCGATATATGCTCATCCATCAGTTACCAGTCTGTGCTTTTTGGCATATTATATATTAGTTATCAGTGTATTTATTCATTAAATGCCAGCTCTAATACATTATTAGTTGTTGAATTTTTACAGTGCTACAAGCTTTTTATTTATTTTTTTTAGTAAAATAATTTTTTTTTGAGTGAAGATGTTTGTATTTTGAGTGTCATTTTCACATACTATCAGTCCAGTGAAAACGTGCAACTGAAATAGACACACACCTACCATTATTAATGCTTTCAGGTAATCAATGAACTGTTTATTTAAATTAAAACTGATCATGGCATTTTGTTGAAATTGACATCCCCTACATGTTATTTTTAAATGGCTTCTCTTTAAGGAATGCCTCCAATGATGCCTGGTGTTCCTCCAATGATGCCAGGCATGCCCCCTGTCATGCCAGGAATGCCTCCAGGGTAAGCATTAATAGAGCTTAAATTATTATTTTTTGGTTTAATAACCCTATGCTGGGAATTTTTTCCTTGCATTATCAGTTATGCTTTCCTTTTTGTTAATGTTTATTTTAATAGCATGATGCCAATGAGTGGAATGATGCCTCCCGCACATGGAATGCCCCCAATGATGCCTGGCATGCCACCAGGTACAGTACTCTTTATTGTAATTTTAAATATGTATATAAGCGTTTGTATTTTGTTTTATTATTTGATAATGATTTGCTTGTTCTGCTCAGGTATACCTCCTCCTATGGGCCATCACCCTGGCATACCCCACATGGCGCAGGCTCCTCCTGCTGCCACCCGGCCAGCTGTACCTGCCACCACAGTATCCACACCACAGACAAGTGTTTCCAAGCCACTGTTTCCCAGTGCAGGACAGGTATTTTTTCCCATGTTTTTTTTTATTACCTGAAATGTACTATGAATTCTATTTCAAAGTAGCATGCAGTTGAACAACAAGCAAACAAAACATATGCACACATTTGACTTGGTGCTGTTTCTCATATGCCATTAGTTTCACTTTCACTTTAAATGAATTTGCTTAGGCTTGATTTCTATCAATAATACAAATAAGAATTGTTCCTGCAGAATACAACTATGGTTGGTTTGTTTGTTTTGATGTGTTAAAAATACTGTTGAGTGCATTTAAATAGTTTTTCTGATGCATATATGAAATAATTGTTATTGTCAGTTTAAAAGGACAGTTTATGCTTTAAGTTAAACCTATGAAAACACTGACAGATCAGATAAAAAAAAAAAACGATCATCTAAAGCTCTCAATTATATCAGGGCTTGTAGCATGAGAGTGTGGTTTTAAATTAGACGTGTTGATATTGGTAGTGAGGTGAGCATCAGTCATGTCCAGAATCAAACAGGGTCTTTATTGTGTGCTCTCTCTCCACGCTGCAGATGGGGACTCGAGCTCCAAGCACAAGCTCAGCCTCCTCCAGTCTGGACACCTTGTCAGCATCCTCTAAACCGCTGTCCCAAGTATGCAGTAGCTTGCTGACTCGGTGAAAGAGCTGCTTTATAAAACTATTGATGGCATGTAACAGCAGACAGACCTCAGACTTCCTCCTTGAATAATTGATTCTAGAGGACATCTGAAGTGCTTCGGATTAGACAAGTTTTATAGAGGCTGAAAAGTGATAGACTAATTTTAACCTTTTGCTGATTTTTAGTTATGTAAAATAGCTTAAGTGTGTGTGAACACAGTGGCCCCAAAAATGATTTGGAGAATTTGGAGGGTGTAAGTAATGTGCATTTATATATCATGTATGACCATATATCCAAAGCACTTTACAATCATGAGTGGGGATCTCTTCACACCACCACCAGTGTGCAGCATCCACTTCAGGGTTCAACACTAAGGATTTTTTCTACTGGCCCGATTGGACCAGTGGTTCAGATTTTTACTTGCCCTGCCAAATTTTTTACTGGCCCCACCAAAAAAAAAAAAGTTAATTGCTATTTTTTTGCCACATATTTTAAATAATGTGTCAAAAATAATTTCTAAAAATGTTAAAGAAAATGTGCGAGATTTTATTGCAAAACAAAACCTTAAAATGACTTAAAAATGACAACAAAACATCACAAAACAGACATTTTCTGTTAGCCTCATAATCAGATGTTGTCGTCTCTTCGCTGTGTTGGTTTTTTACCAGGTTACGGAAAAAAATAACATGCTCACAACATCCAATCAGATAAGAGGAACCAAAAAAGTAATATGGTATTTACGACTTCACAGAGAAGGTAGCATTCAAATACTTGAAAGCACAAACTATTTCTTGATTTTAAGACTATATATGCATGAAATTGACAAATAGTCGCAGGGAAATTAAAATTTAGTGACAAGGCAGCACTGGCCTGATCGGGCCAGAAACGATTCTGTCTGCTGTCCCGAGCATCTCTCACACTGTCCCCAGGCCATCGGGCAGTCCATATTGTTGAGCCCTGCACTTGATCCTGATCTAAATTTTATAACCAGAAAGCATCCAATACTTTATTGTGGCCAACGAGGTGTTTTATCGTTTGAACACTTATTGCTGTCTTAAAGTCTTAATAATACACTGGTTTTAAAATTGTGGCCATCATTTATTAATGTAGCTAATATAATGCTTTCAAATTGAGATTCACATATTGTCTGAATGCTAAATAAATCATCTTTCTGTGTTGATGTATACTTTGTTAGAATAGGACAGTATTTGCTCTAACTTTTTGAAAATCTGTAATCTGAGGAAGTTACTTATAAAGTTGTCTAGTTGAAGTGTTTAGCAATGCACGTTACTAATCAAATTTATCTTGATGCATTTACAGTTGGAAATCTGCTAAATATCTTCATGGAACATACTTACTTAATATTTTACTGATTTTTAGTGTCAGTAAATCAGTAACTTGGACCCATGCAATATATTTAAGGTTATTGCCAAAATATAACCATGCAGCAAAAGACAGCATATAAACTATTTTAATATCAGTCAATAGCTGACCTGATCAGATTTTTGCTTAATTTCTAGACCGTTATTAAAATGTTTTGTCTACTTTTTGGGGTCACTGCATTCATTTTCTGTTTCTTGTTTTGTGTGCTAACTGTAGTACCTTAATGCAGAATTGTGTTGAATTGGTGAATGTATCTCATCTTGGTCTCTCTGCAGGTCCAGCCAGCTGTTTCTGGTGTAGCGGCGAGCCCTTCTGCCCCCTCTGCTGCTCCCAAGCCTACATTCCCAGCCTACACACAATCCTCTGCCACTGCTCCGCCCAGCACTAGTAACACTGTGACCAAACCCGGCACCCCAGTCACAAGTAAACCTGCCACCCTCACCACCAATAGTGCAACCAGTAAGTTGATCCACCCCGATGAAGATATATCACTGGTAAGTGAATCTGTACTTTTAAGCTTTGCAGAAAAAACTGATCATCTTTGGAACGATCTATTGCTTGTGTTTGATCAAACCTAGACTCTTCCCTACTTGACACACTTTGTTCAGTGGAACATGCATTTATAAAACTTGAGCGTTTTTGTCTATATGGTGAAAGTTAGCACATGGCTCAAGTGTTGTTTTTAGCTTTCACTATGTCGTCTAGGAACAAAGGACATATGAAGCAAAAGAGTTCATATTCATGTCTTGATGTACTTTTGTGTTATGTATGTTACAGGAGGAGTTGCGAGCGCAGCTGCCTCGCTACCAGTTTAAAACCCCCAGTGCAGGACAGGTCCACGTTAGTTCACCACCAGTTGCACCAGGAGGCGGTGTGTTGCCCCCTCAGCAGGGCATTCCTGCACAGCAGCCGGGTGTTAGGCATCCTATACAAGGTGGGGTGTATCTAAGTGGTCAAGGACTTGCCCAAAAAATCTAATCAAACGTCTTGTTACTATCTATCATTCTCTGGTCTGTCATACATCTACTTAAAATGATCTGTATGTTCACTGTGTTGTTGTAGATAGTATTGTAGATGGATATCATTTCGATTTTGTTGATCAAGATACTGATTTCAAAACTGCTCACCGATGCTGGATCTTATCGATACTATTTTCTATCATTTGATGCAAAAAGATTTGAAAGATTTTGAACATCTGAAGTTTACAAATGCCTGCAAGCAAACAGGACACATGAATCACTAAATGCAGTACATCACTTGAATTGAATGGCGTGTTTCATTAGTAAACTAAATAGTTCATTGTTGTATTATTGCAGTAATGTCATGTTTCAGCAGTGTATTTAATAATGGTGCTTCCGGTGTTGTCAATCCCCTGGCTTATTTTATGTGCAAGTGATGATCTGTGGTTAATCAATAGCATTCACTACAGAGACTAGCTCCACTTTTGTTCTATTGTACTGGAATACTAGATGGCCTTGGGAAAGGATTGCAAAAAGTGTTATGATACAGTTCACTATTTTGGTAGTAATGACTGGAAATCGAAATGAATACATGCTGTACTGTCATTACAAAGCTCATCCTTTACCAATCTTGGTATGTGCCAGTGTGGATTCATAATGCAGCAACAAGAAGTATTTAAAAAAAAAAAATTGTTTGTATTAAATGCAACTAATCCCATGCGTCTCATGCAGGTCCATACGGTGCTCCGCCACAGGCAGTGCCCGGGTATGTCCCGGGTGGGATGCCACCATATGGCCAAGCTCCACCAATGGTTCCTCCCTACCAGGCTGCTCCCCCTCGGCCAGCCATTGGCATGAGGCCTCCTGTAATGTCTCCCGGAGGCCGCTATTGAAGCGTCACCGCTGGTCTTCATTAGGTTTGCCGATTCAAGCATTTTACCATCTAGTGGCGTGCTTTACTATCCAGATCAGTAACCGTAACCCTCCTTCTTGCAATGAGGAGTCAAACTGTGTAACGCATGGGACATTCTGATTTTACCCAGTCTTTTATTTTTAGACCTACCCTTTGTTGCAGATCATACAGTTTGGCTTTTTTTCCCCATGTTTTGTTTAGGTTTTTAGAAGTGAAGTGTAGTAAATATGGTTCGTATTAATTTGAAGCGGCTGGAGTTTCGTACAGCACCTTTATCAAGATCAAGGCAAGTCACTGTAAATATACTACTGTACTAAAAGTGTGAAGCCTTCGCAGCACCCATAGGTGCTGTTGGGCGTCCTGTCCCCAGCTTTGCTTGGTGAGGGCTTCAGATAGCTGTCACTGTTGACCTTATTTTTCTATGTCTGCTTGTCTACATTTACAGTGTTCCCTCTGTAGGGCCAATAACAAGGACTCCTGTGAATGATATCTGTATTGTTCCCCTTTGAATTGTAATAAACGATTGAAATCTAACGGCTGTTTTTTCATGAGCAAGTAAAGGCCAGTCCCACAAGGTTTGTACTACAGATGATACACGTGACTGCTGTTATTTGTATGAAGATGGTGTTTTTACGATGTGATGAGAGCTGAAGCGATTGCTTCCACCTATTATGTTCCTACCAGTTCTTTCATATTGAGGTTTAAGGGGTCAAATAATGAGGAATCAAACTTGCTTTCATCTTTTGAGAAAAACTTTGCCTTTTTGATGTAACTTTCAGAACTCAACAACAAAAACAGTCCTAAATACACAGGCTATTATACCTAAACTAAAGGCAAACTAACTGCATTACTCTGACTAAAGTTCATTCAGTCAGAAGGCACAATTTGAGCAGCACAGATGATCAGCATTTACATAGAAATATTTAAAATGCTGCAACAAAGTAAATGAGAAAGTAAAAACCAAACTGTGACTGTTTTGGTGAAAAGGAACTGTTTCAGAAGTAAATGAGGCCCCTTTCATCTCTTTATGCAAGAACATATATGATTCACTTATGGAACACAAAATAAACAACCATTCAGTTAGCTGTCTTCCTGAAAGACTCAAGTAACCCTTGTGATCCACAGAATTGTTCATGTCCAGAGCAAAGGCCCGTTCACACCAATGACTATTACGTCATTAAAAAATAAAAAATCATTTTGCGAAGTTTACATCACAGCTACAAGCACAAAGAAACAATAATGTGCATTGGTGTAATGCCAAGTTGCTATTATCATTATACTTCTCAATCCTGGTGTGAATTGGCCTTTAAAGCGATTTAGTTCACCCAAACATGTAAATGTATTTATTATTTACTCCACCTTCACTTGTTCCAAAGCTGTTTTCTTCTACTCATCCCAAACTAAGATATTTTGTAGACAGCTGAAAACCTGTAACCCTTGACTGACAGTGTTTATTTTATTTCTATGGAAGTCATTGTTTACAAGTTTCCAGCTTCCTTCAATATATTCATATATTTTGTGTTCAGAAGAAGAAAGAAACTCCTAAAGGTTTGGAACTACTTAAGAGTAAGTAGTAAATACATTTAATTTGTGGGTAAACTATCTTTTTTAAAGGGGCAGTTCACTCAAAAATGAAAATGTACTCTGTTTACTGACCCTCAGGGTGTCTTTATTCTGTTGAAGATATTTTGATGAATGCTAGAAATTGGTTGCTACTGATGTCCAGAGCAAGAACAACAAATACCTTGGAAGGTAGCTGTAGGATTTCAACATTCTTCCAAATGTCTTCCATTATGAGTTTTTAATTTTTGAGTGAACGATCCCTTTAAGAGTGTGGTTTTCAGGAAGAGACAGGTTAGGTGACTGTAGTTCCCTGTGGTTGTTGTCCTAAACTGAGGATTTCTCTTCTCCTTGTAGCGATGCCATGGGACTGGCTGAGGCAGAGTCTCAGTGTTGCCCTGCCCAGGCTGAGGCAAGTCTCGTATTTTCTCTCTTTACTTTCTGTATTCAGGGGGCTTCACAGCC
>CAIGQQ010004433.1:2482535-2501843 GCA_903798035.1 Danio albolineatus | reverse complement strand
GCAGATACAATATTGTATACTTTGTGAAAGGTACCACCACAGTGACAGGACACTTTGTACCTTAACAGTGTCAAAAATGCTTACCAAACATTTATTAAAATGCCTCAAATGTTTAGTTTACAATACATATAGTTTTGTTTTACCAGTTGTTTTGTATTATTGTATTATAAGACTAAAAATGTATGTTTATAAGTATCTCTAAACATACTTTTAAATGATGATTCTTGTTTTAATATGGAAATTATTTATAAAAATCACTTTGCCTTTCCAGTCATATTTATTTAATAAATACTGTAATAAATAAGGAGTTGTTCAACACTTTTGTACCTTTTATACGAGAACAATTATGTGCCTTCATTTCAGTTGTACCATAAAAGGCACAGGACAGTATCATAAGAGGTCTTTTCAGTACCATATAAGGTACAATTTTTACAAAGGTGCAAAACTGTTCCTCAAGGAACATTATTTGTTCCATCGTGTACCTTTTTTTTTGAGAGTGAAGAAGTAAACATGAAATTGTGAGAAAACGTTTTAGCATTTCAAGATGGCCATCATAAGCTCACAATTATAAAGTTTCAATCCTGAGGAAAAATTCAGGTTAATAAATTTTTTTTTTGAATATTGAGAGATATAAAAATGTCAGAAGTGCAAGAGGCCAGAAACACATGAAGAAAAAAAATGACTTGAGAAAATATGAACTTGGAATTAACTGTCATAAATATGCTTGAAAGGGGTAATATTACGCTTTTTCACTCTCAGATTGTTAGTCATGGGTGTTTCAACCTTAACCCAGTGGTTGTGGCTGGAAGGGCATCTGCTGTGTAAAACACATGGCGGAACAGTGGTCCCTGATAAATAAGCAACTAAGCTGAAGGAAAATGAATGAATGAATGTTAGTCAGTGGGTATAAAAAAGTCTCACAGGGAATTTTTTTTTATTTTATTTTTTTTTATATCTCTTTTCAAGAATTTTGTTATGTCAGTAAGCGGCTCAAATCACACCTATGGAAATCCGAATAGTTAGGCGAGTTTGGGGAGCATTGGTGGCTTTAGGCATGGGCAATAGGCGGCATTTTGCTGGGGCGGCACAAAACATAAAACAAAAACGTGCCCCAGTAAAAATTATATGTGGCCCAGTAAGCTTTGACATATGTTTTACTTTGTGCAAGTGTATTATTCCCAGGAGCGATAATGCCAGAATAAAGACATTAGTGGCCATTCACATTTGGCGTCTTTTGCACGCACAAGTTTGTTATTCTCTATGTGCAACTGAAACTGCGCTGGTGTAAACAAACTGACGCACGGGCACAGAGAACCATTCCCGCGCGCCTCCTGGTGTGAATCCCGGTTGTTCACATGCATGCTGATAAAATACACGCCGCTCATGTGCTGTGAAACCAGTGCAACAGCCTTTTATGTTACTTGTGACACAAGGTGTCGGCTCACAGCGAGCTTTACTAGTTGACAAAACTCAAGTTGATATAATCTGACCATTCTGATGTCTTGCTCTATCTGTTCTTATAAAGGTTCAGTGAAATCCTCATGACCAATATTGTCATCTCAAATTTCATTGTGAAATATTTCATATCCCAATTTGCAAATGTGTAAGCGCATATTTCATGGTTTAGACATGTTAATAATGATCATATTAGTTGATATGATGGCTGATCAGTGCTGTCATATCAGCCCGCTCTGCAGTGGAAAGATTAGTGATGCTGGATTCACAACACAAACTCATCAACCTCTCCCAGAATACATGAAAGTAAGTGGATGTTTAACTGGGAGAAGAAAAAAGTAAACATTCTACTAACAAACAGTGTGTCTGTAGTGAAGAACACACATCATCAAATTGTGTAAAATGATTCTCATTGCCATAGACATCAGTGTGTATTTTACAAACCATAGATGTTTTGCTTTTGCTAGTCCATGTGTCTACAAGCCAAAATCAACATTATGTGTTGAGTTTCAGTCTTTCTCTGGCTCACAGCCAGCCTTTGGAAAGAGACAGAACTTGTAGCATGGCAGAAGCAAAACACTATTTAGGTGTTCACCAATCACAATGGACTGGGACAGCTAACAATCACAACACCTTTCAATTTTTTGGAAAACAGGCCTTTATCAAACCTAGAAATAAATTGAGCCTTTTGTGCCAGGCTGAGGAGAAAGGCATTTTTCTGTGAAAACTAATGTTTTTCAATCCACCAAGCATCAGAGCATCTTCTAGTACAGTGGTTCTCAACTGGTTTGGCCATGGGACCCACATTTGTACATGGTCATCAAGGTGCGACCCAAATTTTTAGGAACTATAATATCATTTTATTTTAGGAATTATAATTAATTTGACAGATAAATCACCTAGACAAATAAACAATATTTTATTGCTGTCACAAAATTCATCAAATTATGATGTTCAGTTACCATGAACTAAACTGAACTGTTGTCACCTGCACATTTCAAAATAAAAGTCAGGTACAAGCAAAATAATTTAAAAATTAGTGTTTTTTTTTGACCACACACCCAGCGACCCACTAAAAACATTCCCACTACCCAAAAGTGACCCACCAGTTGAGAAACACTGTTCTAGTACACCCTCAAACTAAATCAAGGCTATGTAAAAGCATAATAGAACCCCTTAAAGATCATTTCTCAAAAGTCTGCAAGTGTCTACTCTCAAATACATGCCTCTCTTCCAGATGTGACATTTATAAATCGATAAAAGGTTCTTGAAATTGTGCACATTTGACGGGGTGTCTCTGCCTTGTAAACAACCCTTAATTAATAACATATCATCGTTAAGTAATTGCATATACAAGAGCTTCAGTCATCATCAAAAGGCAGTGGCGAGAAAAAGAACTTCAGTAAGGCCAAAGTGAGAGGTAGCGACCTTTTTTAGCTCTTTTGATTCATTATTAAGCATGAAGTGAATCACAGAAAACAAAACTCTGTTTTCAGATTTATTAACAATTCTGCAGTTTAATTAAAAGTTGAGTGGTTTTGATGTCTCTGTAATTATCAAACGAGGTCAAGTTGAAGTGATTTACCCTTGCATCCAATTGTTTCTTGTTGCTGTGTCAATGCTGTCAATGAGGCTTAAAGCTGATTTAAACATCTATCTACTGTTGTATGTTAAGAAGGTTGTATAAATGTTGTAAAATACCTTATTCTTTTTTTTAATGGTACAAGTAACCGGTCGAACCACTGTTTTTAGCAGTAGTGATTTAACAGAAAACAACAACAACTAAGTGATATGCACTGCTTGTTCTGAGTAATTGTTTATTGCATTGAACAGGTGGTGTTGAAACTAATAGTAGTGTGGAGTTTAAAGAGTGAATTAATTTATTCTGAAAAAAATGCAAATGTTAATTATTGTTCAGCGATGTACAAAGGTTTGAGTTAATGGAGTGGCCTGCGCAATCCCCTGAACTCAACCCAATTCAACACTTGCAATAGTCAAAAAAAAAAACATAAGGGACACAGTTTGTTCTTTTTGAGCTGAAATACATGTTTCTGGGAGTCAGAAGCTGATTGACTTGATGCAGCGTAGCTGTTTTTCCAACTAAATACTAGTTCAGTATTATGCTGAAGTTTAAAATTATTGTTTTTCTTTGCCTCTTGCAAAAAGGAAAAAAAAATCATGAAATCTTCTAATACTGAAGTATATAACTGAATGTATAATGATTCCACAATATGTGAAATATATAAATTAAAGCTATTTAAAAGCATTTGCATGTTATTAACATTCTTTAACCCCTTGACTGCCGCTATACCAAATATGTTTTTACTGTTTTAAATAATGGTTTACATGCACAGAATTGTTGGTTTACAAAGAAAATCCAACAAAGATTTGGTTTTATTGTAAAAATAAATAAATAAATAAAAAAAAAACAAAAAAAACATGTTAAATGAGAATCTGAAATATTTTATGGCATACTTAAAACATCTTTGAATACTCAATCCCCTTTATTTATTTATTGTTTTTATAAATTGCACTTACACTTCATATTTTCAGATTTTTTCATAGTACATGTATTAACTCCGGTACTTTTACCATAAACGAACATATCAACAATTTAGTAGATATTGATATTTTAGAAATTATGGAATGTCTTGGAAAAAAATGCATTGTGTGTTAACTAGCGACATTAGGAGTTATTAAAACGCAATCAAACATATTTTTCTTTGTGGGGTCGTTAAAGGGTTAAGGCACTCCTATTTATTCAAAAACAACTGTATCTGTATTTGTCTACACATGAGGAGGAGGAGGAGGAGGAGTGAATGCTGGACTGCCAATACTCAGAAGTGTGTGTGGGGAAAGTGAGTGGTTCAATGCATAACCTTAAAATGGACGTCAGTCATTTTGGTTACTTTACTGCAGTTCAGGACAGAACCCTAGTCTGTTTGGGAAATGACAAAAGCAGGAAGATTAAAGACTAAAGAGGACCTTTCCACCATCAGTACCTTAACTTACTTTAGCGGCTAAAGACCGAAGTAGAAACTATTACTGTATTTTGTAGTTCAGTGGTGACTTGGTCTACAACATCTTGCACCCTGACCTAACTTAGGTGGAAAACAACACTTAGGTAAGTGACACAATTAATAAGTTTGTTTGAGCTTTACTGATCAGCATTAACATATGGTGTTGACATACGAGGACAACTTTAAACTCGAAGCTCTCTTGCTTGTCAGCACAATATCTATCTATCTATCTATCTATCTATCTATCTATCTATCTATCTATCTATCTATCTATCTATCTATCTATCTATCTATCTATCTATCTATCTATCTATCTATCTCTATCCATCTGTCCGTCTATCCGTCTATCCGTCTGTCTGTCTGTCTGTCTGTCTGTCTGTCTGTCTGTATCCATCCGTCCATCCATCCATCTATCTATCTATCTATCTATCTATCTATCTATCTATCTATCTGTCTGTCTGTCTGTCTGTCTGTCTGTCTGTCTGTCTGTCTGTCTGTCTGTCTCTATCTGTCTGTCCGTCCGTCTATCTATCTGTCTGTCTGTCTCTATCTGTTCGTCCGTCCGTCCGTCCGTCTGTCTTTCTCTATCTGTCTGTCCGTCCGTCCGTCCGTCCGTCCATCCGTCCGTCCGTCCGTCTGTCCGTCCGTCTATCTATCTATCTATCTATCTATCCATCCATCCATCCATCCATCCATCTATCTGTGTGTCTGTCTATCTCTAACTGTCTGTCTGTCTGTGCGATCTTAAAAGTACACTCCAATATTGTTGGACGTTACAACTGCCCTAGAGTTAAACAGTTTTACCATTTGGAATCAATTCAGCCAAACGTCAGGTCTGGTGGGATCACTTTTAGCTTAACTTAGCACGGACCACTGAATCAGATTAGACCATTAGGAAAAAAAGAAAAGAAAAGAAAAAAGCAACCCATTCTCTCATTCTGGAATAAGAAAGAAGGACATGTGCTGCTGTATCATGGCTGCAGCAGGTGCAATGATATTATGATGCAGCTGAAAATAGTCTCAAGCTAACAGTAACATCTCTGCACCTGCCACAACAGCAAAGCCCCTTGACTATTAGGCCAGAATGAAAGTAAAGTTCCTCGCATTTTCTGTCAGCAGATGTAAGGGTCAAGCTTTAAATAGGAACATTGACATTATCTTTGAGCGATATGCTGCTGGTTTAATCAGTTTCAATGGATTATGCTAAGCTAGTTGCATAAGTCTAGAGGCAACAGCTAAAACAGTATAAAGGTTTGAGTTTAAGAATGTTCAGTTTTCTTTGTTCAGGTACTGCCGTGTATTTTGCGACTGCTATGCTGAATAAACATCTTCATTAAGATTTCCACGTCGTCCTCATTTTTTCTAACATAAGGTAAAAGTGTTCCCTCCGGAGCAGGAGAATAGGTTAAAAAATGGTTTAACTCAACCGTTTAACTTGTAGGGCAGTTGTAAAACCCCAGTATGTTCCTTTAAACGTCCCGCTTTAGAAGTATTCAACACAACATGTTGACGAGCAATGACCAAACCAAATTCCTTACAGCCAAGAACAAAAATGCAATTTATTAATTTGAAAGAAGCTCCATAGTTCAAAACATTTTTTTTTCGGTGCATGTCAACAATCACATTCTATGAGGAGAGAGTAAAGAGAGAAAAATAAACATTAAAAGCCACTGACTTCTTAAAATCTCAGTACATACATATTCCTTAACATTTCAAATCAAAAGGCAAAGCAACCCAATTTCTCCATCCGCACTCATTCAGTATAACACACACACACACACACACACACACGCTCATTCACACGAAAGAACATCCTTGAAAGTCATGGGCTACAAAAAAAAACCCCACAGTGCTTCAGAATGAGACGTTCATTGGTTTAGGAATACACAGCATGGTGATGTACTGTATGTAAGAAACATGGGAAATAAGACGGGGTCGTGGGGGAGGGAGACGACAGAGCAAATGAGCACAATAAAAGGACACACAGAAAAGAAAAACCCTCTAATCCCAATGAGAGATGGGTCACAGAGGCGTTAAGAACCCCACCCCCCCTTGTGCATAGATCATGATCCTTATGAACCAGCTTCTTTTTTTTTTCTTTTTTTGTCAGATTGATACAGAACCCTGCCCCAAACCCCTCGCTTTCCATTCTCATTTTGTAATACCCGCCAACAAGAGACAGAATGACAAAGAGGAAAGAAATAGTAATGCACAATGGTCCTGATTTCAACAGGAAGGGACCTCATGTTAAGAAAATACAATAAAGATTCAAACACACAGCATTTGTATGTTCTTTCACCGTCATTTGAACAATCAAAATCATTGATCATTTTGTTTAAAATGTAAAGCAATTTCAATATATAGATTTATATATAAAGCACTCCATTTTTTAAAGTTCATTAAGAGTTCATTATTTGGTAAATATGTAACTGCTACGGATTTAGAAACAAAGGTATTTTTCTTCTTCTGAAATCCATAACCTTCAGTGCTTCTGTTTTTTTCTTTTCTTTTTTTCCTGTTATCCTCTTTCTCTAAAAACAAACATTAAATGGCGTGGAGTAGGTACTCTGGAACCCTTGCCTTCCTGAGACATGATCCACTTTTTTGTGTGTGCAAGATAGTGAACAATTATGTCTTCTTTTCTCTTTTTTCAAAAAAGGAATTTTTTTTTTTTTTTTCAAAAAAAAAAAAAAAAAAAAAAAAAGTACAGGCTTTGATATTCTAAGAACCTAACATTGCCAACATAACAAAATAAAACACACACAAACATGACAACACTGATCAATCCCAGAGTTCTGCAAGTAGCACAATAATCTTCATTCTGTAAAGTGTTTTCGTTATTCAGTTGATGGAAGTTTGTCCTTTAGAATTTTTTCTTCACACTACAATCCCATCGCAAAATTTCATTCCTTGAACTTTAGAAAAACATGAAATGCTTGTAAACTGTTGGTGGCCTTGCACGTAGATAGTGAGCAAAGAACTCAAACATTAAATGACAACAACAACAAAAGTAATAATAAGCAAACCAGAAAGGTAGGCACCTCTGAAATGAGTCTTGTAAGAAACTCTTCTCCAGATGTCTATCCAGCTCATCACGGCGGAACATGGGGAGTCCCTCTAAATCGATCTATGGCCACAGTTCTTCGAAAAGATTTTTCCCCACATTTTATATTTATATACTTCTTCTTTTTCCTTTTTTTTGTTAGTATTTTGCATTTTTTTTCTCTTCTGTTTATAATCTGAAAACAAAAATGGTGCAATACTCAAAATAATCCATTTCTTTATCATGGATTATTCCACAATAAAAGCCACTATAAGGTAGATAATCGTATTACAGATAAAAAAAACACACTTGTTATTTTTCTCAATAAGTCCTTGAGTAAACATTAACACATGAATTGTCACCTTGTCCCCTTAGTACTTTAATATGCTGTACGATTAGCTGAATGAGGGGAAGCAGACACTCAGTGCAACTCTAATAACAAAGCTAATAACAAATACAATAACAATACACATCTGAATATATTTTTGACTAGCCATCAGAAGAAAGACCAAAAGTCTAAGATGCTGAAAATGAAACATAAAGGCGCAAACAAATCCACTGTTATCACTAGCATACATTGGTTCGAGTCCACTCGCGCGATCGCATTCATCCGTCATACAGTACACGCAATCTTGTGCAAACACACACATACAACCGATGTCGTTTTGCATTTTTTTTTCATATTTGTTTTTTTTTTTTGTACATTTTTTTATTTTTTTTTAGCTAAGTTTTTTTGTTGTTGTTCAGTTTGAACCCACGTTATCAAAAAGCTTGGAAGTGTATGAATGACAAAATTATTACAAAAAATTTCACATTACATTATTGGCGCTTCTTTTGATTCAAGTATTCGTGTGTTTTTTTTTTTTCATTTGTATAATTTTGATATGTTTATGCTTTTTATCTTCTAGCAAAATTCATGAAGAGAAGAAAACAGGGGGCCTTTAAAACAAAGTAAAAATGACAATAAAATAACCAGTTACATATACATACACAGGATTTCAGATGTACATGTATATCAACCAGCATGTGCATATTCTAGCCACGGCCCCAAGAAAGAGGATTTGTGTTTCTTAGAGCTCATCATATTTCGTACGATCAAAGCGACCATCGTACTGTATCTACACAAAGTTGCATCTGAGTCGTTCTCATGGAGCTGGGGTACATTAGTCCTATAGATAAGACCTAGTATGCCCACAATGGATGACTGGGCACTTGTTAGCTAGCTAGCTAGCTAGTCAGCCAGGCATTCCTCTGGATTTCAAACAAGTTTTGGACGTTTTTTTTCAATCTGTGGTCTCGAGTACAGCTTAGAGAAAGGCAGTTAAAAATATATATGTATATATATATATATCTTCAAAAACAGGCAATAGTGATTGTTGCTAGTGTCACTCGAGTGTGAAGTTAAACAAAACAAATGAAAGAGAAAAGAAAAATCCTCCAGAAAGGAGATTCCCCCCTTTATAAGACTTGGTATGAACTGGCGTGTGCCCCAGGTCTCCTGATACAATAGGTCCAAGTGGACCTGGACCTGTTGAACGACGAAAAATAAAAAATAATCTGCACCGTTTCGGGACAGAATTTAATACCATCAATACAGCAACCCCAAAGTCATCTGTCCGCCACATTGGGGCGTCAAAAGGCTTGCAGAGAGAAGCACTTCAGTCAAAAGTGTACTACAGAATTAAAGTTTCCTTTTTTAACAACAATAATCACAACAAGACATAAACCTTTTTTGGTTTAAACAAAAGATGTACCCAAATGCGAACCATCCACAGTGCACCTAAACATTCTGGATTCCCTGTTTAATTCTCAGCAGTCCTCCCAGGCCTACATATTTGATACCTGGGACCAGGTGCTACCCGTCTGGCTTGGTGCCAAGCTGCATTCTACCTCTCCGTCTCCATGTGCTCTTTACAAATCAAATTTCAAGAAAGAAGGAGTCCCGCTCGAATAGATTCACGTCTAAGTTAAGTCAACGATAAGAATAGGTACGTTACAAGGGACTTCCTGTGAATCTTCTCCAAGTCCACTCGGCCACCTATTTAGCATATTGAAAGATAATGCAATAACACACACTTGCGCCCTCCTCATAATGATACAACAGTTTGGGGTTCTCTGAGGCTGCCCTGAGACTGCGTGTACATAATGTAAGAGATCATTCAGAGAGTAAACAGTGAGGGCCTGGTCATCTGTTCAAACGAAGCAGGCCGGTTTCTTACTGTAGGCCACGCTGGAAGGAAGCTGCCTTCTCACAATGAACCGGTGGGCTGAAGAGTGGGCTTGGAGAGAACTACAGACTGAAGCTGAAGGCCGTGAACTGCACCTCTCGGCCTGTCTTTTGCATAGAAGTGGAGAGCCGAGTCTCCATTATCGTTTTGCGTTTATTACTGTGAGAAGAGGCGACCAGGTAAAGTAGTGTACTCTGCCTGCCCTTTGTCGAAAGCACCAGTGTGAGCGTGTGGCCTGGCAGGACTGCGGCAGAAAGAAAGTGCAGAGGAGAGGCAGAAGACAAACTGAGCACCGTCAAACTATTCTTCTTTGCGTTCAGTCTTTGAAAAACAACCCATTTCCGTCACTACGAGTGATTTCATATCAACCGCCAACGCCGATTGTCGGCGTTTACACTGAGGTGTGCCTCTTAGTCAGAGTGTTTCTGCATATGCGCAGTAAGAGGGGCTGGTGAGAGCAGCTACCATAGAGACCACTGCATTGACACACACATACACACACACACACACGCATACACGCTCACAAACCGAAAAACAAAAAAGCGCAAAATGATGATTTAACATCAACAACAACAACAGCAACGAAGATAACAACAGCAATGTTGACCAAACAAACAAAGAAAAATAAAAAGAACACTGGCAATTCCAGAAGGGAAAAACCCAAACAAGTACATAAACCGAACCTGTCCACTTCCAGCTAAAGTGATCTTTGCATGAGAGGGAGAAAAAGAGTCTATGAGAGTGAAGTTGAGACGAGGTCGAGTGCTGGCGCAGTAGTAGTACGTACTGATTGGCCAGGTCTGAAGGAGCCACTGCTCCGGCCCAGGTGGGTCCGTTCTGGCATCTGGTGTGCCGGTCTGGCACAGCGGGTCAAAAAAGTCAGAGCGTGGGCACCCGAGGCGCCACAGCAGATAGGCACTCAATGGCCACACTTATCATACAGGTAGGCAGGGCCGCCAGGGCAGGGGGCCCCACAGAATCCATTAGAAACATTACACGTCTAGCATCTCCAGACAAAAGGCTAATGATTTTGGAGTACTGTAACAGTGATATTTACTTTGATATATATCATCTCGAAGAAAAACAAAAACATGACCGTTCAGTCTTGTTGTGGTGTTTTTTTCCTCATCAGACATCCTTTGCTACCATTTTCGAAATGTCTGATTTCAAAGTCGAGAGACCGTGGAAAGAAGACGACAAAGAAGAAGAAAAGAAACGGCAAAATCCGTTTAGAGTTCAAAAAGGAGCATGGAGAAGAAGTTCGGTAGATTGCTTTTCATCGTTGCTTTTTGTCAGTTTCACACATCCATGTGTAATTTGTTGGCATTGAAGTCGGAGCTTGATGCTCTTGCTAAGTGCTATGAAGAAACCACGCCTTCTTCCTTCCATACTTTTGTACCAAATACAACAACAACAACAAAAAATGCACTTTGTCTACTGGGTTACAAGAAAACACCTCTTATTTGGTTTGAAGCCCCTGTTGCCCCTGTAGTCACACATTGTCCTTGAGTGTGTAGAGGAAGTGCTTGTGAATGTTTCATCACTATGGGCTTACACACTGAGAGAGTCCTCTTCTGTTCAGTCCCACGCTTGGTGGACACGGCAGGAGACAAGTCTTTGATTTCCACCATCCCCAGGCAAGCTCCTACCGGTTGCCGGCAATAAAGCACTGCGTACAGATGGACGGAAGAGTCTGTGGCATATATTGCACGTCAGACAAACAACAATGAGGGCTTATATCTTTTGATAGGATGAGGTTGCTTAAGAAAACGAAAGAGAGAAAAGCAGTTTGTCTGTACAGTTTTTCATGAGCAGTGGTTTATGTAGTCCTCAACGTGTTCTCTCAGCTCAAGAATAAATGTGCAGAGAGGTCAGATACCTGTCCGTCCTTTCCAGAGTAACAAGGACAGGACGGCGACCGAGGGAAACGGGAAGGACAAACGCGTGAATGAGATCAAACCCATTGACAGTCCTGGCTCAGAAATGAGAAAATGTGCAATTCTCAAAATGAGTTTCTTCAGAGTTGGAGTGGAGTGGGACTGATCAGCAGTTAAGGCTAAAGTTTAGTGCTGTTAATTAATCCAAACGATCCGAATGACAACTAAAAAAAGCCATGGATCCAATCCAAAACACAGGAAGCGGGGAGCGTTGGTTTGGAATGACACGTTTCTTCTGGGACAGGCCGATATGCTGTGATTGGACTGACAGGATGTGCTCGTGCCAGAGGAATTCAAAAAAATGGCAGCTTGTCTCATCAGTTAATAGTAAAATACACTTTCACACTGGTTTCAGTTATTAAAGGTTCACTTCTCTTTTAGTCACTATTCTTCGTAAGAAGTCTGTAGAATACTGCAACCCAAGCCAAATGAACACCAATGAAAAGACGCAAAACAAAACAAAAGAAAATGAAGAGGAAGAAGGTCAGCAGCCTTTATGCAAGTGTGGCCTCAGCCTCCTGTCTCTTGGTTTTCACAGTTCCACTGACGCTGATTATCGCCAAATGATTTGCTTGGTTTTTGCTCGTGAAGTTTCATATTTTGCTGCCGTAGGGGGTCGAGCGCTTGGCACTCTCACATGGACTCTCCGCTCAGCAGGTCTCCAGGAAGCAGCGTATTGATTGGGGTGGGGCTGCCGACAACTCGGCCATCCTCAGCGCTGGGCGGCCCCCACAGGCTGGAGTACTGCGGTACACCCCCCCACAGCAGCTCGTTGCTCGCCTTTCCGCCGGACCCCGTCCCGGCGCCTCCTCCTCCCAGACTACTGCTATTCCAGTGGCCGATGGGGTGCGTGGCCGCCGTCCCTCCGCCTCCCAGCCGCGTTTGATTGGTGCCAGGGTTGGCCTGCCAGCTGGTGGTGGGTGTTAGGGACTGACCCTGTGCAAAGAAGCGGTTCACCTCCTCTTCTCCAGCAAACTCTGCCAGTATAGTGGTGTTTCCCAGAACACACCTGAAAACAAAGCATTTAGAGAAAGAGAAAAATGCCTGTGATCATACAGCTGGCAGCAACTGCTTCAGAACAACATGATGAAAAGTTTGACGCACATGTGTAGGGATTTCTGGGCTTTGGCAGCCTCCTCTTTAGAACTGTAGCGGACCACAGCATTGCCCTGTGTCAGGTTGAGATGGAATGTGATGAGCGGGCCGTGCTGCATGCACAGTGTCCGGAGTGTTGAACCATCAATCTAAACATTGCAGAAGAGAAAGAGCAGAGATATAACATTGTACACGATTAACCATGAATGAAGATAATGAACTTAACAGTAGCCTTAAAGATACCTGAGGTGTGAGGTTTCTCAAAACCAACCAGCTAGTGCTCCTGCTGGAGCTGTCTGTACTCCATGTGGTACCTACATGGAGAGGTAAAGAATGCTTAAAACATTTATACCACAGCAAATCCTTTACAAACAAACTTGATACTGAGAACTTTAAAATTGTTTCGCTATTATTTTTTCGTGATGCTGAGGAACTACTGGTTACTGTTCACTTTTGTTGTAAGGAAAAAAGCGGCATTGTGTTTGAACTAGGGGTTGCACAGACTAGTTCACTGGTCTACTGGTCAACTTTAATGCTCTGCCATCATGTATTTTTTATTGATGTCAATTAGTCGCGCTACACAGATCATGTGTTTTTTTGACATGAACAACATGACTGCTTTACACATGGGGACTGGTCAGTGTAATTTCAGCAAAACACTTTGAATTATCACACAGGTGTCAGCCAGTTAGATCGCCCCATGGAAATACCATAAAGCAGATGCTAGCCAATCTTGTTCTGGAAAAGTAATGTGATTTGTTGTTGTCTTCTGCAAAGCATTTACACTGGAACATTTTGTGAATAAACTGCAATTCACTGGTGAGGCAAACTACATAGCTTGTGTATCATTCTAGGCAACGTTGGACAATCTTTCTGAATTTGTAAAGTGCCTGAGTGCGTAAATGCCAGTTTCTCCATAGCTGGCTAGCCATAAATGTGCTATTTATTAAATTACATCTAGTAATTATTATTAAATAAATAAATAGTAAATAATAGTAAATAATTCAATTAAATAAATATCAGAAAAAGAGCTTCAAATCAACATTCATATCGCTGTTTACATTACACTTGTGTTGTAATGTAAACACTTGTAGGCAGTGATTGACAAAATTGTATTTAGTTCCATTATCAGCACCACTATGGAAAATTAAAGAGCCCCTAATATGGGTTTTTGAAAATGAGCTTGCATGCAGTGTGTAACACAGCTCTAAGTGAAGTGAAATGTCCAGCTAAGGTTTAAATCTGAAAGTGCACAGAGTTTAAAACTATTGATTCATCTATAAAAAAATCGACTCATAGTTCTTCAAATGAATTGCCTTGATTACGAGTCTTTAGCCATTTCGACATGACGTGAATACAAAACTTAAGCCCTGCTTATTTGTGCACACGCAAATCTGGGAAGATTTGAAACCCCCAACCCCGCCCACAAACAACAGCAGCAAGCGAAAGAACCAATGTTGCCAGATTGGGCAGTTTTGAATTTGATTGTGCAAGTAAAAACCTTTTGGATAGGTTTTGGGCTGGAATCAGTCAGCTACATCTGGCAACACTGAGACGCTGTGCTCAGCTGGAAATTATTGGAAGTGTGCGAATAACCCAAAGATGAAACTGAAGAGTCAGTGGTTGAGGTTTATTTTTGCAAAAATGCCTCAGCATTATAGCCTCAGCCTTGTGCTGTGTTCCCTCTGAGGAGTGCTTCTGAAATCTACATGCTTACAACGGAGGATTCGTCAGCCATTTGTTAAAAGGAAAGATCAGAAAAGATGTATGCAGGCGTGGACTGGCCATAAGAAGCACCGGGACATTTCCCGGTGGCCTGACGGCCAATCTGGCCTGCACCCTCTATCCAACCTCTGCTTCTTCCTCCATTTCACAGGTGTGAGTTAGTGTGATTAAAACGGTTGCCTCATTGTTTTCTCTAGCTTGCAAATCATGTATTTAATTGTGTTTTGTAACTTGTAACTGCTTGTTGTGTATCTGGTTAACTTCTTATATTATATCGCATTTAAAGCCACGTTGAAAACGCGATGCGTGTTGCTTTGTTTACAGATTAAAATGCGTTTGTGAGCTTGTGATCCTCTGCTGTTTGTCGTTGCTATGGCCACATCAGCTCTCCTACACACGTGTGGCAGTCATGTTTCCTAATAGTTCAGCTTTTGCCACTGTGTGCACTAATACTAAATGTCTGTCACTGTTTTTTCCGGGTTGACATCAGAACCCAACGTCAGGTTGACGTCAATGTCCATTTTCCAACCTAAAATCAACCAAGCATCAACGTCTATTGATATTACAGCTTGACGTTGTGTGGACGTTACCACTATGACGTCTATCAAACGGTGAATTTTGGTTGCCATACCTGATGAATAAATGTCGTCGTTGGATTTTGGTGACCTGACATCACAACCTAAATCTAACCTAATATTAACGTCTTATGACATTGTGTGCCAGCTGGGCAATAACTAAATGCACTACAGAACATGTAAATGCATTACAGTTTACACACATCCACAAATTCCATGTAAATGCATCAGCTTTTTACAACGTAATACTCACTACTCTTGAGTATTTTTGAAAGATATACTTTTTACTCAAGCTTTGGGTAATATTTACAACAGATACTTTTACTCGCACTACATTTTTAGGCAAGTAATGGTACTTCTATTTAAGAATGATTTTTCAGTACTCTTTCCACCACTGGTGCTAATGTTAGTGCTACGAGTTATGAGCTGTCTGACAGCATTTTTTGCCTTATAAATTGTGTCATGTTGCAAAACATTATTGATGACATCACCAGTGGCTAGTAATTGTTGATTAGACTTTAATTGCATAAAAGTAAAAAAAATTGAAAGTCATTTAGCCCCGAGTTTGGAGAAACCTGAGAGTTAGTAAAGCACTTGCATTGTTGGATTGTTTAAACGTATAATTTTTCAAAGGCAAGAAATCTAGTAAACAATTGTGCTTCAGTTAAATGTCAAGCAAGTATGATCAAGTAACAGCGTGGAAATGTTGACTAACATATGTGAGACCACAAAACCCAACGTTTGCTACGCCATGAGAGCCTGTGATCACAAGTGCTCAAACCTCCCTAATCCTCACCTCATCACACCCACAAAGAACAGTCAACTGACAATTCAACTGCTGTTTAGATACGCCTGCACATTTGCCTAAGAATAGCTGCACAAGCTTTTATCCGGCCAGATATTAAACTGCAGCTTTCACACATACACACCTGAGGAGTAGGAGCTGCCCCAGCCAGCAACCAGGCCAAGGGTGTTTCCGCCCCAAGTGGACGAGGGCTTGGTGTTGGTCAGGCCTGGAGGTGGCCGTGTGGGAGCTGTCGTGTTGCGGGGCCCTTGTGGGACTTTCCAAAGCTCATGAGATAGAGAAGCCTGGGTGTGCGAGATGGGCCCCGGGGACCAAGTGGACTTCATGTCAGACAGCTTGCCTGTAGATCAGAGATGTGAATGCGTCAAAAAGGCAAGAAACAGGAAACACAAAGAATGCTAACAGACATGACTTCCTCTGTACCTCAGAACTAGACATAGTAAACTGGTGAAAGGTATATTCACTGCAGTTATAGCCACTGAGGCGCCACCACAAACAGGAAAGAGAGGCTCCAGGTCAATACGTGACATTAAATTTCATGCCTCACAAAAAAAGAACGTCCTCTCACTACTTCCTCCTCACAAAAATAACATATAGTCTGTGATTATGCCTCACAAAGGGACAGAGTGTAACTAACACCACTGAGGGGATGTACAGACGAATGTAGGTGGGACAGAGCTCTCTATGGGGGAAAGGGCCACACTGGAGTCAGATGCACAAGATAAACAGGAGTTTGACCACTGTTTGGGGCCCCATGCTAGGTTGAACAGTCAGCGGTAAGAAAAAGAGTATGATGGGGAGTGTTTTGAGGGCAGGAAGGGGATTCTGGGAGTTGTACCTGTGCTGTCTGCCTCGGAAGAGGACAGACTGAAAGAGCTAGTGACTGGCCAATCGCTGGAGGGAGGCAAAGCCTCGCCCTGTGAGGAAGTTGGGGTGGAACCTACGACGTGTCCCAAGCAGGCAAGAATTCAAAGTGGAAATCAGAAAAATAATGCATGTAGAAAAAAGTGTCTTGTGAAAATGGAAAAACAATATTACAATACAAAGTCCTTTTCACAAAATCTAAAATGATTTCACACAGTGAAATGCTGCAAGATTTATTGTGGCTTTTTTAACTCCAGTGTCACTGGAAGATCTCTGAAAAAGTTTTGATTTGTAAAAGGGGGAAAATGGTTGGTCCTCTTACCTCCACTCCTGTCCCTCAGCAGGTAGCGGTTCACATCCTGAATGTTGGTGTTGATGGTGGGCCCGCTGGGAACACTCCCTGGGGTCACATTTGGATCTGTCTCAGGGTCAATATTCTGCAGTCCTTTCCAAGGTACTCCTGGACAAAACTCTGAGAGACATTATTAAAAACAGATTAGTATATGACACATTACATACTTTTATTTGGACATGTTTAATAATGTCTTTGTTATTAAATAGCGACTATCTAAACTAGAGAATCTTAAAATTTCTCAGCAGCCAAAAATGTTAAACATTTACTAAACATCTCCAGTAAAATTACAGGAATTTATTAAAAATTCTATATTTATGGTTATCAGTCACATGATACTTATATTTATATATATCATATGTTTTAACCCAGTGTAACAAGATTACGCTATTTTGCCAAGTATCCAAATTCTCTAACTTCAGACATAACACTTAATTCACCTGGAGGCCAGTTAACATTGGTCCCATTGGAGATCTTGTCATTGGCATTCTTTCCCTGGCCCCAGCTATCGTGAGGTGCCAGAGGGCTGGCAGGAGAATCTGAGCTGGAAATCAGATTGTATGGACTGTACGAGTCATCCAGTGGTGGCTTACTTGGGGGACCCAAACTTGGGCCTGCAGAAATGGCACCTGTATAATATAGGTAATAATAACAGAAAATATAAGGAATTATAAAGTCTTAACTTATAAGTACATAACTTAACTTAAAGTACTTATAAAGTATAAAGTCTGCTATTGACTACTATGCCATCACTGATTCACTTATAACAAAAATTACAGTATACCATGCTTGTTGAAGTTTGGCTCCATTGGGGAGGAGTTGCCAGAGAGGCTCTCCATGGAATTTGGGTGTGTCCACTGTGACAGGCGTGACTGAGGCTGAGGAGAATCCTTAATGGACAGACCACCCACTTCCATGCAGTTTACATTCATGTTAGGGTTCAATCCAGCTACAAAAAGAACATTAGCAAGCATTGAGAGAGGTTAAATTAGCTTCTGAACAATTACATTTGGCAAGTAAGATAAAAAAACAAAACTTTTATGAAAGCTTTCCCACATTAAATGCATTTGAATGCAATGAACACTCACACAAAAGTATTGTAGAATATAACAAAATAAGAGGGCAGAGTCTTGACAAAATCTCAAGGCAAATGGTCACACATTAATGATAGGTTGAGACTACTGTAATGCAACTGCACTGACCTCTTGTGATCAGATCACTAAAAATACACAAAACAAGTGTGTTGAGCAGCGATCTTAAAGAAAACAAACATTCTAGGAAGTGGAATGTTTCCTAGAATCAACAAATAACTAGACGGGAAAATTTACATGACTTTTCCAGGGTGTAAAAAACATTGACTGAACAGAAAAACACAATAAAAGGATCTGTAACTTACAAATAGGGTAGGGTGAGAAGGAGTTTGGAGAAGACTGCGGCTCTTTGGTCTGAAGGTCGGAAACAGAGAGGCTGGAGGCCTGGGGGTGGGATGGAAATGTGTCCAGAGCTGATTTGCCTGCACTGGGATGCAGGCCCGGGTGTGAGGGGGGCGGCTGCTGCTGCTGTTGTTTCATCAGCAGAGCCTGAGCCAGCTGCCGCTGGTGCTGTTGGATCTGTTGCTGCATGTTATTGATTGTACGTGCAACCTGCAAGACAACATGCTTGTGAGCAGACTACACTCCACAGTGTTAAAAAAGTAGAGATTTAAAAGTTATATTGACATTGACAAAAAATAAGACAGAATCACAGCGTTCCTCATTAAGCCGAATATTAAGTTCTCTGATGTTTCACTGACAGCTAAAAAGCTTATGAACCTATTAACGTAAAAACAGGCTGCTGGTGTTGTGCGTATATATTATTATATAATATTAAAATATTATATGTAATAATAAAGCTATAAAATTAAAATGGCTTTGGTTAGTAAATAATTTACCGTGACTTTAATACCCACTGTAAGAATAACAATGGATACTTTGCTTAAAAATTTTGCAAAAAATAAATAAATCTGTAATTGCTCCATCTCCCATGTTTGAATGCTATATAGTAGTTTACAAACATTATATTTAGCTTTCCTGTCATCTACTTTCCGGTACATTTTGAAGCTGATATAAGCTTTTTGAAGCTAATAACATGATATATTGAATAATATGACGTATAAAATAATGTTTTAATAAATTGTTATTATATTTTTATTGTATATTATATTATATAT
>CAIGQQ010004433.1:2450818-2460818 GCA_903798035.1 Danio albolineatus | reverse complement strand
TTGATATTGTGCTACCAAATCATTATCTGTCATTTTGACTGACTTGGTTGTAAACATTCTGCTTCAGGCTTTATTCTAAACAGTCCGTGTTTGTCTGAAAATTATACAGAGTTCATAAACCATGGGCTGCAATTATAGTTAGGGAACTACAATTGTGTATAACAGAGTGATTTGGGAGAAATTAAGTTCTACTCATTCAGTAGTTTTTTTTTATACCTGCATGACATAATTGTGACATACAGTGCTCAGCATATACAAGTACACCCCTCACAAATCTATTTTTTTACCTTTATATTTTAATAGGAAGCTATGCAATATTATATTTGTGCAAATACATTAGATTAGTCAGCACTGAAGCCAAATCTGGAGCTCATCTAACAAAATAACTTACGATAACGGTAAAAACAAGTACACATAGATTTATATGTTATACAAAAATATTTAATACAAATTTTAAAAAGCAGGAAAAATCAAGAGAAGCAACAAAAAAAGGAAGAAAAAAAGGAACAATTCAGTTGAGAGTTGATTTAGATTTTTTTTTTTTTGCAATATTTTGCTTGAATTTAATTGTATTTTCTTTCAATTTGTAAATATGTTTGGTGACTAAAATATTATTTTAATAAATAGATCTGTTTAATAAATAGTTTTTTCTAAATGCATCAAAATACATTGCCTATATTCACTAAGAAAAGATAAAAATATTGTTTCAAAATGCGGTGTACTAAATTATGCTGAGCACTGTACGTATTAGTAGGGCTGCACAATATAAAGCTTCAGCATAGCGCAATATGCTCATCTGCAAGTCACATCGCTAGATATGCAATGTTGAGCCTGAATTATAGTTGACCAGAAGCTATAGCATTGTATTAAATTACTGTATTTACACAGAATTTATACTACTTATGCAAAAAAAGTTTTATTACTTAGAATTTTTGTCTTGTTTGTAGTCCAATTATCCCCACTTCAAAGCGGAAATAAGATCATTTTACTTACCCCATTGGCAGATCATTGTGCTTGTTTCAAGGAATTTGTTTTACATGTATTTCTTCTTGTAATCAATATTTTTTTACTTGATCTAAGAATTTTTAGACATTTCTGTAATAAACAGTCTCTGTATTTAATATATGTATATGGTAATGTTGATGTATTTGATCTTGGCAGTATAGGTTTTCTATGCTGCTTTGATTATTATGGCAGAGCAAGTACCGAGACCTGCTACTGCCAGTATAAACATAGATATGCTATCTGAGAATACAACACGCTGCTGCTGCAAACATAACACATACGTAACCCAGATCTAAGCACAGGTGGAGCTGGGGTGGAGGAGGGTCTCCGAAAACACACTGCAGTTTAACAGCATACAATGACGTGGAGCATTTAAACTAATGAAAAGCAAGTTCCTCCTAGTCGTCACTGCTGTTGTGCGACTATGATGACATAACACTAGAGACCCTATGAGGAAGAGCGGGGATTAAAGTCCTTAATGTCGATCAATCCATACAACAAACTGTGAAAATATTTGTGCTGTTTAATATATTTGTTTGGTTTTTCCATAACTGACATGTCACAGGTATATTTGGTCATCGATAGATGTTAGATGCTAAAGTAATGCATTTATATCCATTGGTCTAAACGAGTGTAAACTGAAGATCCCGTGAGGGAATTAGAGGTAAATTTTTTAGAGAAACTAAGCTTATCCTGAGAAGAAAAAAAACCAACTGTAATATTTTTTCCATTGCATCTAACCTCATTGTGCTGAATTAAATCGAAATTGGGTTGTACTGCATTGTGATAGAGGTGAACTGTGTTGTATCGTATCAGTAGCTGCTTATATGTATCTTTAATGTATCGCATTGTTAGCTATACATTGAGATGTGCAACATATTGGCCAGCAATAAAAAACAAATATTATTCTGGGGCTTATTTTGGAAAATTTAGTTTCTGTAAAACATTTTAGAGCTCATGAATAATTGCCAAATCTAGCAAAACAATTAAAAAGAAGGGGTGAGTTGGAAGAGGAGTTGAATGACCAAATAAGCAAACTTTTAATGGTACATCTCTTCCTGTCAATTTTGATTTCACTATATTTTAGTTATTCCAACCACCACATTTACATTCCAGCAGGGTAATTCCTGAAATATTTATCCGGAAAAGACTTTTAGCAGTAGCAGCATTTTCGATACTGTCAAAATTTTATTAAACTCCCTAAATGAGAATGTATTTGCAGCTGATGCAGCCTCAGAATGCAGAGGGATTCTATGTTTGTGCACATGTCCTCTGGAGCTCCAGACACATAGAGTGTTTCTCCTCAGGGTACCTCTTTACACAGACACCTTGTGATGTTTTGTGCATCCCCAGGTCCCAGACTGTGCTTGCTGCTATGGAGATACACACCTTGCAGTTGTTGTTTTTTTTTTTCTTTTTCTCTCTCTCCAGCTCTCATCGCAACAGAGCATCTGCCTCACCACAAAAACAGACCACACTCACAAACTGTCAGGTCAAAATACAGGTATGAGTGTGCAGATGTGAGCAAGCAATATAGATTTAACATTTACAGCAGCTGTGTGTGGAATTAACCAAGACTGAGTAATGGATAATGCTCTTCATAATTAACTGCTGTTCCAATGCAAGGATGCAAGGAGCCGTTAATCTAAATGGCATTTGGAGCACTGTTAGTGAAAGAAGATGCAATAACTAAATACATCCTTGTTTACGTTTACACAAAGCAACAATTAAAAAAAGAAGGTAGTATTTGTGGCTCAAAGATTAGAGAGCCCATTTCGGACATGACGTAATAAAATATAACATGAAACGTGCAATTAAATACAATAAATTAAATAAACAAATGGAAATTATATTTTAAAGAATACACAGTAAAGTATTTTCTTTTTAATTTGGCCAATTAAAATGACAGTTAAACCACTGTTACATGATTTGGTTCCTCAAGATCTATTTAAAGGTTCTGTATGTATGTTTTTGACTCTTCTAAAATATAAAAATACTGTAATATATATGCAGATATTTAAGTGAACATACTTGTTTATCTGAAAAACAGTGCTGAAGTCAGATATTCTGCTGGAACGCTGTCTTTGTTTTGGTAATTTTAACCTGCCCTATGCCAGTTTAGCTAATTATATTTCAGCACCCCAGGTTGACTTGTTGGAAAACAGTGTTTTCCATACATTTATTCAGAAATACTCTCAAAGCATGCGCTCGTGACCAAAATGTGACCTCCAGTGGACAGTAGCAGCCTCCAAAATGGGACAGATTCAGTTCCACTTGAGGTTATTAATTAGCAAATGATATAAATAATACAATCGTAAACATTAGGTGAGCAGGTTACATTGTAATCGCGTGTCCTAACAACACGCTACGTGATGAGATTTGCAGTAATAAGCAATTTGGCTGTTTGCACCAGACGAAACACAACAGAAATTTAAAATGGTAAGGTTTATAATCCATTTAATACATATTATCCCTCTTTTACATTATGAAATGTACACCCAGAATCACTCATATGTGTTCAGTTCGTAAGTTCAATTTCAAATGGTTTATTTTATTTAAAAAATTTGAGTAAACCATCTGCTGCTGCTTTCAGTATATGGCTATAAATGTCATGTAAAATGGATTTCAAACTCACATTGATAGCATTTAACACAGAATAAAGCACATGAGGTTTACCTGAGGTGATCATTATCATAGTTTCTGTTGTTCACCAGTGAGAAATAGGGTGATTTCGAATATCAATAGGGTCATTTCTAATATATCAATCTGAGGTGTTGGTAAGGACAAAAATATTCCTTCTATCATGTGCTGTTGCTTTTATTTAGAACGGTTGTTTTGATGCAGGAATGCAATACCTAGTTCAACCACTAAGTGTCAAACTTACATACTGAACCTTTAAGAAATTATTATTTTTATTATACATTTTTTTATTATATTCGTTATGTCTAGAGATGATTATTTATCATATTTATTGAACACTAAAGCATGATTACTGATAGACCATGTGACACTAAATTAGTGAATTAGGGCTGCACAATATATTGTTTCAGCATCGATGCGAATCTACAAGAGTCCCATTGCAGGATGTCATGTTCAGATTAATATTAGAAAAGATTCAGTTCAATTGTTCACACAATGAAGACTAAACAGTGCTGTTTTACATTGGAATGTGTTTCTGAGCCTCAATGAAGTTAGACTCCATTGAAAAGCAAGCGCAGTTTCTTTCTATTTTATCTATGTTCTATTGCATTCATCTGTGCTTCATTTTATATATTTATTTTTTGTATATTTTATGCAGATGTACAAATCAACTAAATCATCTCAATGACTGTAATATTACGAGTTTATTCCAAAAAGCTACTCAAGTCATTTTGTGAAATTATATACATCTTACAATATATAATCACAGCAAAACAAAGTATCACAACATCAGTTTTTTCACTCAATACTGGAGTAATGGCTTTCGAAAATTCACAAAACACTTCTCACAGCGGTGAATTAGATTTTAAAATATAATATTGGATTTTATGGCATTTAATACAGCATTAAAGCAGCCATGGTAAACATATATAAAAAATGAGCTATTGTTAATGACCACAAACTCATTATGACAAGCTACATCCATCAAAAAAAAGAGATCCTCATAAAATAGCTCATATGAACAAACCAATTATTTTGTGGCTTGGGTTTCAGATACGCCACGGCATAAATGTAACCAAATCTCCACATCAGCATAGCCTAAGCTCGGCATGTTGACTAGCACAAGCAAATAATCTTTTGTTTTCACAGTATCAAACCCTTAGATGTCAAACAAAATAGGCAGCTCGTGGTCAGTGAGTTCAGTAGCCTGCAGCAGTGAGATTAGCTCTAATACGATCTCCGCAATCGAGAGTGACGTGCGACCCGACCCTGCCGATGGACACGTTTAAAGGCTTCACGCATAAGTTCAGGAATCAGCCAAATCCATTACTGGCAAAATCACCATAACGCTTGCTCGCTCATCATGCTAATACCATCGCTTTCCATGTTTAACCTTGCAGGAACGAGAGGAGTCTGGAGATCTTAATTAGCAGCGTTTAAATATGCATCTGTATTTAAGGCCTGCGGTTTCTCACCGAGAGATGAAAAGAGCCGCGTGAGAGGAACACTGGGAGCTGGTCTACATGAAAACTGGAGCAACTGGGGACGAGCCTCGTGGGACGAGCGCGGAGCAGGAGAAATCTTTACCATAGTCACCCTCAATTAACCGCACTTTACATGAACATCCCCCTCCGTGGCACATCAATCCACAAAGACAGAAGAAGAGATGACATGATCCAATCATTGCAGCGATAATGCATTACTATTGTCTGTTTATTCATTAGACATCATTATGATTTGCTGCAAAAAAAGAAAGAAAGATTGCTTTCAATAACAAGGCTCAAGGTTTAATGTGTTAAACTGCTTTGCAGCATATCTGCAAACTGAGTAAATACTTAAACGTCTTTGTAAAGAAATGTTGAGAAATTGAAGTGGAAGATCGCTTAATGTTTTAATGAATTCACAAAGGTCATTACAGCATTAGTTAACCAAGTTTCATAAACAGTGCACATGGACTTCTTAAAAAATGCATCCAAAATTGGTTTGTTTAGACGTAATATGTGTGCAATGTTTCTTATGTATATGTGATACACATATACATAGAAACAAAACTACACAAAAACTATTTTGTTATATTGATATTTAAATTGATATATAATAAGTATCATATACATATATATTTTTTATCTAAATATCTACATTTTTGGCAAGCACAAACTTATTTATAAGGTATTATGTTTTTTAATATATATTTTTACAGAACATTATGCATGAAATAAATGATGTTCTTTAAAACCTTTTTTTTAAATCACGAAAAGGGTATCGTTTTCACAATACTACATGACAGCACAAGAGTTTTAAACAATAGTAATAAGAAAGATTTACAGTTTAGAATGACTACTCAAGAATGATGTGACACTGAAGACAGGAGTAATAACGCTGAAAACTCTTCTTATAGGAATGTGCTACATTTTAAAATGCAATTAAAATAGCAGTAAATAAAATGTCATTTTGAAATGCACATATTTCTGTTTTTACTGCATTTTCCCAAGGAGCGCATTCAAGTTTTTTTTTTTAACTTTCAAATTCACTCTTTTGAATTGTAGCGTTTCTTTATCGTACTTGCATCATACTTTATGTAGCAAAAACAAAACAAAAAAATATATAGAAATATTATAAATATAATAAAATACATATTTTTAAAAGCGTCTTACGTTTCAAACTAAGCTAAATAAAATATGGGTTAAACAAATTAATAATAAAAATATATATATAATAATAAATACTACATTTTTTAGTCTAACATATATATTTATGTAAATATAAAATGCATATTTAGATCTGTACCTATGTATTTTTTAAATGATTACGAATGCAGGGGCGACATGGTGGCTCAGTTATCACTGTCACCTCACAGCAAGAAGGTCACTGTTTCGAGCCCCGGATGGCTCAGTTGGCATTTTTGTGTGACGTTTGCATGTTCTCCTCCCATGTTTCCACTACGTGCTCCAGTTTCCCCCACAAGTCCAAAGACATGCGCTATAGGTGAATTGAATAAACTAAATTGGCCATGTGTGAAAGTAAGAGAGTGTATTGGTGTTTTCCAGTACTGGGTTGCAGCTGGAAGGGCATCCACTTTGTAAAAACATATGCTGCATAAGTTAGAGGTTCATTCTGTTGTGGCGACCCCTGATAAATAAAGGGACTAAGCTGAAGGAAAATGAATAAATGATTACAAATGCCTTGAGGAGTGGGTAAAACAAAGTGCATTAAAGGATAGTTGCAACACCGTTCCTGCTTTTCTCTAATGTTTCTCTAATATTTATTCAAATATATGCTGAAATTGTGTAAATGAAAAAGCAGTTTACAGTGCAGCTAGTAACATCATAAAAATGTATATCCTACTTTAAACACTTTAAATTAGCTTTATCTTAAAGTCACTTTCTCAACATTGCGTCATAACAAAGAGGCAGTAAATTCCACTTGGGAATCTGCTATCTCTGGACCGAGGCCACTTCTTAAACCAAAGCAATTTGCACAAGCCTCTAATCTGGGATGAAGCACCACTAACAGCTAAACACAGAGGAACTCCACAGTAACCCATCACGTCTGACACCCGAGGCTGGAATCAGTCCAGGCCCAGGGCTTTATACGATCACAGGAATGAGCAGGAACCAGAACTGGGCTCACCTGACACACACCTTCCAACAAAGGGCTTGGCGTTCATTCAGGAGCGTTATGAAGACAGACCTTTCAATTATAAGCCATTCTGTGATTTTCCCTCCATTCTTCATGCTAATATTACTACTGTGCTGGGGCTTTTGCATAGAAAGGGATTGACCACACTTGAGAACACACATTCAAGGACAGCGTGTTTAGAAGAAGAGTCCTTTTAAGAGAGATTGAGCTGGTGGAATAAACACACACACACACATAAACGGCAGGCAAAAGACAAGATGGCGGTAGGCTGCACTGCCTGAGGGAGGCTATAAATACTGACCCAGTCAGAAAACGTCTCCGTCTCTCCACACACACACACACACACACACACACACACACACACACACCAGGTTCCAATGGTTCAAACACACTGAATTAGAAAACCACCAAAGCCTCTTTCGCCCATATGAGAAATTCAACAACAGCAGCATGTTTTACACCATGTCTTAAGCAGGCACAACAGGATAAAACAACAGCAACTTGAGAGAATGTTCTCCTCCTGGTTGACCTGTGTGTGACAAGTGACATGCTATTTTGTTGATTGCTTGCTTTACATTTGTGTGTCTAATATTGGGTAGCCATTTCCATAGTGAAATCTCATTGGTCTAAAGCACTGGATTTCACATGGATTTGACTATAGATATAGGCTGGATCAGATTATTTAATTATTCAAAAATTCATTTAGTGGGTTAGCATTTGATTTTCAATTTTGAGATTCGAACAAGTATATATTCATATATATGTATAAAAGATTATTTACAAAGTCAGCAAACTCTAACACTAAACATGAGAAGACGTGGGTAGGAAGCGGTAAATTACCTCATTCACTAGCAACAACTTTATTGCAGCTTGTTGCTCTGGGTGGCGATCTGCTGCAATTGCTATTTTGTGTAGCTCTACAGCACAGAGAATACAACCAGTATCTCTGAGCGAGCTGAGAGAGGATCACATGAGCTCTACTGGTGCTGCTATTGGCTGTCACTTAAGCAAGTCACTCTTCATTTGTAGTCGAATTGCTCGACACGCCCACCTAGTCGCCAACAGTCGCTGTCAATCGCGTAGACAGAGGTCACCTGAAGACGCTCACTCTCTGTCCGTTGAAATAAACAGCCGCTTGTCGCTTTGCTGCTGCGAGTCGCTTGTTGTGTATGAACTGATGTCTTGGTGATTTAAATTACACGTTTAACCACATGCACCATTGTGACTTCCGAGTCGCTTGTAGTGTGAATGAGGCTTGTTTATTGCAGTTTGAGCCATCTTGCCAGCCTCACATCACCTTGTTTTATTTAGACTTTTACAGTTCATTTTATTCTATTTAAGGCACTTCATTTTATTTCAACGTATTTATTTAAACGTAATTGATTAAAATATGTTATTCTGTTGAAAGTATGGTACATTGTTTTTATTTAATACAGTTTGCCAAACGTTGTTAGACACTTGACTTTGATATGATGGCAATTTAACCATTTAAAAATATTTATTTCATGTAAAATTAAATATTTACAACAGTACATTTTCTTTAATGTAATCACAAACTTTTCTAACTTTTGTTTATCCTTCCATTTTTTCCAAATGCATACAATAAAGTGTTTATCGAAATTCAAAAAGCTAGGATTTAAGCGACTATGGCAATATGGGTCCTGCATGTTTAAATGCAGGTTTACCAGTCACTGAGTATTGTTGTTCAATGAATGAATCCTGTATGCCAAACAATTACTCATGATATGTAGTTATGATGTACTGCTTAGGACATTGTTTACTTTATGGTGATAATATTGAAATATGTTGATGGATGTAAATGCATATTTATCTCCCTCATCTTATTAAACGAGCAGATGGCAACAATAAAGGACAGACATTCATTCATTTATTTTCCTTCGGCTTAGTCCCTGATTACCAGACATTTCATAATAAAAGTCAAAGTGCATTTCGGAATATTGTTCATAATTAAAAGTGCTACACAAAAAAACTATATTATGGTTCATACTGCAGTAGAGGTAGAGAAAATTATTATTAATATTACTATAATAGTCATATTATTATCATAATATTTGATTTACAGTTTTTCCTACCATCAACACAATGTTTGCAGCAGAGATATTTTAAAACCCTAGTAAAAACCTTTGCTTTTAAATGACGCTATCAGGTACAGTAAATCATCCATTTATACACACAATAAGGCATACAACAAAGGCTTAAAGAAAAGAAAGCAAGAAGGCATCAGCGTACTGGTGAGGATTTGCATCACAATTTGTGGAATGCTGTAAAAATTGTCACCTGTGAAAAAGCAGACAAGCAATAGAGCTACAGTCCTCGATTCACTATGCAAATCAACAGTGCTTCTTTTAAGAACCTGCTGCTCCTCAGAAAAACACAGAGTCTCTTGCAACGCATTTACATGAAGGAGTTTTTTTAATGAAATTCAAACTGTGCCTGCTGTTACAAAAAAGACATTTTGATGATGACAATAGTTGGCACAACACACAGTTGCTTGGCACACAGAGGGGTTTTCATGATTTGAATGCATAAGAAAGCATTTAAAGTCTGACTAAGGAAGCCAAACATGAAGGAGATGTCTAAAAGGACAATTACATTTGCTTTAGATGTACTAAACATCTAAACAAACTTTGTATTTATGGGATTAGTTGTAAAGGACAAGTTATAATTCAATACAGGATCAACAAGTGTGAAATTC
>CAIGQQ010004433.1:2413801-2450418 GCA_903798035.1 Danio albolineatus | reverse complement strand
TAAAGGACAAGTTATAATTCAATACAGGATCAACAAGTGTGAAATTCAAGGTAAAATTTCACCAAAATCTCCTGGGCTTTTAGGCCCCGTTTACACTAGTGCGTTTTAGTTTTAAAACAGAGTTTTAGCATGAAAATGATCCGCGTCCACACTAGCGTCTCACGCAGCATCTCTCAACAGACCTCCCTCCACACTACTCCACCAGAAACGTATATCACGTGACCATTCGCACACTCTGGGCATGCGCGTTCAAGTATTAACAGGAAGCATGTGTCTCACTTGGCATTTGGTTATTGTTAGTCAACAAATGCTGGTTGAACGATGAACACGATGGCAAAGAAAGCAAGAGAGGTCTTTTTGAGGACAGACGAAGAGGTCGAGTTGTTACCTAAAGTAACAAATGAATATAAAACATCCATGGCTATCGAAAATACAGTGTTTAAAGTGAAGGCTTGTCTGCCGTCTGCCGGTGGCGTTGTATCCATGTGCCCTTGACGAATAAGGGAAGGTTACGCAATGACCAAAAAGCCCCAATCACGTAGCGGATCTCAGCAGCCACGCCTCCGTTTTCAAAGGTCTCCGTTTTCCTCCATCCACACTGAGACGTGGCAGCAGCGTTTTAGAATGGAAACGGCCTCTCCAGCATTTCCAAAATGCTCCGTTTTCGCAGCTTAAAAACTCCGGCGTAGTGTGGACGGATGGCGTAACCGTAGCAAAACTTTAAAAATGAAAACGTACTAGTGTAAACGGGGCCTTACTGACTTCAAGAAGATGTGCAAAGCCCCAATTTACTATTTCTAACACAAAGTGTTGCTGTAATTAAAGTAAATGCTAAATCATCTGTTATTATGTACGTATTCCATTATTAGAATTGAGAGAAACAATCATTACAACTCTGGTAAAATCTATTATTCTGAGAGGACACTAAAATGTAAAGTGTCTTCAAAGTGTCTATGTGTAGGAAGTAGGAACAAACATTTTAAAAAGCAATAAATCACAAAAAAAAAAAAAATCTGTTAGTACTATTTACCCTCAATCTGTATGACTTCCTTTCTTCTTCTAAAAAAATATAGTTCAATTGTTTTTGGCTATTCAATGAGAGTCAATGGAAGCCAGAAACAACACTACATCATATTGACTTTTCATTAGACAAACTAACTAAATAAACAAACGTTTTTGTGTATTCCAAAGGCATACTTCAGAAAGATGATGAGGGCAAGTAGATACTGAGTCAACTAAATGGTCTTATTTCTCTGCCCATTCGCTTTTAATGTGCCTTAAAAGAAGTCTATTTGATGTCTAATATATGTCTAAACACAGACGTGTTTAAAACGTCTTGACTAAAACAATAAAAAATTAACAGATTTCTACGAATAACTAAAAACTAGACTAGTCATAAATTAGACAGAAATGAATGACTACACAAGTCTGACTAATCTGTGAAGTTCATGACTATAGTGTTGGACTATTAGGCTTAGATGTCTATTAGATTTTCACTGATAACCCAAATGTAGCTTTGTTTTCATGTTTAGATGTCTATTAGACATTTTTAAACACAAAATTGCTTTGTGGGATCCATTTAAATGTGGGAATGCAGCAATCTCAAAATACCACATGACAACTCACAATTATATATCTCAAATCAGCAACAAAATATTGCATAAACTGCCACAAAAATATTATACCTTAGACTGGGCGATAATTCAAAATGAAATTGTAATGCAATTATCAAAAGTTGTGATTGTCATGCACATCTTGCCAAGGAACCATGATGTGATCTATAGTAAAATCTATAGAGGGTGCTCTCATGTACAAAAACACCACACAGAATCCCAGGAAATCCCCATTGTGTTTCATTATAAACATAATTTAACTGTTTTCATTGATTTGTTGTGACTAACAATTACACAGCTGTGGAAGCATCTCACAGAAAGACTTATTTCAAACATTTGACTGAAGACTTGAAGCAAGTTTAGTAACATCACTGGACTAGTTCAGAGAGAAGCCACAAAAACTCCCTACATCATCACAGAATAATTACCTCAAAGCCATTATCATCTGATTAAATTGATAGAGGTTTCCTAGAACCATGCTGGAGGTTTTCAAGAACCAGCTTTACTGACAAAATGCACATTAAAAATAGTTTTTGAATTTCTCTCAGATGGCAAATGAATAATTATGTTACTAACCAACCTACAAATAAATGTCACACCAAAACCTTTGGTTGCGAGTCAAGTTTTGAGAGCATACTCTTACATTGAAGTCATATTTAACTTCCATAAATGCAAATCCACAACATGTTTAGCTATAGAACGCTGTTAATGGAAATCACTTTATTTAGGGCCCTTGTTATGGCCAAAGGGATGTTTTTAGTAACCACACAGTGAATTTCTGAAAAGACGGGGGGAAAAGCAATCAAAAAGCATGCTCCACTAGGCCGTGAGTCATCCCTGTGCCTGCTGCCCTGCATGCACACAGCGGGCAGCGGCTGCCCTCTCAGATGAGCTGTCTGGGTAAAGACTCGTGGAGCAGCAGCCTGTGCTCTGCTCTTACAGCGGATGCCAAGGTCTCAGGGGATCAAACTCCTCTTACGAACTGAGAAACTCAAGGACGAACAGACAGACTGAGTCATTAGCAGTAATTAACGATGCCCTAACTTGGCAAATATGGCATAGGAAGGTGCTGTAATGAGCAAGTCCTTAAAGTAGAGCAGGTGTTAACTGACAAACAACTTGTGTGAGCCGTTCAGCCTGATGTAGGCCTGCTGGGTAATGGACCCTTCTCGAACTACCCCCAACTGCCATATCCAGCAGAATAAAGGCCCATTCACACTATGAAAAATAACTATATTAGTGTCCAAACCAATGGACGATAACATACTGTTTGTTATGAGCACAGGCTGCTGTATTGCCGTCTGCCAATATAAATCTCTCTGGAGTTAGTTCAACTTCTGTTCATGCACCTATGATGTGTAATTAGAGTAAAATATGTCTAATGTTAAATTCAGGCAAAAAAAATATACACTTGCGATTCAAAAGGTGTTGTTTTCTTGCTATTGTTTGACTATTGTTTGAAAAATTTGAAGAAAAAAAAACTTCAAAATTTGATGACATGAACAATGTAAACACTGGCCCATATGACAATTAAAACCAGTAGCTGTACACTAAACTACATTTTTACAAATAATCGATTAAAAATTCTAAAAGTTGAACAGGTTCTAAAAAAATAATAATAATAATTTTTAAAAAAAATCACCCTTGTGCTAGGGCAGGATATCACACCACAACGTATGACACTACGCCTTGCCGATAAAACAGTATTAAATTTCATCGACAACAATAGAAAATGTTTGATTTAATATATGATATTGTGTATCAGCTGCAACCAATAGGCAAGATAAGCTAATGAAACCTTGCTAAATGTGTTTGTGCACTATTGCATTTAATTTCCGTGACTGCACAAGCTTTTATGTAAATAAACAGAGCCATATAAGTGAGTGACTATGTTACAGGGTAACATATCATCACCATATAACACCCTACAAAAAAGCAAGTACTAGACTAAAATTGACAAGTTTGAATGTAAAGGATTTAAAACTATTCAAATGGTTAACGGATGTAAAGTAGAAACATGCTGCTTGAAGGCTGTTTTGCATAAAGTACAACCCCTGGCAAAAAGTATGGAATCACCAGTAGAACTGCAAAGTACAATGTGATTCCATATAATCTTTCTCAGATTTGTGCACTGTAAAACCCAGTATGTTAAGGTAACTCAAACTATTTGAGGAAATCGATTGCAACAAACCAAGTTAAAAAACGAATCCTAATGAGTACTGTGAACTTAATCCACTTGAGTAAACAAAGCAATTTGAGCACAGTAAAACCCAATAAATGAAGAGAAAACAAATCAACTTAGTACTGTAAAACCCAATAAGTTGAGGCAACTTAAACCATTTAAGGAAACTGAGTGCTACAAACCATTTGAGTAAAAAAAAAACTGAACTATACGAGTATGGTGAACTTACTAAATTTGATCTGAAGTAATGAGGTATTTAATGAACTCCCATTATACCATCAACACTGAGTTCAAAACTCTTTTCAAATGAGTAGCATTAACTTTCAGTAAATTGAGTTAACTACACTCATTTTATTTGATAAAGTTGACTGTTGGGTTTTACAGTGTGTGATTTTTCCTGTTTGATCTGTAAAAACAGTTGTAATTGACTGCAGCGTTCTCTTTTTATTATTTTTTAAAGTGTTTCATACAGCCAGAAGGTTGGATTGTTGAATGAAAATAGTTTTGTGGCATGCGTGTGCTTGTTTTATCTACACAATTAAACATTTGAACGAACATCTTCCGAAAGTGGTGGTTCCATTCTTTTTGCCAGTGGTTGTATAAACCCATTTCATTAAAAATGATTTGGGTCACCAATAAACAGCTAAACATTTAACAACTGATAAAAAGAAAATTGTGTGGCCACATGTCAAATATTTATACGCTTATACTGTACATTATTTATGCTTATTCAGACACCCAGCTTCATTCTTGACTAAAAAAAAGAACTAAATACAAAATGCTCAAGAAAGGAAGAAAAATACTGATACCAGAACTTAACAAAAAAACATTACTGCAATGTACTCAGAAAAGCATTGAATGGTATATGAAATACACCAGTTAAATGGGCTATAGATGTGCTGTCATCGGCTGACACTTTGGTAAGTGAATCTGGATCAAATGTCAGAACAAAAAAGCTGGACTGAAACAATAGCGGAAACAACTTAAAAATTCCATTTAGCAAATTAACAATAAGTATAGCAAGTCTTATCAGTTATTCAGATTTTCTGTATGTGTGTGCATAAATGAGCAAAGCATTCTTAAAGAAAATGAATTAGAAAGTGAAAGAAAAAGAAACGGACAGAAGAATGCAGAGGTGAGAGGGGGAAGGTAGGTTTTTTTTTTTTTTTTGGAAATGTTTTGAGGCCTTTGAGGTTTTCTGCGGCCAAAACCAAGAGACTTGAGCAGACAGGAAACTCAAGCAGGTTTCCACTCTTTCTTTCACACGGTTGCTCCCTGCCTTTAGTGACACAGACACCTACCTCGGCTTTCCATCAAACTTTTTCCCCCTCATTCTCATTCCACAAAAATACTCTGTCGGTTTGGCGAAAGCACTTCCATGTGAATTTCTCCAGGTTGTGTGTGTGTGTGTGTGTGTGTGCCCCTATATGGGGCCTCCTGGGCCTCTCTTGAAAAGAAAAGATGGTCTCTCAGTCCTCAACCATACTGCTTCCTCCAGGAGTCTCTCCAGAGCTTCACGCCTCAGAGCTCACCTTCACCTCTCTCAATTATACACACGCTCTTATGGTGACATCATGCTGAATATAAAATGTTCATCCAACACTCAAGAGAACTTCACTACACTTTTTACAGCAGAGAGGCACAGCAAGCGGGTAATTTTAAGTGAATGTTTGTGGTCAGAATGGTCAACTCGTTGGCAATAAGTGAGGTCAATTACTTCTTTTCATTCTGTGCAGCTTTAATATTTTAGTAGATGTTCCTTAAACGACTCAACTTTTCAGAGAATGTTCTAAAGACATATTCTGTTGAGAACTTCATTGCTTTAGAAAATTTCAAGAAAATGATTGTCAGTCTTCAAATCGCTTGCTGTTATTAATGCTTATGTTTGCTTTTATAGTGACTAATGATTTTGTGCACCAAAAAAGCCTTATTCAATCATTTTACATGCTGAATTACTGTTGCTCATCCAAATGAAGAACTGAGATAAGCATTTATACATTAAAAAAACAAAAACATTTTGCAAGTCTACTATACATAGTATACACAGGTCATTGTTAAAGTAACAACCCATTAACCCAGTTGTGGAAAAAATATACACTTACTAAATAAAAGATATAGATTACAATAATATATTGACCGCATAAAACAACAAGATTCTATCCAAAGCATCTTACAAATAAACTCTGCATCAACAAATCCAAATTAAATAGAAAAATATTTAAAACCTGCAGACGCTGGTCATTTTCTGTAATGTTTATTAAAGAAAATATATTTATTATAATATTTATTATTAATAACAAAATAAAAGGTATACATTTAAAAATAAAAGATTAAGTTTGAACTAATAACTCAATAACATACTCAAATATTTCATGTTTTAGGATGAATCAGCATTTTTGATTTGACAACTACATTGTGCATGGTTGCTTGTAGCCACCTATTGGAAAAACAATGGAACTGCAAGCACCTTCATTTGAAGCATGAAGTTGCTTTGATTGCTAGTGTGGACTCATTGATCTGTCACAATTATAACACAGAAATAATAATTCTGGTTGAAAAGACTAAAGACTGAAGCTGCTTCACAACAACACAGCTCTTTCTTGGTCAAACACTGTTTTTACCAATCTACCAATGTGGCCATCAAAGGTGTAATAAGCAAATCATGGTCATTCAGAATAAGATCACATGGGTATTTAAATCAAGACTGCAATCTTTCACTGATTAATCATATGTAGCTTTATCATCGCTGCATTTATTTGTGTGTTTCACGTTTGTCAGACTATGAAAAAAGTGACACACACACAGACTCTATCTTGGGTTCAGAATTCAGAAGACATAAAAAGGTCAACATCGATCCAGGAGGATTCTGCTACACTATCACCACTGACAAATCCTTTTCTATAAACAAGCGGTCCATCTCAGTCTTCTTTAAGCAGAAGAAATCTAATCCACATATCGAGCCACCCAGAAGTCAGCCAGCCAAATTCAAGAAGATCTAACAGACAGAGGGAACAGACATATTCTTATCGGCGACAGATAATGTGTGTCCTTAGGTAGCGTGGCCCAAGAGGGGATAAAGAAAGATGTGAAACAAAGCAAAAGCAGATTAGATCTAATTAGCAGAACTCTGCGAATGCCTCTAGTGCACTCGGATTAAAGAAAGAGAGATCCTCAGCGTTGACTCATGCAGTGATACAGAGATTCAGGGGATGAAAGTGTGAGAGAAGGACAGAGACGACTCAATTCTCTGGAGTATTTTGCAATTGAAGGTCCCAGTGAGCATTAAACCAGCATTTCCTCCTGCGTTAATTCTGATGTTTGAGAGTTCCAGCATTAGCAGATGCTCTAATGAGATTTATCACCGTCTATCCCCTCGCATGACATAAGCCCCTCTCCCATCTGCCCCACAACAGCCCTGAAAAAGCCCTTTCTGACAGCTAAAATTTACTGCCTCATACCTCAGTCCTCTCTCAATGAAGGTGCTTTGAGCCGTCCTATATGGGTGAGGAGTCCCGAAACAAACATGTCAGTGTTGCACACCTTCCTTCCTCCACTGTCCCTTCCTGTTATTTATATAGAGTCTTAAATCTGCTCCTGAACACTGATTTAACCACGATCTATTACTGGTCAGACTGCCTGGAGTACTTTTAGTGAAATTGTAATGCTTTTTAATGTGTCTTCAATGTATTTCAACAGCATTTATGTGCAAATTTGATTATTTTAAATCAAAAATATGAAAACGCATGACTGTCTAATAGAAAAGAGCCAAATAAAATAACATTTAAAATTATAACAGTTAATCCACAGTTTTAATTGTTAACAAAAAACATAAATAAAATTATATAACTTATCTTTTTTTCATGTGGATATTTTATTTTACAACAGTTTAACTATTTACCTTTTTAATTTATAATGAGAAAATTTACTAAATAAAACCACACAACATTTACAAACATAAAATGGAGTAAAACTATATGAAATATCTAAAAACAAGAAAAAGTCATCTCTCATTTTAAAGCAAAAGAATTCATTTAAACACTGCAAAATTTGAGGTATGAAGACGATGTTAATAAGACAGAATTCTCTTGATGTTCACTGTTAAAGATACAGTGTTCCAAACAATTCATTCCTGTTGTCTCAACATATATCGATAAAGTTAACTTAACAAATTTAAGTGGATTAAACATAAAAATGTAGTTGTCCCAAAACAATCTCAAGCCGTTATTTCAGCTCATTTTAAATAAGTAGTCAAATCAATCTATTGCAAAACTAAAGGAAAGGACTAAAAGCCAAAAGTATCCATTATCGAGGAAACATCCAAATGCAATTTAGAGTCTTTAAAGATTTCCATAATAACAGTGAACAAATTATATTCAGTGTTTCATACTAAGCACCTTATTTGCAAATAATTCATTAAGTATAATCCTGAGGCCAGTTACAACTGCTCAATAACATTCAAATGTTTGAAAGCACAAATATTTGAATAATCCCTCAGCTATTTCCACACGTGGTCAGTTTGTCTCTGTAGTGCTGTCTAGTGCCAGTCATTCAATTTGCCCACATAAATAACTCCTCAGCATCTGATCAAATGTACTGCATTTGCACATGAAACTGGAATTACAGCAGATGGTATATTGTTTGTATTAAGACAGACTTTTTATCTCTTCTGTACTTCATGTGATAAAGAAGCAACTTAAGTGGCGTTTGAGATGCATGTGGAACATTTCTTTACGCTTAAAAGGTAAAGCTTCATGCCTTAATGATGCAAAGAGAATCATAACTGACCTTTGGTTTTCTGTTCAGCAGCCTGTAAAGAAGGAACAAAATTAGACTGAGAGGTGAACAATTTCACATGTCCAGCATACAAATGCTTTATAAAAACAACAACAACAACAACAACATAGTATCTTTTGGAACAACAAAACCACTAGTGGACAGAATATCTTTGAATATATTAGATTATTATAATGAATATCTGCATCATGTTCAAAATTATTCCACAAGGAGATGCTGTGAACCCAGATACCAGCAGTGCTTTTGTAAACTCATAAAGTGTGTGTGTGTGTGCGCGTGTTTTTTTTGTTTAATTCAGGCAAAATGTTTCAATCTATTTATTTTTGTCTACTTAAATGCAATAAGATTCAAGAACACTTGAACACTTTTAATAAAAACAAGAACGCAATTCCAAGAGCACAACACCTATGGGTGACAGTGTAAAATATAGCAAAAACAGAGATGGAACCAAGGGCATAGATTTGATTTTGATATTTGTTGGGACGAAATTTCTTTGGGGTGTTTGTATGATCATGATTTAAATGCACAGGCAAAGCCTTTGTTTATATGAAGAAATATTTTTTATATAACTTTTTCATTTGATTTGGGGTTTGTTTAGTTCAATTTCAGTTTAATTTCAATTTCCCATAGAAATATACAGCAGTAGTCTAATGAAATTATTTTTATTTACTTTATAATGTCTTTGATCTAATTTTGTAAAAACAATTATGAAAAAAATCAAATCATGACATCAAAATCGAGAATCGAATTGAATCGTGAGTTGAGTGGATCAATACATCCCTACAAATACTCCAAGTAAAGATCTTCACAGAAAATATTCACAAAACTTGAAGATGACTATTGTAGCAACTCATCCAAGCATATTTTATAAATTCAAAAAAAACAAAGTAAAACTTTAGGGGTTTAACAGATCACATCATTAAAAGCGGGCCATGGATTAATAACTTTTTTAATACTTCTAGAATTATTAATTCTAGAATTACATTTTGGCTTCCCTGTAAAATATAACTTAATAATTATGACAGAAGAAGTTGTGGTGACACTTAAATGCTTTCTTAGGTTATTAAAGGTGTTTTCTGTCACTTCTCGTTTAGCTTGCACTTCACTGTAAAAAATGGCCGTGATGGACATCACTTTTTATGCTTTTTGTTGACATTACTATGGATCTTTTTAGTTGTTTCCCCATCAGTTATGTACATTTAGAGATTTTTGTTACGTCTAATGTTGATAAACAGTGTTTATTTCATGACTTTAATTTTTAGTAGCTGTGTGAATGACACTGAGCACCTTCACTGATACACTTTTCTGCTTGTGGGAAATGTTTTTTGTGATGAGCATTGGTTTATATGGCTGTGTTAACATGTTTATCTGTGTAACAAAAGATGTGTAGAAGTTGGTAATTCAAAATACAGACATTTAACCTCTATAAATAAATTAAATCTGGTAGTTTACTGTAAAAATGAGAAATTACTTTTATGGTTTTGTACCGTATTGTGAAATACTGGCAACCACAGCAGCTGTTTTTTTTTTAATCGGAAATTTTATGAATTAATTTTTTTACAGTGCAACCAATATTATTAAAAGTCATAATTTACAATTTGCCTACTGATGAATAATTTTTCGCATTTTTTATTAAATCCTAATTGAAAATGAGGCAAAAAAAGATGTGTTGTTGAACAAGATTATAATGTTAAATCAACACATTTACATTATCAGCAAGATTCACAGTACTGAAAATATATTTTTTAATTAAGCCGGTCATTTATACAGTTTATTAAAATTACAGGCTCAAAGTTATGTTTGTTAAAACCAAAAGTTTTTTTGCAGGAAGCAAATTACATTTGTTTCATCCACTTTTTGCTGATCCGAAGAATGGTCTAATCCATTCGATTTGGTCTCGGTTACACCACTAAAAACATGCTAAATATTTATTAGGGGTAAAGTAATTTCAGTTGTTGAGGTTTACTTCAAAAATACAAAGGTATAATATTAGTAGTGTTTAGAGTAAATGTTTTGGAAGAAATACATTGCACTTTTCAGTTCAAACATGAAATATCAAACAAACAGTAGTTGTTCATCACACTCTTATGCACTGCTTTTCCATATTTTTCAAAATAAGCATACCCCTGCCAAGTGTCCTTCACACACTGCAATCATTTCTTGCTTTTGTAACAAATAAAATTCCCATCTCAGACCTCAGAATGCATCAGAACTGAAATAGCCATTTAGGATGAGCAATGTATTCCATGTTTTTGTCTTTCATTATCACTGGTGTATTGTCAGCATTGCTAATAATCTGCATTCAAAATTAATTACAAAATAAATTAAATTAATTTTAAATTAAATTAATTAAATTCAAATTAATTACAAAATAAAATAAAATAAATACCGATAATCATGGCAAAACATTACATCTAAGCCTATTTACTGACTTGATTGCTGCACAATGACATGCAACACTTCACAGGCAGACACTAAACAGGTTGTCTTAAGCTTGGTACCTGTGGTTTATACTGGTAAAGATGTCTCAGAGGCTTATGACAGACTCAGTAAGGTGTCCGTTAAGCAGCTTTTAAACGGAGGACGCCAGCAAACGATTCTATGTAAAAGCTTATGGGTCAAAGAAAAAAGAAAAGTACCTTTTTCTGAGCAGCTTCCTTCTTTTTCTTTTCTTCTTGCTTTTTCTTTTTCTTTTCTTCCATCAAATGGTTCTCCTCTTGTGTGATGTGTTTTATCCCAAGGCTGTGAAAGGAAGATCAGCTGTGAGTAACTTTGGTTCCTTTAAACAAATATATACAGCTGACAGAGGAACTCCAAAAAACAAAAAAAATCATTATAAAGCTCCGTTTTTATTGCCTTAGAACATGATGGAATTGATTAAATAATTGCTTCATTAATGACTGATTAATATCTATGAAGCGATATTGCCTGGCTGGAAACTAATAATCACGAAATAACAAAAATAAGACATGATATTCAGACCACATTTCTACAATAACAGTTTTTAAAAGAAGTCTTCAATAATCACAAAGGCTGCATTTATTTAATAATATATTTTTAAAAAATACAACAAAATAATTAGTGCTGGGCAAGGGCAATGATACAGTGTTAATCAACAATAAATTGCATGATTTTTCTGTGATTCTTATTAGGCCTGTCACAATAATCAATGTATCGACTTATCGCACAACACATGGACATGACCTTAATGATTTTTGGTGATGCTATTTATATTGCCCATACGTAAAAACCAATTCTTGCAACATTTTAGCTGATTGCACAACCTCTTTATCTCTATTGGAGGTGTCAGTGTCAGCATGGTTAAAAAAACACTATAGTATTTACCATAAATGACTAAAGTACTTTGATGTGGGTGCCTGACAACTGAAAATAGATCTGGTAGCAGATATCGCAACCTCTGTTACTTTTTATCTTGCTTTAGTTAAATGTTTTTGTTAACATTTATTATTATTAGCTTTGGATATGCGTTTTCACATTCTGATTCCAATGCCTAATCATTAAATTATTAAAATGACTAATTTAAATTAAATATTCTTAAGAATAAAATATTATGTGTTCTTTTGAAGAGTGTACTTGCGTTATGATGCTATTATATTGCCATTCTGGCTTTATATAATGAGTGGCCTAAAACTGTCTTAAAATGACAACAATATACTTCGGTGCAATATATCGTACAACAAAAAGTAGTTATCGTGACAGGCCTAATTCTTATACGCAAAATTTAACATTGAATTAAAAATTAGTGTATTGCTCACTGTTATTTGAAAGGTTTTGGCATGAACAAAAGTGCAATGACACTTTAAACCGCTGAGGTGTTTTCAGTGTATTCCCTTCACCATTTAAAATATATATTTTAACTCTTAAACATTCAAGCAATCAAATTAAATATATTTTTTTGCCACTACCAGGGAATAGGGCTGCACGATATTAATAAAAAAAAATCTAGCATTGCGATATTTTTTATTTTGTGATGTGTTGCGATATGAATACAATTTCACCAGATAACTTAATATCTCCATTTGGAAAAAATTTATAATGTTAGATCGATTAGGTTAATTCTGCAGTGGGAGTGCTTCTCCATAAAATCTAATAAACAATCTATAAACTTTTTGGGGTCCTCCGACATGATTTTCGATGTGGTCTGTGCTATTTGCAGTGCATTTCTCTATTTGCATGTATTGTGCGTATTTTCATGCATAACTATCTAAAAATATAATCAAAAAAGATACGATTGCAAAAAGTTTGTTTTCAGAGTCTAACAGTATTCGAGTACAGTAACTGAATGATAAAAATCAATCAGCAAATTTAATTGTTAAAGTCACAAATGGTACAATTCCTTATGCCTGCATGCTTTAAAGGTCATTATACAATCAGAGGCATCAAAAACATGTGCAAATGATGAATTATAATATAAACTCAACATTGCATATCCTGTGATGTGTCTATTGCGATGGATCACATAGATGCTGAAACGATATGTTGTGCAGCCCTCTTATGGGGAATTTAATGATAATTAAGTGTTCATCACATTAGTTGTTTTCAATTCGCACCACACTGTTCACAGATAAGAATTTCGATAGATCAGGGGTTCCCAATTTTTTCAGCCCATGACCCCCAAAATAACAATGGCTTTGACTCGCGGCCCCCAAATTCCTTGGAGGTCTTTTAAATAAACAAACGTTGTGCACACAATAAGGCCTATAAACATGCGCATATTGACACAAAAATGTGCAACAGACTAACATTCATTCATTCATTTTCTTTTCGGCTTAGTTCCTTTATTAATCTGGGGTCGCCACAGTGGAATGAACCGCCAACTTATCCAGCATATGTTTTACGCAGCGGATGCCCTTCCAGCTGCAACCCATCATTAGAAAACACCCATACATACTCATTCACACACATACACCACGGACAATTCAGCTTACCCAATTCACCTACGCTGCATATCTTTGGACTTGTGGGGGAAACCTGAGCACCCGGAGGAAACCCACGCGAACACAGGGAGAACATGCAAACTCCATACAGAAATGCCAACTGACCCAGCTGAGGCTCGAACGAGCGACCTTCTTGCTATGAGGCGACAGTGCTATCCACTGCGCCACCATGCTGCCTTCTGCACAATTTCAAGTTATTGAACTCCAGCAGAAAATTAACATCCCACATGTAAAGAACGAGTGACGTGGTCTTCAGCGTTGATGAGTGATGGCATCCATCCCAAGCCAGTACTGTTTAACAACCCATTGTGACCAATCGTTTGTTTATGTGTTTTCAGAGCAAGTGAGCAATGGTTTTTAAAATAATAATAAACAATCAATTAATGTGTAATAAAATAATTGTCAGCATTAATTTGTTAATGGATTAACATCATAATAATGCATTAACTTGTCCAGCCATTAAAAATACAAATGCTTTTATTTTATTATACTTCAAAATGCATATTTTGCAATTTTCAAGCTGAATATTCAGCAGTCATAAGTTGAGTGTGACACGACTGAGCACTTTTCTTTAATTATGCTTCTTAGAATTGTCCGATAAATATAAAGTCTTAAGAACTATAATTTGCTTTGAAGTAGAAGTATGTCTTTTAAATGTCTTTAAACTAATTTTGATCAATTTAACGCATCCTTACTGAATAATAAAATTTGAACACTAAAAAAAGAACAAACTATATATTATATGCTTGACGATGAAGAAAGGAAACTCACGTAATCAACTTAGCGTGGCTTTTCAGACTAAAACAAAGTCTGCTTTCCCACCAATAACAGAGACAGAGCAACAAAAGCTAAAACACATGAACAGAAGACTCTCCCCTACTAGACTAAACAATGCAAAAGATACAGTGTCCAACCTGATTACAACTAGGCTTGCAAACATACAGGAAAAAGGAACCAAGTTAAACGTTCCGGTACCATCTGTGAACAAAGTTCAGTGATCTAAGCGTTGGCCTGGACGTCTGTGCTAAATAAACAATAACCAGAAAAGAATGTTAACAAGATATTCATAGGGGGAAAAAGATGTGCTGGAAATTCAGAGGGACCTTTTTTTTTTAGGAATAAAAACACTGACTTTGAACTTTGTTCCTAGTATGCCACCTGTTTTGAGTCAACTCTGCCTGAGTGGATGAATCGGAGATAAACAAATCTGACGTGAACCAGATGCAACAAAGCTAGGTTGATGAAAGCCATGTTGAGAAATCATTAATTACTATTTTTAACAAAGGATGCACAATGCATTAACACCCTGATGGTCAGCTGATATTGACTGATACGTATACCATTCAAAGTTTTTTCTATATCTGAAACAGTCTCTTAAATCATAAATTTTGCATTTATTTGATTGAAATAGAAGTCATATTGTGGATGGAATCGCTTTTAAAGTTCAATGTGTTTTCCATTTTAATATATTTGTTTTCAATGTCTTTAAAATGTTATTTATTCCTGTGATGGAATTTTGTAAATGTTATAAATGTATAACTTGTGTTGTTGTCACTTTCATTCATTTACTCAATTTATGTGTGTATATATTTGTGATGATTACTGATGATATTTTACTTTTAGTTATTTCAGATTGTAAGTTGAACTTCTTAAAAAAATTTGAAATATTTTACGTTTTTCATTATATTTATTACGAGCAGTGTGTTTTTGAAAAAAAATGTGATATGCAATTGCATACTAAATATTGCAATATTCAGCAAAAATATTTGTTTTTCTAAATTTATATTATATAGGAGCGATTCCAACGTTATGAATGCGACATTTGCGGTAAAAACTCACAGAGAAAGTATATGTTAACATTATATTGAAACATCAGTTTATATTTTCCAACACAACTAATCACAGAGTTGTGGGAGCAGGAACAATAACAAGCTGTAAACATTGTTTACATTTTAAATAAGGAAAATAAGCATGTGTTATGGATGTGACGAAAAAAGTCTGCAAGTTTACAGTATACAACATACTTTGTAGCAATTCTGTGAATTAAACTGCACAATCCAAAAGAAACGATGCAAATCAAAAGGATAAGAGTCGGCTCACTATAGAACAAAAATGATTGATTTGATTTGACATTTTTGTATTTATGAGGAAAAAGCTTTGTTATGGATGTGACAGATGTGAAATTGGCTCTTGTGTGACTTTGGTAATTCTAATATAATTGTTTGAGAACATTGACAGAGACATTTTAAAGTATTTTTACAGTCCTGTAACATACAAGCCTACGCTAAAAACTAAGATAGGGTTTCGCTATTTTGGCAAAAACGTAATTTCTTTTCATGGCAAGGCTGACATTGGCATGGAATTGCTCATAACCAACATGTTTTATATTAATTCATGCAAAAGAACAGTTTTGAACATAAAGTTCAAAACTAATATAATTTCTTTCAAGCACCGTAAAAAAAAGAAGTAAAATTTAAGGTAAAAACTGACAGCTGTGCTTACCAGAATTTTACAATTAAAAATATGGTAGAAACCTTTTTAATTCCATATGTTTACAGTAAACTACCAAATTATTTCATTAATTTATAGTGTTATACACCATTGTTTATAAATACTAAGATCTACACATTGTACCTTTTTTATTCAGGCAAAAACTCAACCATAAGAGTGATAAAAAGTCATAAACAAGTTTTCCCACAAGAATTTACTAAAAAACTAAAACTAAAAACCATCATGTAAAAAACACATAAAATTAAAGCAATGCCATAAACATTATTTATCAACATCAGATGAACAAAACTCTAATGTACATCACTGATGAGGGGAAAACTAAAAAGAACCATATTAATGTAAAAAGTGAAGTGTCATGCAGGGAATTTACGGTCATTCACTTAATATATTCACTTAATATTAATATTAAGGAATCTTACATTAGCATTTTTATAGTTTGCATTGAAATATTTTTGACAGTGTACTGTATATGTTCTAATATTTCAGATGCCCAATTTGAAGCATTAAATTTCTGATTCATTTTAGATCCGAACAAAACAGCATACATTTGGTAGTTATTGACAATTGGCTTAAACACAATATATAACCAGTATTTCATATCAACCAGTGTGTGAATAACCTTTGATGATCAAGGGAAGATTAAATACGTTACAACACACATCCCACAACATAATTTCTTCACTCCTAGTCTAAAAAAATAAATAAATCAGTATATATAAGTGATTCTGTCCAAGTCTCAGTCAGTGTGACGTATATCGTAGGAAACAGCGGTAGGTGGAGGAAGGGAGCAAGCTGAAGAGACGGTGGAGATGCGCTGGTGGAGGGGGGTGGGACAAGACGCTCACTGGGCACAGAGCCAAAAAATGTCAGCGCCGCAAGACAAACAAGAGAGCCGAGAGCCCTGGGGAACCTGCTGGCTATAGCAACAGCAGCCTACAGAGCAAGAAATCTGCAGCCCCTCCATCCGACACAACCACGCGTTAGAAACCCATAACTTCCGAGCCATTTGAGAAGAACAGACGTGACATGCCAGTAAACCCCTGGATAACACGAAAATCTCCTTTAGTCACCCAGCCGCACTCAACAAATAACAGACAAAAGACGTGGCGGGAGAGCCTTTAGAGTCTGATTTTATTTCTGCAGGCGACTACACAGAGCGCTGCGAAATCCTGTTTTATGAGTTCCAGACGTTACGCAGGCACCTTTTTTAATCTATCTGAAGGAACCTTCCTTCCAGTCTCTGAGAGCCAATGAACAACAGCAAAAGGTGATTTTCATATGTTGGGTGCGTGGCGGGGAAAACGGCAGCTAAAAATAGCTTTTTGGTGGATTGACTCGCTGTCATAGCAGTCTGATGACTTTCATCTTCCTGCAAAGTCACTAATGAAAGCACTTTCACAAGCTCTGCTGACAATTTATTGCCCTAATAGATCACACAAATGCCTTCCATAAAGACCCCTGTCATTATACTCAAATCACGTTGGTCTTTCAGCGATTGCACATTTGTCTCAATAAAATGCAAAACATCCAACAGTTCAGCACGCTAATGGACTTAGCATAAGAGGAAACTCATGTAAGGGGGGCTAAATTGAGAGTGATCAGTTTTGAGGTTCTTAGCGATGCATCAAGGGAGAAAAAGTTGTCAAGTGAATTTTAGCGAGATTAGAAGAAACCCTGTAATCAACAGTGGCTTTTAATTTTCAACTATACGCTGGACCTGTGAGAGGTTAAAAGGAAGGTTCACCAAAAAACATTCACATCCATGACATTTTATGGCACACACACACACACACACACACAAAAAGATATTTTAGCATCGTTTTCTTTTTGAAGACTAAATGAAACCAAGCGTGGTCCTCTAAAATATCTGAACAAATTGAAACTGTCCTTTTAAGGCTGAAAGAGACCAAAGATGTGGCCATGAAATGCCGACAACACATTCTCCGACCATCAGAAGCATAAAGTACACAAAAGCTATGAACAATAACACTTGACATTGATGCACAACATTTATTCATTCATTTTCTTTTCAGCTTTGTCCCTTTTTTTTTAATCAGGGGGTTGCCACAGTGGAATGAACCGCCAACTTATTCAGCATATGTTTTACGCAGCAGATGCCCACAACCCAGCACTGGGAAATACCCATACACTCTTGCATTCACACCCACACATACCAGTTTAGCTTACCCAATTCACCTATATCAAGTGACCTGTGAGGCGACAGTGCTACCCACCGCACCACCGCGCTGCCCCTGATGCACACCATATTTAGATTAAAAAAAAAAGAACATGGTTCCATCAAGACCTAACTAGCGACGGTTTGTTTTAGAAACCAAAAATAGTTATTTTATGGTATCAGTGAAAAAATAAAATGTTGGGACCATTTTAAAAAAATGTATTTCGATCAAAGTAAAGACTTTAAACAAACAAGAAAAAAAACTAAGCAAACACCGTTTTTAACTTTCTGCTCACTAATGAACATTTCAACATTAATATAAAAAACAATAAGGAGATAATAAGAATAGCTTCTTAAGCCATAAATCTGAATGATCTCAATAAGGATCACGACACTGAAGACAGGAGCTGTAAATTCAGCTTTGCCGTCACAGTAATTAATCACATTTTAAAATATACATTCAAAAGTTTTTTATAAGTGTAATAATATTACACATGGGGTGGCACGGTGGCTCAGTGGTTAGCATTGTTGCCCTGCTGGTTTGAGTCCTGGCTGGGCAAGTTGGCATTTTTGTGTGGAGTTTGCATGTTCTCCATGTGTTCACATGAGTTTGCTCCGGTTTCCCTCACAGTTCAAAGACAAGCACCTTAGGTGAATTTAACTAATTTGGCAGTAGTGTATGTGTGTGAATGTGAGAGTGTATTGGTGTTTCCCAGTACTGGGTTGCAGCTGTAACGGCCTCCACTGTGTTAAACATATGCTGGATAAGTTGGCGGTTCATTCCACTGTGGGGACCCCTGATGAATAAAGGGACTAAGCCGAAGAGAAAATGAATGAATGAAAATTACACATATTAACATTTAATATCATTAATATCATCATTGCATAGGCATTAATTTTGTTTAAATAACTGCAGCCTTGGGCAGCATAAAAGATTACTTCAAAATCATAAAAATGCATCTGCCTTTGAAAATCAATAGTAACTACTTTTGGAATGATGACTTTTACAATGATTGCAAAGTTTAAACACATTTCAACAGCTCAAGGAGACTGTCATAAGAGCTTATTCAGAATAATATTTATCTTTGCCAATCTATTATTGTGGGATCATTTTTTTTCTCAGATTTACCCACCCATAAACACCACAAACTGTGGCTAGCTTTACATGTCAAAGTGTTTCTTCCTGTCTAAGTGGGCGGCTCCTGGCCAAAATAAGCCACAAATACTTTAAATACCACAAACATGAATGTTGCAGATAGACTATCAAATTACTGTCAGACTTTAAGCAACTCTCAAATGCTCCATGAGCCAATAGAGATATAGTTTCCTTTTCCCACCCGTGTGTGTTATTAAAATGTGTGAAGTTAAGAAATCCCGACAGGCTTGATTGACAAGAAAGTCTATGGTGTTTTACTGCAACTGAGGACTACCAGTTTGCATGCAAACTTGCAGGTGAAATGTGGCAATCTGCAAATAAAACATGCCTTTCTAAAAGGTTAATGAATTCAGAGAACTGCTACACTGTGTCTCAGAACGACGAACTTGCCCTTGAAAGACTCATCTGAACGGCCCTCTGGCCTGCGGTTTTTAACCAATCCAACAAGAATGTAATGCCTATGCCAAAAACACATCCTGAAGGTTCAAAACATCTACCTCCTTAAATCAGACCTGCAAGAATGGAGAACAAAACAGAAGAAAGAATAAAAAGCGACTATCAATTCTGGAGACTACTTGTAGAAAAACAAGAGATTATCAAATCTGTAACTTATGAAGAAAGAAACATCTCTGAATCATTATTTTCCATAATTATGAATTTTTCCAGTAAGTGTCAGAAAGACGGATCCAGGTACAATCTTCAGTACAGATTAGCATAAACAATATGATTGTGCTATCCATGAATTTGATATTAAACTTGACAAGACATGAAGATCTGTAAAAACTTCTGTGCAAATAAAAAAATAATAACTACAACAATAAAGTGTTGGCATTGATTGCTCCATAATTTACCAACAAAGGACTGAGAAAAAAAAACTTTAAAAAAATCTTTAGATCAAGAAGGTGTGTTTTTCACACCTTAAATATATATAAAAAACGACTTTCATTCAAATCTTGTTTGGGGAGCCTAAAAATGTTCCTCTATAACAGGGATCACCAAACTTGTTCCTGGAGGTCCGGTGTCCTGCAGATTTCAGCTCCAACCCTAATCAAACACACCTGAAAAAGCTAATCAAGCTCTCACTAGGTATACTTGAAACACCCAGGCAGGTGTTTTGAGACAAGTTGGAGCTAAACCCTACAGGGACACCGGACCTCCAGGACCGAGATTGGTGATCCCTGCTCTTTAGCATCAGTGTGAAAAACACTTTATGGTTCATCCAGGAAATCAAGTGTTTACCTAGCATAAAACATGAACCTTTAGTTAAACATATTAAAAAAAACTTAAAATAGTTTCAAGATGGTTTATAAAGGAATGTAAAAACTGATAAGAGATTCATTCAGTAAAATAAGTCAACAGTGAATTATTCCTTAAGCATAGACTGATACTGCTGTAGGAAGCTCAGATGGGATCCTCTATTGTGGATTTAAATACAGACGCTGAAGTGACTCTTACATGTGCCAACAGTGCAATGAGGTATATCACCATCAAGTGCAGTAAGCAGCAACAAACTGCACACAAAATGAAATGCACACACACAAAAGAAAAGGAAAATAACAGTTGTTTGCAGGATACATGCAAAGAGATAAACACGTGCAAGCTAATGCTGCCTTTAAAGTAATTTGATAAATTGTGGCACGGTTTTACTTCAACATTACTCAACACTTCAACAACTGTTGTATTTGGACAGAAGTCAAATTACTTTCATACAGTTATTCTATTTTTAAGGTTTGGGCTTTTTACAAAAACTATAGCCTAACGTTGACCTAAGAGATGAAATGAGAAACCAGCTCGTGGTTTGATGTGTGGTTATTATGGTCTTGCTCAAAATGCCTCAATCACAATACAGGAACTTTCACACAAGAATCACCCATCAGACTTTTAATAACCAACAGCTATAAACGAACAAACGTGAAGCCACACGGTGCAAATCCCGAGCCACAGTAATGCTGGTGAGGCTCCATAAGAACAAGCTGAGAGGGGCAATGTGACCTAAGCTTTATGGTAATCTGAGCATTAAGTGGCCTCTTTTTGTCTGACCCTTTTTCACTCTTGGAGAACACACAGCCCTTTTCAAAGGTCTGCCTCTGACAGGGCCCCCCTGACCCTGGGAGGGGAGCAGAAACTCTCCTTGCCAAATTAGCAACAGCACCACATGAACAGTCATGGGGACGTTTGACATTGGTGCTGTCCTCAGACGGAAAGCACGTTAGCCGAAATTCTGCACTGAGGGGAAACCGTACCGTCTTTATGTACATTTGGGTGCGCAATATTGGTGAATATATCCGAAGGTCGACATCCATTATTAATAAAGACTCTAGAAAAAGAAAATAAACACTGACAAATTATTCCCTGACAGCTTAAATTGTTTGAATTATGTTTATTGTGAATTTCGTAGTAATAACAACAGCGTGACGTAGTAACTGACGTTTCGATGGAAACTTGCCTATTTCTCTCAGACACCGTTTCGCTATAACAATTAAACGGTTTAGTTTGATTTCATTTGATAAGCCTGAACCTTGCCGTCAATATCAAAATGAAAGAGCCTCGAGCGCACAGTGAAGGGAGACGCGTTGGCCAGACATACAAGGGTTATTTCTAATCCAAAGACCCATAAATATCACAATCACAGCAGTTCTTCCTATATAACATAATCGCCCGGGGTTTGTCGTTATGGCAGTAAGATAGTATAAATAGCGCGATTCACAGCAACATATTCTCAAACACCAGCGATGTGCCTTTAAAACAACATTTTGAGCATCAAAAAGATGTGACGGGACTCCCAACAAATACTGCTCACATGTATTTACACAACACACAGCTCAAACTCTAGCGTTAACTAAATAGCAACTAAATAACTAAATACCTAAAACGCAATAGGCAAACCACAACATTGGTCACGTTGCCAAACATTAAGCGTACGTATGAATCTCAAACAGAAATTGGATCCGATAGAAAAAGATGCTTATCCCGCATCTGTTTAGAAAATGGGCCAATGTTGATATACGGGGGAGTAAACATTTGCATACGTAAGCTATTTCCAGCCACCAAAACAAAAAGACCGCACGTTGTTAAAGATCCTGCGAGTATGCCTGCTTTTGGTGATGTCTCTAATTCTGGCTTCAATGTCACTGGCTGTCAGAAACGAAAAAACGCTCAAAAGTAAATCCTAAAATGACGCATTGGCACTGTAAACAGAAATCAGCACACCCCGCCCACGTAAACATTATAACATATTTTAAGAAAGCCTCGTCTTACCTTTATTTTAGCACACGGAGCAACTGCAGTTTGCTGTTCAGATGTGATGCATGAGCTGCATGGTGAAGGAGGATGTTGTCGATACCCGTACTGACACAGATCAGATATATTCAGTCGCAGTCAGACTCTCTCGCTCTTGCAGTGAACTGCAATGGCGAGCCTGACTTTCCAGTTGAGGAATTCACCTCTTATTATGCAGTGGAATTTATCCAGAGGGGAAAGAAACAATCTCTAAAAATGCCAGTGCAAACAGTGAAAAGGACATCAAACGACAATTCTGCACGTCAGCGAGAAAGCTTAAGGTTGATCAAGTGTAACATTTCGGCGATTTTTAGAAGCAGCTACACGCGCGCACCCTCACAGACGCGCGCGCACTGGCAGTTTGAGCTTTTGTATGCTTTTGGATGTATATAAAGTGCGTAAAGGGAAAGATTTCAGCATGCCTTTCAGCTCGACAACACGTATGTAAACGAGTCCACACGAATAAATGTCCCAATGCTCGGAAATTCCAATGCATCCATTTGAAACGATACTGCACTGACGTGAAGCGTTCACTGGGATTTCGTTTGTGGCGCTCCAGCAGCCATTTTGTTGAAACTGACAACAGCGGCTCAAGTCTCGGCAGAGTAAAACAGGAAGTGCCCCCATTCCCCAGCGACAAGTCACGTGACGTCAACTCACAAACAATCCAACCCCCCGTTAAAATATATCGCTCCACCTTCACTGTTGCTATGAGAACGAGGGTCGAGGAACCACCTCCATCCACCAACAACACTGGCTGACGTGCAGCAGCAGCAGCTATCTCTGGTGTGTCTCTTGTCATATTAATCAATAACAAGGCTTTCTCAGCAGTGCTTTAAAATGTGTGGATCAAAGCGGTTGTAGAGAGATCTTACATCCATTTTAGTCGCGACGTTTAACGTCCCACATCAAATCTGATTTTGGTTTAGTCGTCGTTCCTCCACCAGAGGGCGCAATTTCAACTAGCCACCAGCATGAACTCATGTTAATTATGGTCAAGTTATTACCTGGAAATTAGAAACAAATTAAATGACAGTCATTGAGTGCTTCACAAATCATTCAACTGTTGTTTGACAGAGTAGGTGGGTAGCATATACAGCGTTGTTAAGTCATTGTAGATTTCTTGGCCTGCTAAAATACTCTTTGCACAAAAATATTCTGTGAAATGCGTAAAACACTGAACATGCTGTTAAAGACACTTCAAAAAATATACAACATAAATGACAGGGGTGAGAAAACAGTATTTTAGAAAGCAGCTAATTATTGATCATGATGTCAATACAAGAACAATTTAATATATGAGAATTCATCCCTTGAGCCCCTTTCAATTTATATATCATGATAATTATAAACACTCTGTTTTATTGTGTTAATAGTCTTCCCTAATGTGCTTTGTTATTTATCTAGTAAGCCAATTTACCTACAGCACCCAAAGAATCTGAAATCTCATAATATTGTCCATTGCCTGGTTGCAAAATATGTGCCTCATAATTTGAGACACACTGCTCAGCGTTAACATGCATGACATTTGTATACCGGACATTCTACCAGAACCGTACTTTATCTGTCCCTGAAATAAAAACATAAATACAGTGAATAAAAAGTTTTTCATCCCGAAAATCTCTAAAAATGGACTGATGACTGAGTTCTGTGAGTTGTTTAGTAAAGGAATATGTCATTCATTTGGTTCTCAGATGTTTGTTCTTTATTAAAAACACTTTACACTGTACAAACTCTGTCATTGTCCTCGTCCTCAGCCCAATTGAACCTACAGCTTTAATAGTTTTGTTATGATAAAGCTGTTATTAAGAAAAAAGTTAAGTTGTTATCATTTTCATCAGTTGATAAAAAATATGAAATTATATATACATTCTACAAATAAATACTACAAATATATAATACAAATACATTTCGTCACCTTAGAATTATAAGGTTTTATCTTTTTTCAAAATTGAGTTTATATTCTTATTAATTGTGTTTTTATAAGTTGTTTACATTTTAAGATTTTTTATTAAATAAACAAATGTTACATGTGTACTGTTTGCTATGGGATGCAAAAACTTTGAAGCTCAATATATCAAAATCATTAAGAATGCGGAGAGAACCTCATAATTCCAAGGTGACGATTTACAATTGTCCCCATGTTTCTACAGTCCTGTCACATTTGCATTAAATTTAACATAAAATGTGTGCATTTCACATTTAAAGCTATGACTCGGACATCATTTGACAGAGAAGAAGCTGACAGTGATCAAGGATGCGTTCTATCACTGAATTGTATGATTGTATGCTTGTTTTTGTATGATTTTTTTGAGAACGACAAGCTTAAGTCGCGCTCTGTCATGTTTTTATAAGTGAAAATGTATGTTTCTGGTAGAATGTCCCATACATATGTAAGGTTTCATAAAGAAATATGGCTGTACAAGTGCTTGTGCATGCAAGTATGGTCTCTCCACCCAGGTTTCTGGGGACATTTTCACAATGCAACACCGATCCCTCTCTGTCCCACTCCTGCTTACAGCTTTATCACAGCATGGACTGAGGAAGACAAATATCATCAGTGAGCTGGCCAAACATTTCGCTGAGCAATGAGCCAAAACCAGATCTCACTAAAGACTCATCTTTCTGGCTCTCATTAGCATTCATCCACCCAGTGACAGCCAGAGCGCTTCTGTTGGCCAGATGAATATGAGGGGATGGCTGGGTCGCTTTAGGTAGTTAAAAGACAAGGGCTCGCCGATAAAGACGTGCTGACAGACCTTCAAGGGCCCAATTAAATAACAATCCGCCCTAATGTCATCTGCATATGGATTACGGCTGAGATATGTAATGTGGTGGCAGAGGAGAAACGTGATTACTGAGTGCGTTTAATGATGAAGTACGTATAGAGGCATAAAAGCTCAGCTTGGCAGGGAAGGCTAATCACAGCTCATGGCAATTAATCTTGCTTGTCGTGATAATTCAGGACCATTATTCATGGTGTCACCTCACAGAGTTGCAAAAGGGGCAACTCAGACTTACCCAGTAACGCAAAAGTGTATCAAGTCTCGTCTTTTGGAAGCAACTTATACGACTATCATGTAATTACGCTTAGCGTGTGCGTGCATTGGCATTGTGTGCTAATTTATAGAATGATGACGTGTGTGCAGGTTGCCACAGTTATGGGCAGGACATTTCTGGGCTGGATTAATTTCCCCTGAGACCTTTGTAATGGATAAGGGCAGAAGATAGAGAAGGACCAGACTCCACAAATTACAATGTCCAAGTGAAATGTTGGAATTAGGACACTCTCTGACATAGCTGTCACATTCAAAGAAGAACACTGCTAAATCATGTCCAAAGAAATCAGATAAATGGTTCAAAACAATGGTGACAAGTCATTAATTCATTTAGTAACCATATGGAATCTCCAACGGTTTTATTTTTAGTATTATTTACAGTGTATATATATCATAGTTATATTTAGTAATATTTTAATTAAATATTTACAGAGCTGTTTACTTAAAAGTTACTGTTATAATTGCTCAAACATATATACATATTCTTTGCACCTTGTATTATCACTTATTATATATAAAAAAGCTCTGTTTACGATGCATCACTTCATTTACAGCCCTTAACACAGGTAAAACACTGATTATTTTACACAATAATACAAATCACCCTTTAAAAACAGCATATACAATGTTTGAAAACATCTGGCCTGTCCTTAACAAAAACCTCTCTGTTTTTCAGCTTCTACAGTGATGTTTATTTTAGACACATCCACACGGCTTGGTTTTACTTGTGTTATAATCACGTACGCTTGTTGAACAAGCATTAGCCCTTTGTGGTCTCGATGGCATTAGGGGAGCTGTGTAGAGAGGTTAATCAGATTTACAGCACACATAACCATAATTGGCTGCCTTTATAGATTCAAATGAGCAATTAACTAGAAGCAGACTGTGTTGCAATTTCACTGGAAACCTGTGAATGTGCTGCCATAATAGTTTTGAGATAAAGCCCACAGAAGCAATCAGAGCTTCCTCTAAAACCTCCGAGCGGAGCCTGGAAAGACTTACCCACAGCACTCTGAAATACTTCATTCTGACTGGTCTATCATGCAGTCTCTGAAATAAAAGGTACAAAAGCTGTCACTGGGGTAGAGTCTTTCACTGAGGCAGAACCACTTTTTTGTACATATTACTACCTAAGGTGTACATATTATTTCCAAAAAGCTACAAAGACGTTGCTTGTAAAAAGGTGCCACTCTAATGACAAATTACATATATCTTATTTCTTAGAGCACAGCGTTCAGCTCTCTCATGTTTACTTTACTTCATTGCCATACACGACAGTGGTAAATATTAGAGCAGGCATGACACCAATGCTACTTTAATGTCTCCAGTATAAATCCACAACCTGGTGTACTCATTTTTAATTGCATCTGGTGCCAAGTGGCATCTGTTATCAACTGCAGTGAAAATGTCCTTAGGTAGAAGACTCGGGTATCTTCTGTGTAACTGTAATATTGTTGCAGCATTGATCTTGGTTTTAGGAAGAACACTTTTTTTCTTAACTGAATCCTAAGATAATATTCATGGAAACTTATGAAATCAACATTTAATTTCAGCATATTTATTAATTAAGCAGATTACCCTGTGCGTGTTTATGTTGCGATAATGCCTGACTGAATATTGAATCACTTGATACAGTATTCAAATATTATGCTATTATTCATTTAATACTCATCGTACACCGTGTATTTTTTATATTTCCCTACGGGGAAAGAAGCGATCAGGATTAATAGACTCTACGACCTTAAGTTAGCATTTAGTTTTCTTAAAAGTAGAACTTGCACCAGCAAGTAAAAGCAATCTGTTCATTTTCATTCATTCATTAATTCAATTTCTTTTCGGCTTAGTCCCTTTAATAATCCGGGGTCGCCACAGTGGAATGAACCGGCAACTTATCCAGCATTTGTTTTATGCAGCGGATGCCCTTCCAGCTGCAACCCATCTCTGGGAAACATCCATACACACTCATTCGTACTCACACACTATGGACAATTTAGCCTACCCAATTCACCTATACCACATGTCTTTGGACTTGTGGGGGAAACCGGAGCACCCGGAGGAAACCCACGCAACCACGGGGAGAACATGCAAACTCCACACAGAAATGCCAACTGACCCAGCCGAGGCTTGAACCAGCAACCTTCTTGCTGTGAGGCGAATGTGCTACTCACTACGCCACCCTGACGCCTAACCAAATCAAATTTGCTCCATGACTTTGAATGACAGAAGCAAACCCTCAGGTCACACTTGTCAATAAAATGACAGAGAGCCTTGGCCAAAAGCACATGATAGAGAAAGAAGACCTCACCCGTGCACTGACATGAGCCGTAGCGACAGCTGTCATGCTTTGTTTATGGCACATACATGTGTCAAGACAATCTCCATTCAGATACATGTTGCTCGGATGCTGTGTTTCCATGAGACTCTATTGAGCCATAAAAATATGTTGACTGAAATCAGCACAGGCTTTCAGGCAGGAAATAGACTATAAAGAGAGCAAAGATTAACCGCAACAACTCTTCAAGCATACAGAGAACCAGAACGAAAAGGAAATCGTTGAACACATTTCGCCCTCTCATACTTGAAATGTTGCTTGATGTCTTTGCTTAGCGATGGGGGGAAAAAATCTTTATTTTGATCATATAATTTCTCATCCTGTCTTCACAATTATCTGTGTGTGTTTTTTATGTAGGCTACTAAACATCAGAGGATGAGATCTTGAGAAGCAGATGATACACTGAGAAAGAGCATGACCTTAGCTCTTCCAGATCAATACTTAGTCTGATATTGTAAAACAGGGAGGGGGTCATGCAATTTCTTATTCTTTACACTTTATTGACAGTTTGTACAGTATGTGTACCGCAATGCAGAGAAAGGTGCTGAGATTCACAGTGCAGTCTAAAAATTATATAGATGAAATGCTCTTTTAATTAAATGTATAACATTTTGAAAACAATGTTGAAAGATTTGTCACGATTTCCACTTTTTACTTTATTGATTTGATGTTTATGATAATGTTCACAGTCGACTTTTATTGGAGTAATTCAATAAATATCTTGAGCTTCAATGTATGCAAAATATGTGATAACCTTTACATAGTCAATGACCTAGTGATGTTACGGCTTAGAAATACCACTGTTTATTTGTCTTCTTGTTTAGATTAAAATTAATTAAAGATTTTCAGTTTAATTTTTTTAAAAGTCAAACGTGTTGTTTTTGACATAAAGCAGATTGTTTTAAATTTTCAGAAAAATACAACAAACACAATATGTAATGGAATCCCACAGGGCTTTGTTTAAGGACCTCTGCATTCTATCATATTGACTGTAAAGGGCTCGCAAAATTTCAAAATCCCTGGTAGCTTTTTGGGCATGCACTCTTCAGTTTTTGGTAGGCTGAAATACATTCAAATGGCCCTAATGGAAAATACATTATTTACTAAATGAAGCAAATACATACCATATTGCCATAAAACCATATTTAAATGTATTTATTTTTGCATGTATGTATGTATGTATTTAATACTATTGTAAAAAATGAAAAGCACTGAAATAGGCTAGATTTTTGTCCCATTTAGATAGTCCGATGGGCAGGGTGGATTAATGTTTGGTGGCCTGACTAGAAAACATAATAGGGGCATCGGGCTAGCAGTTTTAGGAGCCCTGCTATATAAAACATATAATACATTTTCATAATGAGTTTCATTGGACAGCAATTGATGCAATTAAAGAGAATACAACTAATTATAATCCCTATAACTTTTTATTTCAGACATACTTTGTGACATCAAGCGCAGAAAAATTAAGCAAAGCAGCGCAACATGACAATGTTTCAGATGGTGTAGACAACAGATTAAAAGCCATACACTGAAAAAGCTTTCATTCATCCAATTAAAAAATGTAGGGTAATGGTTCATCATGGTATCTAAATTTTGAAAAATTATTTGAATAATTTGCCTTAATATTTACAATAAACCTAGTACAAAGCAAATTTGTCTTGTTGAAAAAAAAAGTCATTTAATTTAAATTCTTTTTTTGTTCTAAACAAAAAGATAAAGCTTCAATCAAAACAACAATTCCCATAAACTCTTCGTCATCCAATTAAAAAATTAGGGTAATGGTTCATTTGATCACTTAAACCAATGAAAAATAAATCAATTGCCTTAAACAATATTTTTATAAGTCAATTAAAGTACAAAGCATATTGAGTTTCTGTTTATTATGCATGCACTAACCTGTGTGAATAACCTAAAAATCTTGCATTGGTGAAAATAAATATTTCTAAGCTGTGCTCTTAATCAAAACATTTATATTTGACTATGTTTCAAACTTTTAAAAATTACTTGAAAAATAAAACAAATAATATTAAACTGAAACGAAAGGTGCATTTTTAATTGAACGAAGTCACTTTTTTCAGTGTAGATATTCTTTATTTTTGGTTCCTTGAATTCCACGTGAACCTCGGTTTATTTGATCAGAGGTTATCTAAAATATTCTAAATATAACTTGGTTGTTTGGGCATAGGGAATTAGTGTGGTAAATAAATAAAAGAATCCATAAAACCCCAATAACAAAGTTTACACTCACACTCAGTGTGCTCATATAGGAACAGAGGCAAATAAGCAGAGCACTGGGTGTTGGTTAGTAATGAGCATGCCACCGTTGCATGCCTACAGCTCCCCTTTTCCCCTTCCCCCATCACCAGCATCACAGTGATGAATGCATCCCTCCGCTCAGTGACCCCCAAGGTCATAGAAACAGAGTAGTGGAGTAGAGTCTCCGCACCATGCGACACACTTCCAACCCACTCAGCTAACGGCAGCATAACTCACTCTTACAGCCAGACATGAGGCTCATGTCTCCCACCTTACTCTAATCTCAAATGTAATCAAACTGGTTTAATGCAATGTGCTCAGGCTGAAGTGCATTGTGGAGACCGAAGGACAAACAGCACACATAAAAAGTAGACTCAAATGCCTGACGTTACCTCACATACATTGAAAGTTTGATTTAAACTTTGAAACGAACAGAAAGTTGTATTAGAAAATATAAAGATTTACATTTCAGCAATTATTAAACATGGAAGCTTGTTTCATATAATCAAATGAATCATCTTTTTTAAGTAACAAATATTAATTTACTACTGAATCTAAATATTTAAGTTTCATCAATCAAACTAAATTTAAGAGTTTGATGATCTCATTGAGATATTTCAGGTTTAGATTATTAATAAGCTGCATTTTCAACTTTTGGACTTGACAATAGATACAGTATTAACTTACAAATATCTATTTTATTAAGCAACTCAATTTTTATTCTTTAGTAAGTTTAGTTATCTTCTTTTCCCCAGTGTGCTTTGTGCATTCATTTTCTGTTCTGTCTTGTTGTTCCGCCTCAAGGTGAGCAGCTACAGTATCCGCCTCAAGGTGAGCAGCTACAGTATCCGCCTCAAGGTGAGCAGCTACAGTATCCGCAAAGATCCAGAAATGGGCTTCTGCGTTTTACTCTATGTTAAGTTGGCTAGTCAAACCCTTATTTAGTAAAGCTTACAGTTCTACATTTCTGTATAAATAACATAGTTAACTTGTGTTAATTTAGCTACTTTTATGTTTCATGTAATGTGAACGAGGGTGGGTGTAGTAAAACTAACATTCAAGAGTTCATACTTAGCTGATGATTGATTATATAGCTTGTTTGGCATGCTGTCCTGGGAGAAAGCACTGAGATCATAAGATCCTCGAGCCCAGGGCTCCCTCCCATTTGCAAGGCGAGAGGGGAGTTTGAGCTCAGGTAGATCTCGAGAACTCCCCTACTGTAGTAGTTAATGAACATAGTGAGCACGTGGGAGAATGTGTAAACTCTGTACAGAAACCAGCTGGCTTGGTAAGGACTAGAACCAGTGACGTTCTTGCTGTGAGGCAACAATGCTAACCGCTGGGCCACCGTGCCACCTGTCTAGAAAAGGAGGAGGAGTAGGGGTGGAAGGGGGGATTCTTCAAAAGGATTCTTTTTTATTCCTCCATAAAATCCAACTAAATTTAAGGGTTAAATGAGTTTATTATTTTAATATACTTTCATTCATTTTGCTTTTGCTTAGTCTGTATTTCAGAGGTCGCCACATCAGAATAAACCCCCAACTATTCCTGCATATGTTTTACGCAGTGGATGGCCTTCCAGCTTCCACCCAGTAGTGGGAAACACCTATACACTTCCATTCACACACATACACTACGACCAATTTAGTTTATTCAATTTACCTATACCGCATGTCTTTGAACTTGTAGGGGAAACCGGAGCACCCGGAGGAAACCCACACAAACAAGACAAGAACATGCAGACTCCACACAGAAATGCCAATTGACCCAGCTAGCACGTGAACCAGCAACCTTCTTGCTGTGAGGCAACAGGGCTAACCACTGAGCCACCATGCCTCTATTATAATATTTTATTTCTTAATAATTTTAGATGATTAAAAACACAGATTTATTTTTACTTTTGAAAGTGTTAACACAATGTGATATAACATGATATTTACCAACATTTATTGTTAGGTTTTATTTTAGCAAAGCCATGTACAAAAGCCCATTTAATAATATTAAAACTTGAGTGCTTTTAGATTTCCCAGAGATGGCTTGTGGCTGGAAGGGCATCCGCTGCGTAAAACAAATGCTGGATAAGTTGGTGGTTCATTCCACTGTGGCGACCCCGGATTAATAAAGGGACTAAGCCGAAAAGAAAATGAATGAATGAATGAGTGCTTTTAGATTTAAAAGTAGCGCAAAGTCTTAATTTCTTCGATTTAAATTATTTCTTTGCTCAGTTTTTTAAAATCCCATAAAAATCACATGATACATTTTGAACACCATTCTTAAATGCCGTTAAAGGCTATGATGACAGCTTTCTTTCCAGGTCTTAGCTGATTAAAAATCTGACTTTTTATTATTTCTTAGAGTGAGCGTTTTTAAAAATGTATTTGAAAATCTGTTTTGCTCGTTTTTTTTTAAAATCCCATGTGGGCCTTTGAACGTATTCATTTAAGGGTTAGATTAGCTCATTAAGTAAAACAAATTAGGTTGACCATTGTCCATTGCTGTGTAGCAGCAAGCAAAGAACACACTCAAAGGCACATGAACACATTGGTATGTAAGTGCACAAAAAGACAACAAATTTGATCATAAACGCGCACGTTGAAAAGAGTATCTCACTAATGCAATCTGACAGCAATCTGAATGAAAACAAGCTTTTCAGGCAACGTCATTAGCAGTTTCCATATGCCATGCTGTATTGTTCTCATACGCTCTCTAGCCTTATTACAGAGGTCTGCCATTCAAAAGCGTTCCCACATGTCAGGGACTGCAGGCCAAGCAATCTCACATGCCACACAGCAGAGTGACACCACATTTATTAAACTTCTCTGCTGGGCACACACACACAAACGCACACACTTTCTTCAATGCCAGTGGTCGGGGAAATGGAACGGGGGGGATGGGGGATCTGAATCTGTTTTCACATGTTAAAAACCAAAGGTAAAATTGTCTGACCTTGACTCATGGAAGTGGAGGGGGGGTTGGGAGGAGAAAGGGGAAGGCTGGCAGGAGAACGCCAGCGTATATTAATGAGCTGACAACAGGAGCACAATAGCATGACTGACCGTGATGGGAAGAAAATGGGCCAGGCAGGAAACAATGCTGGATGCGAAGCTGGTCCGGTGCTCCCACAACTGTCGCAAGGATTCATATTCATTCCCGGCAGTGTCAGCTACAACATTGCTATTTAAATCAGTCAGGAGGAATGAATTTAAACACTTGTCACAAATTTGATGGCGTGCGATTGTCACAGTAGAATTCAGCATTCTTTGTGCTGCTGTGTCCTTTTGCTAACCGCTGTTGACTGATGTTCCTGTTCTTTATCAGTTCCAGAATTAGCTGACTGATATGGGAAATAAAGAAGGCAGGATTGTGGGAACCTAATACATGGACTTGAGAACTTGATAAAATCCAGAGAATCATTTTCAAGCAGCTGTAGCAGTTTAGTGTGTAGTATTTCCGTGTAATCATCAAAAAATAAAAATAAATAAATAAAAATAGTTGGACATATATCACAACTGCTTTCAGCATTTAACAATAATATATTTTGTGTAGGGTGGCACGGTGGGGTAGGGCTTAGCACCGTCGCCTCACAGCAAGAAGGTTGCTGGTTCAAGCCCCGGCTGGCTCAGTTAGCGTTTCTGTGTAGAGCGTGCAATTTCTCCCTGTATTTGTGTGGGATTCCTCCGGGTGCTTCAGTTTCCCCCACAAGTCCAAAGACATGCAATACAGGTGAACTGAATAAACTAAATTGGCCGTAGTGTATGTGTGTGAATGAGTGTGTATAGATGTTTCCCAGTGCTGGGTAGCAGCTAGAAGAGCTTCCGCTGCGTGAAACATATGCTCGGTAAGTTGGCGGTTCATTCCACTGTGGCGACTCCTGATGAATAAGCCGAAGGACAGTGAATGAATGAATATTTTGTTGAACAAATCAGCATATATCAGAACGATTTCTGAAGGATTGTGTGACAGTGAAGACTGGAGTAAAGATGCTGAAACTTTGGATTAACACAGAAATAAATGACATTTTAAAATATATTAGAATTAAAAACAGCAATGAACATATTTAAATTGTAAATAAGTATTTAGGGATTTTTTTTATCAAATAAACGCAGCCTTAATGACAATAAGAGGCTTAAAAAACTGTTTGAACACAATGAAATGGTTGGTTCATTCTTGTTGTAAACACAATGCAAACTCCATTCTATGTTTTTTTTTTTCACATAAAGTCCCATGTGAAACTAAATTTAAGGGTTAGATGTGTTCATTATGGTAACAATATTATTTCCAGGTTTTAGACTACTAAAATTCCAGATTTGTAACTTTTGGACATGACTATACACAAGCAAAAACAGACAAAATTTTAGAGAGGTTCCACTGGGTTTTGCCTTAAGACCTCTACTCTTTCATGTTTCAGCTAGGCATGGGATGTTAACCGGTTTCAAGGTGTACTGCAGTTTGGAAAAGTCAAGAATTTAAAACTGCTAAAATGTTCTGTTATACTCGTCCTACGGTATACTCAGGGGTTTTTGAATGTGTTTTTACAAGTATTTTATTTCGTTTTTTAGGGCAACAGTATCTCCAGCAGAAAAGGACCATCCACACCAACATACTGTACAAGCATGCTGGATCTGAACAGTGCAGTGGCTTACTTTATATCCAAAGAAACAAAATACTGTATATCCAAAGATGCCTTTTAAAGTTGTAGAGAAATCTGTTTTTGAAACTAATGAAGACAGCAGAAGTCAACGATTCATTTGAAATATTTAGCCTGACATGTTTTCTGCTCCAAAATATTTTACATTCATTCAATCATTTTTCTTTGGCTTAGTCTCTTTATTAATCTGGGGTCACCACAGCAGATCCACCAACTTATCCAGCATGGGAAACTATACACACATACACTACGGCCAATTTAGTTTATTTAATTCACCTATAGTGCATGTCTTTGGACTTGTGAGGGAAACCAGGGCACCTGGAGGAAACCCACACGAGCCCAGGGAGAACATGCAAATTCCAAACAGAAATGCTAACTGACCCAGCCGAGGTTCGAACCAATGACCGTCTTGCTGTGAGGCGATCATGCTGCTCACTGCGTCACCGTGGTGCCCTTCTAAATATTTTACTTTTTAAAAAAAATAAAACATGTTGTTGTTTAATGGGGGAAAAGTTTTAGTTTTTTACCCAGACATATAAAAAGAGCAGTTTTATTCACAACATCATGATACTGTGAAACAGTGATATTTTTATGCAAGGTTATCCTACTGTCAGAAACTTATACCGGCCCATGCCTAGGTACAGCAAATGGGCTTGTTTTAATTTGTAAAAAATAAACTCATTACTATTTGACTGAAACTACTTTTCTGTTGAACATCAAATGGGGAAAACAAAATAAGGTATACCCAGATATGTGTCCACATATATAAATACAAGTACATGTTTGGATTTCACAGATATAATGTTCATATACACAACATATATTTCAAAATATTACAAATATGTCCATTTACATTAGTTTTTCAAACACCAGATTTACAAATATGTTCATATATGTTAAAATGTGCATATACAGTTTCTATATGTACTCACACACACACAGTAATGCATGTTTATATATGGCCACATATCAGATTTCAGTATGGGTTGTAGTCAAGCATGATGTATTAAAGAGTTAAATTATCTGTGGAACTCCAGTGGCAGATTGATGCTGTACAGTCCCAGTGAAGGGGTCAGATTGTGATCGCCACTTTAATCGTATTGCTATACAATTTATTGCTATTAAATTCATGGAAGATAACCAACTACCTCATAGTTGTTTTGAAAACAGTAACTACACACATCTGGTCAGTTTCCTAAAGTCTGTGCTAAAATGTCAACTTTTTGACTAATTCCGCAGATATATAAGAACGCAGAGTAAGATTATTCAGATTTTCACAAAAAAAAAAAATAATAATAATAATTTGCTCAGTTCAGATGGGGTCAATGATCATTGATTATGCCTTCTGGTTATTCTTAACCATTTGCATTCAAATAGACATAACAAAATCACGATTAAGGAACTATGGGAAAGAGGAGATAAAGTCATGAGCATCAGATATGACTCTTGCTGGAAGTTTAATATCGATATGAAATGAAGGAAAGTATACATTTGCAGTGAGATTTGTGAGAACATGGCAACTATGATGAGCTTAATTACCACAGAAATCAAATGTGAAATCATAGAAATAATATTATTGTTCTTTCTCTTTATCTATTTTTATTCTATCTATCTATCTATCTATCTATCTATCTATCTATCTATCTATCT
>CAIGQQ010004433.1:2252865-2313801 GCA_903798035.1 Danio albolineatus | reverse complement strand
AAGAGCATGCCTGGAAATCTTCCTAGAGATTTCCAAAAACTGAAAGACCAATGAGACTGTGAAGAGTTGATCTCTACTGGCTAAAACAGCTTAACAGCTTCATGGGAGAGTGGCGAAGAGAAAGCCACTGTAAAAAATGTCACATGGCATCTCAGCTATAGTGTGCCAGAAGGCATGTGGGACACTTTGCAGCCAACTGGAAGAAGCTTCTTTGGTTTCATGAGACCAAAATTGAGCCATTTTTTGGCCGTCAGACTAAACACCCTGTTTGGAGAAAGCCAAAAGTGGTCCACCATAACAAATACACTATACCCAATATGAAGCACAGTGGTGGCAGAATCATATTCTGTGGGGATGAAAGAAGCTGCTTGCACACCAACATAAATACTTCATACAGTAATACTGACTTATAAAAACAACAATAATGCGGTGAACAAGACAAACTTCATCCAATGGACCTTCATCCAATTGAGAATTTACAGTTGGATATGAATACAGTCTTTAAGCATGTAAATACTTGTGCATAAAGTTATTTTGTCTTTAAAAACTAAAAATGGTTTTGACGTTACATTACTACACAGGATGTGATGCTGCAACACATCACATAACATATCTTTTCCATGTTAAAAAGAGCTTTTGTCTGATCCAGTGACATGGAGAGTTTTTATTTTAGAAACAGTTTCCATTATATCACGGTTGAACAAAAGCATAAACTACTATGACAATGCTCACCTCAGTAGTTGATTATGTGCTTTAATCTGTGCTGAATGTTAACAATGCGAGTTTGAATACTATTTTAAATAATGTTTATTGCCATACTACAAGCAGAAGCAAATCTTGAAAATAAAATAACTAGCAAACATAGTTGAAACATGAACACTAGAAGTGACTGTGCAACCCAGACACATCAGTCCCTCAGAACGTAGTTTTAATAATGTTAATGAGATTCAATATACATCAATTGGATTATACACCTCTCTGTAAAGTTGGGAGTGCAGTGCTTCTGAATGTATAGTGTTTTAATGATTCTATCAGGTTGTGTTTGCTGTGGACCGCCAGATTGCTTGTTGCTGGAAACTTGTGGCATTATGTGTTGCTAGGATACGATGTTAGTTATGCATTTTATTAAAAGCACCAAAAAAAACAAAAAAAAAAACAGCAGTGAGTCATAAGAGCCACTAAATACAAAAGCTTCCAAAGTAGAATACTATTTATATGCACTGGGGGTCTTATTCATGAGTGTAGCTTCCACTCTGCCTGTTTCTCTGGTTTGAATGAAACTATCATTCCATTGGCTCCTACTAACAGGAGCTTGTGTTTAGCTGCGGTTTCCGTTAACTCACATCCGTCAGCATTGGGTTCATCACACTGGAGTAATGAGTGCCTGCTCCTTTCTGCACGGGGCAGGGTTGCTAATTCTCGCTCTCTAAACACCCTGTCATTCAATCCCACCACTGACATTGGATTCAGATGTGCCCTGCTGCATTCCTACTCCCAATACTGCCAACAAACAGAGCCCCTTTCTGCCTTCTGACACTTTCCTCATGAAAATGTGATGGAATGAGAGACAGGAGTTGCAGCTGGGAATGGGAACGCCGATGCCGAGGGTTGGCTCTCAGCTCTGACTGGGTTAAGTCAACAGCAGGTTTGGCCACACAGACCCAGAGAACCACATGTGAGAATCCAGCTGCAGACTTGTGCAAGTACAGGTTCATTTAGCTGTTTTCAACAGTGCTGCGCTTAGTTATTTCCTCTCATAAACACCAAATAAATCATCAGAAGTTTAACAGAACAACTGTTTCTACTGGGACTGAAACAGAAAAATACCACCAGGTGCCCTAAACTCTTTGCCAATAACTCAATATAACTGGGGATGTGTGTTACGAGTCATTTAAACAGACATTTTGTATTGACATTATCATCATCATCATCAATTTTAGGGGGTTCTTACTAACAGCAATGCAGCAGAACAAATAAAATAAAATAAAATAAAATCAATGAATAACTTGAGAGAAATATTCATATTTTATATAAATGTTAGCCAGCATTAAATACAAGTAAACACAGTAAGAATGTTTATCAAGAAATAGCACTAAAATAACTTTAAAAATAGTTAATGTTGGTTACAAGTAAAAATTTATAATATATATAAATATATATATATATATAAAAAACGCAACTAAACTTTCTTAGGCCATAAGTTTTTATTCAGTGAAATTAACATCAGATCAAGTTGATAAAAGTTTCGTAAAGCGCCTGGACAGCTGTGAATAGCAGGCCACACTTAATATGAATAACACAAGCTAATGCAGAGTTTGAACCGAGGGCACCACAGGTCAACCAAGCTCAATTACTACATGCTTTCCAGGTCACGTATCATCTCCAAGGTGGCAGGAGAGACAGCTCTATCCAGCAGAGCTGCAGCTCATCTATATTACCATTTATCGCAGAAGAAAGCTCTCAGACGTGTTTTCATTGTCTTATAATTCTGATTATTCCCACTTTTTGTTCAAGTGATCATTTTAGAGCTCACCGCAACTGGCACAAAGAAAACAGATGCAAGGTCAGAAGTAAAAAGTAGCCTGCACTCAGATACCATTTTAAGAAACTATGCAACTATTTTATTATTAATTTTGTTAAATATAACGATAAAACAATGGTGATCTTAATCAGTTTGTGTCAACTAGCAGGAGCTGTATCGTTTAGTCAACTAGACCGTGCACATCCTTGCAATATACATCTCTTTCCCTAATTTAGATTCTTTTTTTTTCAGTACAAATTCTACCTGTCTTAAGTTATTGACTCATTTTCACCAGGAAAACAGAAGATTAATTTGCACTTTGTGATTATAAAATTGCTCTAGCTCTGTAAATTGATTGGATCAGTCACGTTTGAAGACCTATGATCTGAAAATTGCCAATATATGCAGATGTACGACTGCAAGTCAGTGTTCTATACATTATTGCATCACATTACTACGTTGCTTGGCAACAACGAGCAGTCTACAGCAGCATAATGAACTTCTCTTCAAGGTGCAATAATTGTTTATGACAGTCATTATTACTAATAAATGTAATTATTGATCATTAGTTCACATACTGCTGAAGGCATTGTTAAAATATTATAGCCTCTTGTGGTTTTTTGGTAATTAGTGGTGTTCATAAGGCCAGCATCATTATTAACATTGCTCACACGTAGGGTTTGAGAGGTTCAGCTTGATTTCACAAATGGTCACATAAACACTTGGTGCTGGGCTATAGGGAACACTGTTGCTGCATTCAAATACCACTCTGTCACAGTATCTGAAATTAAAATCAGTTTGTTGCCCGCACCTAATCATTGAACTGCATTGGTAGGACATCTTTACAAACAGAATTATTGTTTGTCACGATAACCTCTTTCTGTGTTTTTTCAGAACTGTACCCATAAAGTCTGGCAGGTCACTGATTTGACCAAATGAATCCTCCAATAATCAGTACACTGCAACAAACAGTCATGTCAAAGTGAAAATATTTCCTGAAGAATGCAGTCTGTCAAGCATTGCTGACTATTACTATTTATCTTAAACGTAAGCTGACACCAATAGTCAGTGAACTAGCACAAGCTACAGTAGCAGTGAATATTATGCAAGTTCATAGCTATCAGTGGCATTACAGTAGGTGTTATTAAACTAACCAAATTAATACTGCACCTAAAGAACTCAAAACGCTAATATGCTGGAGCAGCACATGCCTCATGAGAGGCTCGAGATTAAACGCACACAAAAATAGACTAACATATATGAATGAATGTAAGGGGGAAAAAAAGACTTGTGGCATTTAACTGAGCACTGCTTATGAAAGCCTGTGTGTAATTGCCTAGCGTAGGTGTGTGGTTGCTAGTGTTATGGAAAATTGAAGCTTTGATTACCATAAGCTTGTTTTATTAAAGGTTCGAGAAAATAAATGCTTCTCTTCAATTAGAATTTATGACACTTTCACTCGTTTTTTTAAAGCAATTTCTCCAAACGCCTAAATTACAGAGCTTTTTTAGTCAAGCTATTATTACCAATGTGGTAAAAAAAAAACACAAATTATTCTGATAAAAATTACACTTGACTTATGTGTCTGAAATAAATCTAGTGAGTTTTGAAATAACCCCTCTGCTGCTCCAGTACCATTTAATTTACATGACTAATCTCAACACTAGCTCATAAATCAACTTACCCACTACCATGATGTTGAGCTCAAAGCCCTGTTTCATGGCCTTCCTTCTCATCTGCTCTAGGATGGCATCGATGCCCACGTAGCTGAAGTCGACGCCGGGTTTCTCCAGGCACATGGTCGGGGGAATCTCGGAGATAACAGAATCTGCCATGATGCTACTGCTCCTGCTGCTACTGCTGCTGTAGCTGGAAGTGACTTCTGACCCTGCAGACACACAGAGAAGATACAATGAGGAGACATTTATCACGGGGTACTAGTTAACACTCATATGCACTCCACCACAGTCAACAGCATTTACACTACAGGGTGTTTTATAAGCTGATACAGAAACTCTTAGAGAGAATGTGCTTCTACACAGCTGGACTATAGACATAATAAACAGGGGACTATCTCCGGCTAGGAGCCAGCTAGCACATTTTTACTTCTCGATTTAAATAAATATAGAGTTTTTTGAGGTATATTATTGGGCCAAAAATGTTCTCATCGCTCTTCGAATGCATCCATCATGTGAAAGAGCCCCTTTCCACATTTTTTCTACTGACATTATTTAGAGCGCAACAATCTTATGACTCCTCTGTGATGGGATCAGGTTGGGATCCCCTTAGACTGCATCGGAAGTCAAGGCAAATTGGATCTGAATTATTATTGGACTGCAGAAACAACATTTGACCTGGGACACATTCTGACCACATTTAAATTAAGATGTTAATGCAAATAAACATTTTTATGAAGCACATTCAACTGTCCAAATAATACATAACGAGATTATACTGCAAAGTAACTGCAGGTGAGAACAGGACATACTGAGAAATGTGAGAAATCATTTGGAATGCAATTTTCTTAAGTTATGCAACTGACTGAGATACATCAGCTAACACAACCTGCATACATGTGCAAGAAAAACAATAATAGATCTCCATCAGATTACTCAGCATACACACTGGACACTCGAGTGGTTCTAAACTTATGAATTTAATTCTTCGGGTTGAACACAAAACAAGATAATCTGAAGACTGCTGCATATCCATAATAGGAACAAAAAATAAATAAATACTACGGAAGTATAAATGTCTGCTACTTTACAATAATCTTAAAAATAACTTCCTTGTGTTCAACAGGAGGAGGAAACTCAAGACAGGTTTGGAACAAGTGGAGGGTGATTAAATCATAACAGAATTTAAAACTTTCAGTCAATCATTTTAGGATCAAAAGCAAACCAACTTAATGATTCTTTTACCATAAACAAATGCAACAAAGTGTAACAAGCATTTTTATATAACAAAATTCATTTTTGTCCCAATTACATTTTAGGACAATCAAATAAAACTGAAGTAAAAGGTAAATCAAAACGCAAATCCAATTAATCCTACTAGTGTTAATATTAGGGCTGTGCAATAAGGACAAAATAATCGTTGCGATTTTTGGAACAAATATTGCGATTACGATTTTTGGCAACTGTTTCTGGTTTTTCAAACAAGCTACATAAATACATTCTAAATGTATTGAGTGCACAAGAAGTGCATAACAAAACATTTCACAATGAAATAACACAGTATTAAATAAAACTGTAGTTAAATTGTCTTTAAATCAGACAACATAAAATAAATGAAGATTAACCTCACCTCTAGTTAAAAACATACTGTACACAGAACTAACTGCTTGATAAACAAAACAGTAATAAATGGTCTTAAAAAAACAGACAACGTGAAAAAAATAAAGATTAACCTCAATTCCAGTCATAACAATAAATAAAATCTAACGTAAATCAAAACCACCTATTCGGTTCCCCTGCTCAACTTCGCTGTGCGCGGAGGAGTGAGCTCTGATTGCTTAACATCATTCAGCTTAGCTGTAATTGCCCGGTGTGCTGCGTCAGCTCTGGTTGGTTAACATATTAAAATCATGCGCACAAGAACGGGAACAAAATTCTAAATAAATTAACAGATAAAATTGCAGCCTTACGCGATTTAGAAATTGCATGTGCTTAAATCGCGATTTTTTTTTCCGATTGCGATTAATTGCACAGCCCTAGTTCTGACTTCTGTCACAATTTCTTTCAGTTAAAACTGAGCTAGCTTTTAATTTGGTTTTCAGCACTACATTTAACGTAATGGTCTTCAGGACTGGATTCTGTTCACCTTTTCAGTATTGAGGGCATTACAAGGAAGGACCCATGTCCCACAGGCCAATCACACGATACTTCCAAAAAACTAGATGAGAAATACCTGACATTTAAGACAGAAAAAAAATACAATATCCTTCATGACAAAATACAGACAATTCCATTTGGTGAGAAAAAGTGTTTTCTCTACAAGCAGGAGTCATAAGATACTTGAATAGCGATAAAAAAATAAATAAAAAATGCTGGGCAAGTAAAAAACAGAACTACAACAGATGACGGCAACACAATATTTTAGTCAGAAAATGCAACAGAAGTCAACAGAGCCCCAGCGTGCAGCTCCTCAGAGGGCCCCACCACAAAGCCTGCGACCCCATTGCGAGCCTCATGGATCAGCAGGACCTTCCAGCAGACAAAGCGGTTCAAAATTTTTCAAGTCAGTAACCTGATCCACTGGCAGCTCTCTGGGCTCGGTACAGTTATTCAGAAAGCCGTTCGGCTCCTCTCCACCCTGTCAGGGCATCAAGCCAACAGACCCACAGCCACTGGATTCCGCACTTCACAAAAGACACGCTCGTCCCTGGAGACTCTCCAATACGACATTATAACAGGTACACCAGGGCCACCGGCAGCACAGAAACTTGTTGTGAAAAGTAATTGATACGTTTAGAATATTTGTTCGCAGTTTACAGAATGACAAGACCGAACTAGTGAACAGAAAGAGATGTTCATGTTTCACCTTGACGTGGTGATTAGAGACAAGGGCATCTTTTATGACAGAAAACAGACAACCAGCTATTCAAGTTATGTGCATAAAATATGCGCATTAATGCTATCGTTTAACTGAGAACTGATTAACAAATGCTTGACAAATGGCAGTGTGAGTGTGTGTGTGTGTATGTGTGTACATAAAGCAAATGAAATGGATACACACAGGTATCAAAATTGTTCAATAGCCGATTCAGAACTTTGTAAAATTACATACGTCAATATAAATCAATATCCACATACACAATTAATAAACAAAACGATAAAATTTTATCTTTATTTTTAGGAATACGTATTTAAGATTTACAAATGTCTAAATTTGTAAATACATAAAACATAACGATGACTTGTGTTTAAACGATGAATTTAGAAAAAGTATTTTTATATATAATATGAAAATTGGATTATTTGAGATTTGCGATGTTAGTGTTACTTTCTTTTAAAAGATTAACTTCAAGAATAAGCAATTATACCCAAGAATCAAACATGAAGTAAAAATCTTTCATATTATTTAATAACTGATTATAATAGCATACTAAATAACAAATATAGAGAATTTTATCCAGTAAAATTTACAAATATGCTTACAGGACAGTACTCTAAGCTTCCATTAGTGGGCATAGCCATAAAACACAACTCTATAAAGCCATGAGGACCAAAGCACCATTTCAGCATGGAAAAAAAGGTTTTCCTGCATCACTCACAAACTCTTACCTGTGTTCAGACAGCTGATCCAGCTCTCTCTCTCTGCTCTGATTAAGTATTCTGGGAACAGATGGCAAACATGTGCCAACAGCACTTTTCCTATGAAGAAGGCTATCCTGCATGAATAGAGAGTCATATTTCGCCAGCACACTGTTTATACTGCAGTTACGCTGAGCCACTGAGCAGACACACCTAACTTCCACATCTGATGGCCAACAGACCACTTCCTCAGTTCCTTTCAAACCTCCTTCTTTACATTCAGTAAGGTCGGTGAGGGAATAGCATTCTCAATCCACTGCCTCTTATCCATCTCAGCATCCTCCTCCTGAGAAAATACAAACTGATGAACACAGACTGTCAAAGAGCAATGGGCCTGACGTGAATGTGTTTGAAAATGTTCATCTCTAGCCCTTTAGCCATTGCTAACAGAGGTTAAATAGAGATAAAAGCAGTATCAAACATATCCAACACTGACTCCAAGCTCACTGAACTGTCAATGTATGAATGTCCAAAAGAAAAAGAAAAAAGAGAAAAGAAAAAAAAATGCTCAATGGGAAAGACAAGCAGCAGAACGGTATGTACTGTTTTATTACTCAGAGGAATTGATCTAATGTACACAAGGGAGGAAAAGAAAGTCATTTCATACAGATACTTTCTAATATCATTGATGCGAAGCTCCTAAGGGCTCTTTTTCCACTGACAGGATGTTAGAGACAGATTGGAGAACTTCTCATACACTGGCCACAGAAAAAGCTTCTTAAACTTCAAACTAGGAAGCATATATATCAATACCAACACATAAAGATAATTCTATCTATTTATGACACCGCAAAAGCTGGAGGTTTATTAGCACCGGCTTTACTGACAAAATGCACATAAAAATCACCTTATATTAAGCAAGAGCCATCATTTTAACAGTATTGCCATGACAACACAGCAGTACTTTTGTAAGCATCAAAACCAGGTAGAGGGTTATTTGAGCAGACTATTTGGGCCCAATTCCAATTTTATTTTTGTTCCCCTACCTCTTTCCTTGACCCTTAAAACAGAGTATGAAGGGGAAGGGCTTCAATATTTACTCCTAAGAATTGGGACAGCACGACAACACCTGTACACGTCATTTAGCCCAACGCCTTCAAGCTAAAGAGAATTGGGAGAACCCTACCCCTTCACGGGAACGAGCAAATCGAGGCACAGGGGAAGGGCTAAGGGGTAGAATTGGGATCGGGCCTTAAGCAGAGTATGTGTGGTTCTCGCACAGATGAGTATACAGGTTTATGAACGAAATACCCACAGAGCAGAATATTAAGCCTTTTGAAACTTTGACCAGGCACACACACACACACACACGCACACACACACGCACACACACACACACACACGCACACACACACGCACACACACACACGCGCACACACACACAGCTCTTGCACTTTGATCAACGCAGCAACAAACTGGCCTTTAAATGGGCTTTTATGGTTTGTATTTTCAGCTGTTTTTCTTTTTCAGACAAAAAGAAAAAGAAAAAAAAAGAAAACATTTTGTTGGCTGAGAATTTGGTGCATCCCTACTTTTGATTAATTGAGTGTTTCTTGCTAAATCATAATTAGGGCTGCATAATAATGAAAAAAATCTGATAATGCAAGATTTTAATTATCTGCAATAAATATTGCCATAGTTTGGTTTAGATGGATGGCTTTCTAGTTTGGTTGTTTGGTTGGTTGTTTGTCTCATTTCTATTACAAATATCTTAGAGCAAGTAAAAACATTGTTTTTCCTTAAAACAAGCAAAATTATATGCCAGTGGGGTAAATGAAATAATCTTGTTTTCACTTTGAAATGTAAATATTTGGACAAAAACGAAGTAAGAAAAACACATTTTTTGCATAAATCATAGAAATTCCATAGAAATATTGTGATTAAATACAAATCTGTACTGTAGCTCCTGGTCAACTTCAATTCAGATAGGCCTGTCAAAATAATCAATATATCGACTTACCGCACAACACATGGACATGAGCTCAATCATTTTTGGTGATGCAATATAAAAAAAAAATAATAATTAAAAAAAATAAATAAATAAATAAAAAATAATAATAATAATAATAATCGCCCATACACAAAAACCAATTCTAGCAACATTTTAGCTGATTGTGCAACATCTTTCTCTACTGGAGGTGTCAGGGTCAGTATGGTTAATTAAAAAACACTGTAGTATTTACTATAAATTACTACTAGAGTATATTTTCCTAGTGGGTGTCTGACAGCTGAAAATAGATCTGGTAGCAGATAATCACAGCCTCTGCTACTCGTTACCTTGCACTTTTTGTAAACATTTATTATTATTTATTTAGAATATGCGTTTTCATATTCTGACTCCAATGCCTCATTATTAAACTGCTAAAATGACTATAATTAAATCAAATATTCTTAAGAATAAAATAAAATATAAAAATATATGTTTTTGGGGGAGTGTACTTGCATTGTGATGATATTATATTGTCATTCTGGCATTATATTATGAGTGGCATAAAATGGTCTTAAAATTACAATAAAATTATTTAAAATCGCAATATATTTTGGTGCAATATACCGTACAACAAAAAATAGATATCATGATGACAAGCCTAATTCAGACTCAACATTGCATATCTTTGCGATGTGTCTATTGCGGGTGCACACATTGCAATAATTGATGCTGAAACGATATACTGTGCAACCCTAATTGAAAACTTAGCTTGTTATTTCAAAGCAATCATAAGCATTTTCTTACAAAAGTCAGTTTCTACAAATAAGATCTTCACATAGAAGGTTCATGTGATCCAAGAAAAGAGCATTCACTAGGTGCCCTTAGGCGAATTTGGAGCAGATCCTTCTTGGCTCACAGTAATGTCCGGCATCTTAATGCCCTCAATTAAGGAGAGCTTTTGACAATAGCTAGAGGTTTCCAGAAAGCCCACCTGTATTGACAAAAGAATCTGCAAACAGCACAAATCCTGATCAAACACAAACATTAGTTTTGACTTCACTGAGCACACAGGTCATTTGAGCCTTTCTTTCTCTACTGATTCAAGAGTAGAATTCTTTATGCCAGTTTGTTGAGTTCATCATCACAGTGTGTTCTTGACAATGCCCTATGAACATAACTCCTTCACAAAAACATTCTGTGGAAATGTTTGACTGTGACACATTTCTGTATCCATTTGTTTTTAAAACAGCTTCAGCAACTAATGGAATAAACCGAGGTGCATATTTAAACTCCCTGACAACAGGCAGAGTCACAACAGAGGAAACAAGCTGACCTACAGATCTCCCTTCATCCAGGACCATGTGTGACGTCTTTCCTGAGTGATATTGTGCAACTGAGAAAAGTAAACTGACCCCACAGCCTGTCCTGAGGAATGGAAATCTATGCCTGTAAAAGGAGCTGTGAACACAGGTGCCTGCGCACAATCACAGCGACCCCATAAATCTCCACTACCATTAGCCTGGGCATTACAACTTTGCCAAATTAGCAAAACAGCTGGAAGACATTAAAATCCCATCATCAGAGAGGATAAAAACACTTAATAAAAGGGCAATATGAAATAGTACAGCCTGCTTGTGGAGATTATGTCTCAACAGAAAAGTATTAGACAAATTATCCTTCAATGTATGGGTATACTGTATCTTAGTCAAGTCACGGGGTATTATAAATTAAACGTTCTGCTTTAAAACATCTGCAGTAAAGTATTATTTTACACAAATTTAAACTGTTATTATCACCTCACCTTCATGTTTATCAAAATAACTCAATGTATATGAAACAGGAACTCAAGCATCTCAAAATGTACACAAGTAAAATAAAATGTCCAATTGGTTTTGGTTTATTTCAATAAAACATTCAAAATGCATCTCAACAATAAAATGTAATAAAGTTTGAATGCAGCAAAAAATGTAAAGCATTTAATAATTTATTTACATATATACATGCGTTTATACAAATCAACATACACTTAATTTATATAAGAATTAGGTTTAATTTGGGCTTTGTTTTATTCATTGTGAATGCATAACATACCATAATACTGTAAAATTAGTAGTATATGAATCCCTGTATCATATACTCTTTTTCCCCACTTACATTCTTACATTCAGTGCTGTATATAAAAATAAAAAAAGTTAACACAAAACAAAACTAAAAAAAATAAGCATTTCACAGAATAAAAAGGCTTGGACTGGAAACAAAAGCACATGTAAATTATGTAATTTCTCATTTTTGAATGAAGGTATTTTAAAAGAGTGTACTTTAATAAAGCAAGATCAAAGGCATGTACTGAAAACGTATGCAATCCGCTCTCATTCCTGCGAGTCGTCACTAAGTGAATGCTGTGACAGAGTGTGGACTGACAGGTTTGGGGGCCTCCACCGCTGACAGACTCCATGCCTGAGGAGATAACAGTGAGACGGGCCAACTGAACACTTACACCCCGCAGGGAAAAACAAGCTCAGGGTGAGCAGAGAGGTGAACACACAGTCCTGTGGCTGATGATTAGCTGTTTCCGGCAGCAGAATGTTGGAACCCTGAGCCTTGTTTTTAACCAACATGGGATCCATACAAATGACAAAAAAACTATTCCAAGCCTTCATCAGAAACCAAACATTTTACATTTTTGACATAATGAGAAGCAAACCCAAGTTCTTGCCATTATAAACAACACAAGCAGCTATAATAATAATCATCAGTGAAAATTAAACTACCTTTTACTCGATGCATGTTTTAAAATTAGCCATTTTGCAAAATGTGAGTAGTTAAACACAAACCAGCAAGATATTATAGTCCCAATGGACCCAAACAAAACTTTCCATTTGAAGTGCTGGACAGTATTAGTCCTTCTCTGTTTCCAATTAGAGGTAAAAAAAAAAAAAAAAAACTTTCTTCTAACGCTGTCTCCCGATCTCCAAACATTCAATAGGTTTGTAAATAGTTGCCAGTGACTCTGCAGTAAAAAGTAGAGAGGAAGTCAGACCGACCAACTGATTTATTCCTCTCAGCTTGAGGTAAAGGTTGCAAATCACAGACGATGTCTGAGGTGGGACACTTGTAAAGTAGACCCAGAGGAGTGTAAGGAGGAAGAAACCGTCTCATCCCAGACTAAGGGGAGTCTACAGTGCTCAGGTCAAGCTGTGAGACCATATTTCATGAATTAGCATCTTCCTGTTTGGGCCATTTCTAATGAATGCCATCTTGAGTAGTCCTCTATACACATTTTATTTAGCCAAAATGGATGTATGGAAAAGCTTAGTACAGTTTCTTTAAAAGCGGTGTGCAGGCATAAACAATTCATCAGAAGGGTGCATATAATTTTAATATCATGGCCAATCACAGTTAAATCAAGCTGTTTACTTGATGTTAAATTGTACATAATTTACAGCAATTGTCAAAAAAAGAAATAAGATTAATTAGCAAACTAAGTGCCTGTAGATAAAAAAAAATATATATATATATATATATATACAGTTTTTCAAATGCAAAAAATAAAACTGTAACGAAAAATGTAAAACTGGTAGAACAAGCATGCATATTTAGTTATGCAATAAAGTTTTAATCAAAAATAGATTAAATATAAGTAAATCATTAAAAATAATTAAAACAAAATTTTTCAAACTGTTTTAAATGGCAACAATATTATTCATGATATATTTTCCTGTGCACCAAATCAGCATTTATTCATTTCCTTGTCGACTTAGTCCCTTTATTAATCCAAGGTCGCCATAGTGGAATGAACTGCCAACTTATCCAGCATATGTTTCACGCAGCGGATGCCCTTCCAGCTGCAACCCATCTCTGGGAAACATCCATACACACACATTCACACACATACACTACGGACAATTTAGCTCACCTAATTCACCTATACCACATGTCTTTGGACTGTGGGGGAAACCGGAGCACCCGAAGGAAACCCACGCAACCACGGGGAGAACATGCAAACTCCACACAGAAATGTCAACTGAACCAGCCGGGGCTCGAACCAGCGACCTTCTTGCTGTGAGGCGAACGTGCTACTCACTACGCTACCGTGGTGCCCCAAATCAGCACATTAGAATAATTTCAATAGGATCATGTGACACTAAAGCTTGAAAGTTCGGCTATGAATCACAGGATAAAACTAACTTTAAAATATAAAACAAAAGAGAACAATAATATAAAAAACTACAATGATCGTTTTAACTGACTTGATTGTTAATACATGCTGCCTTGGTGAAAAGAAGGGAGTTAGATTTTAGTTAGTTTCTGATTGTTAATGTCAGTCTTTTATTGACCTAAAACGGTGTACAAATAAGTGGAAAACCATCATTGCACATACTGCATAAATGGTGCATCTGTAGTTTATATAGCCTAAACTGCACCTGTACGATTTCTAGAATCAAGCAGCTCTTCATCCTCAGAGAGGAACCCCAGATGACCAGACAGACATGAGCTGTGTAACAAACGCATATAAGCAGAAGACATATCTTAACTTCAGTTGATAGGACATTTCCTGTGAGCTCTGGAAAAACAAACTCTTTCAATGTCTGTTCTTCTCCTTACACATTCCCTATCATAAAATATGATTCCAAGAACAGAAAAATGGGAAGACGATTCATTTATCTTGTCCTCTACTAGTCAAAAAGGTACCATTACCATTTCAAAGATGGGGATCTAAAACAAAAAAAAAAACAAAAAATAGACATTACTAAGGGCAACCATTACTTCTCTACAACCTTCTCAGCGGTACACACAAAAAAAATACACTAAGTATTGCCTGGAATAAGCCTGAGGATATGCATTATACGACAACATGCATGCAATTATATGAAAGATTATGATTAAGCTCCGGCAAACTACAAAAGATGCAGAGGCAAGATTCAGCCGGTAAGAAAGACTCCAGTAGATTGGGAAGATCAACAACTCGACACTCGAGAGACAAAAGAAGAGAGGGAACAAGCAAACTTGTGGCCTCCCACAGAGAGCAGTTCAATGCAGAAGGGAAATTGATGTTAACTCTCCACAAACAGCGTTAGACTCATATTGTTTGTGTAGGTGTGATGACCGCTCATTCTGCACTGGGACGGAGAGGGTGATCTCTGATGCTCAGGGTTGTAAAAGCAGATGGTGTCATGCACACAGTGGAAAAACTTCTGGAAGTGAGGGATATCAGAGTCCCAAACTGGCAGAGGACAACAGAAGTGTGAGTGAGTGATAAGGATGGTGTGAAAAAACAATGTGGAAAAGCAAACATTGCCAAACGTTCTGCTCATCGACTTATACATTTGAAGAAGAGTGAAATGAAGATAAATACGTGACTTGGCCAACAAGCTCACCAACTCCTAATGTTGTTATAGTATGTACTGCAATCACCCCTGACTGCCAAAACATTAAAATGCGCAAAGAGGAAATCTCCTGCCAACAAGCTTTTAGTTGAAATGAAGTCATCCACAATCCATTCCTCCAGCTAACTAGATATGAGCCACCTGTACGCCATAGCTGGTGGGACAGAGCCTTTGGATATCAGTTCCCGGAATTCCTTACAAATGATCCAACAGTAGTCCAGTAGTAGTAGAGGTTATCTTCGGAATGACCTTTGCGAGAATCACGGATCTGACCTCGAGGTGAAAGTTTGACGACAGCCAGAAGAAACACAACCGAGGGAAAGCTGAGACAGCACGGTGACATTACTTCTACAATGCAGAAAATCAAGATGAAGATCACATGAGAGATAGAAAGCAAGCGATTGTGGTCTCTTTCCTTCAACTCTCTCAGGCGCTGTGAATTCCAGTTGCAAGGAGTCCTTTTACATTCAGTATCAGTTTGTAGGAATCAGGCTGAATGGAGATTCCTGTACACAGATAAATGAACATGCTCACATAGCCCAGCGCTAAAAGGAGTCATATGATTAACCAAATTGACTCAGAAACCATGGTTGTTGATCTTCGAAATGGATCTCATGACCAGTATGTTCATATCCAGTACAGAGCAAAACTGCCAAACAGCACTTCAACATGAACAGACCAGAAAGACAAGCTTCTGCTTATGTACACTAATGATTATTTATTCAAAAACAGCCTACACACGTTTCCAAAATAGATGCTACAGAAGAGATTTTGGTTTACTAAAGAGCATTTTAGTGATTAAATCTAAAAAGAAGTGTTTTATTTAGAATGTTAATATCTAAACTAAATATTTCTCTACACATACAGTAACCTTTGTGCAAATACAGTTTAAACCATTTATATGTAGGTTTTTGGCAATTAAAGTTTGTAACTACAGCTATATGAATAATCCACACTCATATGACCTCTGAAAGAGTCTATAAGAGACGGATAACTACAATTTACACAAGTTAAAAGCATGAATTTCAGTCCTTTCCATCTGTTAAATTAGATGCTCTGCAATACTTTGCAATGCAAATTAATAGCGTTTTTTTTTAAGTCTGATGACAGACACTAGCAGTAGCCCACCCTAATATATGAAAATATATGTGTTAATCTCATGTGTCTAGCAGGTGTTTATGACACTTCAACACCACTGCTAACCCTCACCAAACACTGGACGTATGTTCAGAGGTCCAGGGTGGCCACGCTCCATTACTGCTAAAGACCAATGGGTTTAAGGCAAGCAGATCTATACAGGAAAGCAAAAGCACACACACCATCAATAGTCCCAACAAACCCAATTATGGAAAGTGTTTCCATCCCACAAGAATCCTACAAACAGAGCTGTAGAGTTTTCAGTGGAAGTGGGCTGAAACCCTCAGAGATCTGCTGCTCTGGGTTTGGGAGAGTACGTCGGCTGTATAAATAGTTAAAAGTAGTTTGAAATGACTCATCAAATTGAAAAGATTCTCACAGATGAAGAGAGAAACAAAATAGATGAAGTTTCACTTAAATTGCAGTGATGATCACAGGTTCTAACAGTCAAAATGACCACCAACAACGACTTGCTAGATTTGACACTGGGTCTAAACGATTTGTTTTTAGTTTTGGTGACTTCATAACTAAGCTATGGCTAGATGTCAAAACTGTTGACAACAAGAACAAACATAAGCTGTGCAATTACCCAAGACAGCTTTGCACATGTTTTTATAACCTCCAAGAAAGCTGCGAAGCCTGTGAAAGTGTCATGGGTGGTAGCTGAAAGCTGAAAGGGTTAAAGGAAACGGATGAGAAAAATGTGGGTTTTCTCTTTTACGGCTGCATGGATAATGACATGGACATGACCAGGATTGAGAGGAAGAGATCTGTGTGGCTTTCTTCCTGGTCCCCTGCAGGATGTGGGCTAACGCATGTTGAGAAAGACACTGCTGTAAATTCATCAATATAAAATATATAACATTCAAGGTCAGATGACTGAGGTCAGAGCTCTAGAACGAAACAAATCATACAGTGATATACAGTACAATAATATGCTAAATGTATGGAAATATGCAAATTTAGATAAATATTCATTTAATGATAATTCTGTCATGACATTTAAAACATCACTTAAATGTGGTATCTACAATTATACACAAAAAAATAAAAAAATAAAAAAATAAGCTTAGCTTCTTTTAAGCAAAATATATTTTAAAATAAAACAAGTCTGTACAAAAACCTTTAAGAAAACCTTGTAAAGGCATTGCGGAGGTGAAATTACACAGGGCAAGAGTGCCTATAACCTGCACACGTTTAATTACAAGGCCAAGAGAGAAGGTGCAGACAGAGTAAAGAATGAAAAAGAAGAGCGAAACATGCAAACACGCCCCCTCTGCAAAGTCACAGATGCTTTAAGAGCCCTAATAAATCTTCCACGCTCAGAACTTTCTAGCTTAAACATCTGTGAAGCTCTAGCATGTAAAACAGGCTGAGCCTCTTGCCTGAACATGGAAAAAAATAACACTTAAACATGTATTTACAGATACACTATTTATACACAAAGCCCAACTTGTCTTGAACAACACATTACTATACTGATAGCTAATGCTTGAAAAGAAGCAAAACAAAAACAGACAGGAATAAACAATCATACTGGGTGAGATCGAGTGAAAGATAAAAGAAAACAGAGGAAGAAAGAGTGAAAAAGTTGACCTACCCTTCTGCTCGTCCCTGCTCAGCCTCAAACCTCTAGTGTGAGCCTCAGCTGGAGTCTCTGGGCTTCTCAGTGACTCCTCCCACATAGCATCATGTGATACACAGTAAACACACGCCTCCCCAACTCCAGAGAACTCAGTGAAAAGAGATGGCCAGAGGAAAAAGAGAGAGAGAGAAAGCAAGCAGGAGGCCGATCTGCCTGACAAAGCACACAAACACACACACACACACACGAGTGCACACAAGCTTAGCGGCTGGCTGTCTATCCCTCTCCTGGCCTGAACTGAGAGAAAACAGAGCAAGCTCAGAGTTCAGACTGTCCAGCACCAATGATTTATGAGCTCTAAATTACCTGAGCTGGGTTTTTTGTTCTTTTGACACAAATAATTTGTGGGATCTCAATTATTCTGGGAGAAACTAAAGAAGTCTAGTGGATGGGGAGTAAAATGGATGTAGAAGAGTATGGGGCATTACAAGTGATTAATATAAAGTGTTTTGCATGTTTTCACATTCAATTATTTAATTAGTAATGCAATTTAAAATAAACAAACATTTTAGGATTAATTACATTTTTATTTATAACAAAATAAATTCCTAACAATTAGAAAAATTGATCATGTTACTTCCAATTAAAACACACAATTCCAATACTGATAATATAAATAGAAAACAAAATTACAAAAAAAAACAAGAAAAATAAACAAACAATTAAACAAAATGATTTTAATAGCAAAGATTGATCAGTTTGCCTAAATCAAAAGCTGCTGAGTTTGAGATGGAAAGCAGCAAACCATGACCAGTAGATCAGCTTGGAAAACTGATCTTTAATCAATTAGCACTTTTGACTCATCCACATCTGAAACATTGTTTTCATGTGTTTCATGCTTACTCTCCTTCTGCAAGTTAAAGTTACATGCTCAAGAGAAGATGAGACTAATAATACCCTTGATGTTGAATCGGATTTGGCAGATTATTGTGGTGACTCCAAACATGTACCATGAAACTGAACAGGCAGCACTGCAGATGTAGGGCATCATAAACTGCTCTTGACAATCAGTCATTTCCATACCCACCAGAGCGGGGGCCTTGAGTTTCAACATCAGTTTTTATTAACATAGAGCGAAAATAAACCCTTTCCATGTTTGGCTGAGTTTACAACAGTTCCAAAGCCTAGTGTTTCTAGTCTCAGAGGGAAAATCATTTGCTCTATGCAGTTTCTTTTTTTCTTTAGGAGGCCACTATTTCTTCTGGTAAAAGTAGTAAATGCAGTGTTCAAAATGAGACTACATACTAGATAAACCACTCAACCTGTAGTTAAAGACAACATCGCATATATTTAGGCCTGTCACAATAATCAATATATCAACTTATCGCACAACACATGGACATGACCTCAATCTCACTCTGTGAGAGTGTACTTGCATTGTGATGATATTGCTTTGTCATTCTGGCATTATATAACGAGTGGCATAAAATGACAATAATATATCTTTTATCACAATATATTTTGGTGCAACAAAATATAGAAATTATGACAGGCCTATATATAATTGACCAATATAAGCAAATGTTGTGTGGTGAGGTCTGCTGACATATATCAGATCTCACAAAATGTGCAAGTAGCCCCACTGCTTCTTATAAGTGTGAATGCAAATTCAAAAGTGAGCATATATTCAAGACTTTAAAGTACATGCAATTTAAAGCATGCAATTTCTTGCGCATCTTACTGGTAATACCGATGTTGTTTTAAGTTATAAAAATAAACAACTTTCACATTTTTAACATACCCATGTGCAAAATCAATAGATGGGTTTCTATCACCCTGGGTTAATGCACATTATGAATGTATATTTAATAAGAGTAAAGATAATTCAAGCTCACCTAGCACCAATGTTCCTGTGACATGAACAGGATCTGCTGAAATCTTCTGACTACTTTCCACATTTAGTTTCTGGAAAGCCAGATGTCAGAAGGAGAGAAAGAAACTGGAGGGAAGATCGAGAGACGTTTGTTCCCTTGCTAGGAGGTCCAACAGCAGATAAACAATGGAGCTGCGCCATCTTTGTTCCCCAGTGCTGAGAAAGAAGAGCTGATTTATTCTTCTTTAAGCCTAATGCAAACCATTTGTCTCGAGGCTTCAGGGTTTTACAGTGGTCACAAGGGCACAGCTTACATTGCTATGAGAGTGTGCAATAAGGGAGAGTGTGTCAGAAGAAAAAAAAAAAAAAAACTATGCTTCAAAAAAATATATATCAATGTAAATCAGAGAGACAAAAATGAGGTCATTTCAGTCTCACAATATTTCGAAATTTCTTTAACTCACTCTTGGCCTTCTGTTATTAACCACCTTGAATGAACTACATCTATCTGCTCAAATGTTTGGATTCGCTTGCATCTTTGCTACAGTGGGAATCTAAACTCTGTTCATATGAAACAAACACAATTTGGAATCAAATGTCATTTGATCGTTGATCGTAATTTGGCACAGATTTATTGCTCGCATCAGAGTCCCGGCAGTTAATTTAATTTCTTCCTACTTAAACCAGAAGAGTAAACAGAGAGAGAGAGAGAATTCATATATATATATATATATATATATATACACAGTCAACATTCTTAGATAATGATAAACTACTCTATGAGATAGCTGGGTCTGCTAGAAGCCATGCAGAGAAAGCATATCATAAACTGCATGGTTTTATCAAAAAAACAATGCTGGTTTACTGACATTTTATGAAAGAAGGTTTTTTTTTTAATTTTTTTATTACGTAGTTGCCAGAAAATCAAATAACAAATATTGCTCCTTTATTCTATTTTTCTTTCATGTGTTGCCTTTAAAATAAACATCTATTATTTTAGATGAGTAAATTTACCACTACTGTCTTCCGTGTTTTCTGCTCTGCTGTACAAATAGCAGCTAGTTAAACTGCAAACAAAGGTAAGCACTTTTTTTTTCACTTCATCACTTTCAGTTACAAGTTACAATGAGCAACGCTTTGGATAAAGTCTCTAATTACCATGTACTGTTTCATCAATCATCTGATACAATGAACTTAGTGTACATGCTTGCGTTTGCATTGCATGTTAATTCAAAACAGCTGCATGTAACTATATCTCTATTAAATTTTTGCACTCAAAAAATATCTTTAAATATTAAAAATAATCTATTTGTGTTGTATTAAGACATGCGTTTACGTTAAAAATATGTAGTTTAGTTACTTTGATTGACATTCTTAGTAGTTTGAAACTAAATTTTATTTAAAAAAATAAATAAATAAAACAAAAGGGTAGCACGGTGGCTCAGTGGTTAGCACTGTCGCTTCACAGCAAGGTGGTCACTTGTTTGAGCCCCAGCTGGGTCAGTTGACATTTCTGTGTGCAGTTTGCATGTTCTCCCAGTGTTCATGTGGGTTTCCTCTGGGTGCTCCAGTCTCTCCCAGTCCAAAGACATGCGCTATAGGTGAATTGGTAAGCTAAATTGGCCAAATTGCATGTGAATGAGTGTGCATGGGTGTTTCCAAGTACTGGGTTGCAGTTGGAAGGGCATCCGCTGCATAAAACATATGCTGGATAAGTTAGTGGTTCATTCCACTGTGATGACCCCTGCTAAATAAAGGGACTAAGCTGAAGTAAATTGAATGAATAAAACAATACAGAAAAATGTCTGTACAAAATCCAAAAACTACTGACAGCCCTGTTCCAACTTTAATTAAATTTCCAAACTATTATGAAGCATAAATGTACTTGCTTGCTGCATTAAATAATACCACTTTAGTTTTTGTGGTTATTATTATTATTATTATTACTATTACTACTACTACTACTACTACTACTACTACTATGCAGCTATTATATTTTTTTACAACATTGTACAGAATTTTTAAATTAGATATGCATTACCTAATCATCATCATCATCATCATCATATCAGCCAGAACTGTACTATAAGCACATCCCCAGCCTACAGTCACAAGTCAGCCTACTCTGCACTTCTCCAACAGAAGAAAAGCCTCATGAGCTTATCTGACACGTCACAGCAGGCCACCAATCATGACGTATGCAGTGGTTATATCAGATGACCCATCACTCAACGTGCTTCACAACAAACAAGAAGAGTATCGCTTTCCAGCCTCTTGACTCTTCGTCCGTCTGACTGCACAATGACCCTCATCCTCGCATAAGCGCTAATTTGTCTGATCAACAGCTTGGCCCGCACTGCTGGGATTGGGTTTATCCCCTGCAGAACATGCAGACGGACAGATAAGAACAGATATCATTATTCCCGCTGGATTCCAACAGACATGATATGCCCGCAAGCCGTGCCAGTCTGGCTCTGGTTGTGGAGAGGGTAGGAGTGAGGGAGTACAGCTGACACTGGAGGAGGCAGGACAGCTGTACATGCTCATCCTCAGTCAAAACCACAAGATCCAAGCAGAAAAAGAGGAAGCCTGGGGTTTGTAAAAGGATAAAGCAATGCACAAATCATACACTCTCACAGTTTGGAAGACCCCCTTCACACTACGACCCCGCATAGTGAGGGCCATCAGCCAGACATACTGACAGCGAGATGACAGAGCATTCATAATGAGCTTAGGAGTTTGCTGGATATCTTTGATTTGATGAAAATTTTATATGTATTCAGTGTGTTGTTTAATTTGTGATAACAAAAGGAAACCTGTTTATTAAGGGATGAGTAGGAGATTTTTATTAAGGGACGAGTACTGTAGGTTTTTAACTGATTACATTGCATAATAAAATAAAAGGCCTTATAAGTTATAGTTTTTCGCCAAATAATTGTCAGTTTACATGAAGTTGAGCGTTTTTGCCTTTTATCAACATACCACATTTCTCAAATTTTGATGCTGTATTTCAAATTTGTTGGTCGTTTTAAATCAATATTGTGCAAATGTCCCCAACCCATATTAGGGTGCTTTCACACTAGCACTTTTGGTCCGCACCCAGGTACAGTACGTTTAGCTAGTGTGAACACGTCTTCTGAACTCGGGTGCGCACCCGTGAACCGTACCCGAGTCCGCCTGAAAGAGGTTGTCTGGGGTACGGTTCACGTGAACTCTGGTTGGGTGCAATTCTGGTATGAATGCAATCATACCAAATAATGGAAGTGAACCGCTGTTGATGACGTATAATTCAGTCGATGCGTTGCGATAGACAAGACATTTTATCTGTAGTTTGGTTTTGGTAACAAAACTAAAGATTGAGTAAAAGGAGAACGAATTTGATGTGCGTATGACCACTACTGTTGATGATGCCAAGTCAAAATGACCAAAATAATAGTTGTTTTAATAGTTTTGAAAGCATCTGGTAGTATGAAGTAATTAAGACACTGTATAGTGGGAATTATAATCAATATAATTAGACTTAAAAATACAGGTAAAAATACAAATACAACATCTTTTTAAATGTAGCAACAAAACAAAAGCCAAACATTTTTTTTAAAAGAGCCTAAATCTGATTCACTGTGATAAACCTCATGACTCCAAAATGTTGTATAACAAACTGGACTTTACAAAATACCTTACCAACATAGAAAAAAGCCAAAAAGTAATCAAAATGTAAATGAATAATTATAATAAAAATACCAAACAAATTCCAACCAAAATGTGTTAACCTTTAACATGGGAAACACTGACTAAGCAGCAAACCTCAGTGGGCAGCTACCGCCCTGTTTTCCAGAGTGTTTGGGAATGTAGAGTCATGGTGAGGAGGCTGTTATAGAGAAAACAGAGTCAGACCCAGTCAAAGGCCTGTTTGTCACCCGCTGTCCAGCATTGCAGCATGTTTCATGCAGATGAGAAACCACCGCTCATTTCCGCACCACACAGACAGCAGTGCTTTTGTTCTCTCTAGAACCGAAAGCCCGAGGAGGAGACATGTGAAACAGAGCGATTTCATCCAGTCTATCTAGACCACATTTCACTTCTAACCATCTTAGGATCAGATGGGGAATTATTCTGCGTCAGGGGTTCTCAATTAGTAGGTTTTGCCCAGAAATGGGTGTCAGGTCTGATAAGAGTTTTGGTTGAAATTAAATTATAGTGTGTTTGGGCTTTACTTAAAGAGCTCACCCACAAATTATAATTTTCTCTCCCTCAGAACAGCATTAAAAGACTTTCTTTTTTTTGTTGTTGTTGTTGTTGCTGAAAGCATATACGACTTTGTACATCATCTAAAGCATCCCAGATAAACAACAATACAAACACATCCTCTCTCTGCAAACATTATACCTCACATGTAAAACACTATGCTGTGGGTTAAAGGTAATAATGTTGCAAGGTTTAGTTTCACTTCAGGGAATCATCAGGAGCCACATGTGTTTACTTTGTTTTGTTCGTACATGCTTTGTTACTCTCAGTGTGCCAACAGCCATTGAACTACATTTTATAAACAGAGCCGTTGTATCCAACTCAGGATTATTGTAAATATGTGCTTTAGCCTACATTTGGTGAAACTGCACAAACACTTAAATACACAACTGACTGCAGTTTCTAGCTAAAATGGAAGCTATGAGGCAGTATGATGCTAACAACCTTTTTCCATTTCACAGCAAGCGATATATTGTAGTGTTGTAGTGTACTTGTGATGCAAAATGTAAAATCAAGGTAAACTACGTGGTTGCAGTCTACTTCCCTCTTACAGTCGTCCTTGAAAGCACTATTTGTTGGGTTTAAGGCCCCGTTTACACTAACGCGTTTTCGTTTTAAAACGCATACGTTTTGCTACAGTTACGCCATCTGTCCACACTACCTCGGAGTTTTCAAGCCCCGAAAAAGGAGTGTTTTGGAAATGCTGGAGAGGCTGTTTTCATTCTAAAACGCTGCTGCTCTGTCTCAGTGTGGATGGGGAAAAACAGAGGCGTGGCTGCTGGACACAGAAATGGAAGTGTTGTTTGCACTATTGTCCGTTTTAGGCGCTATTGTGCAGTTAAACTCTGCCTTTTTTACTACAACAGCTGCATATATTTGCAAGAGGCAAGCTATTGTTCGAGCACTCGCTTATCGCTCGCGTCTCAAGCGGCGTAAGCCCTAATTAGAACGCCGGTTTTGGGTTAGCGTTTGTTGACTAACAATAACCAAATGCCGAGCGAGACACATGCTTCCTGTTTATCCTAGAAAGCACATGCCCAGAGTGCGCGAATGGTCACGTGATATATGATTTTGGTAAAGTAGTGTGGACGGAGATATGTTCAGAAACGCTGGGTGAAACGCTAGTGTGGATGCGGATCGTTTTCATGTTAAAACGCAGTTTTAAAACTAAAACGCACTAGTGTAAACAGGGCCACTAGGTGGATCACTAGGTGATCTGTATGACAAGCCCTGCCTTCTCATAGAGGCGTACATGAAAAATGTGTATCTGAAACACACAACAAAACATAAGACCGTGACTCCGTATTTGTCAAAAATTCAGACTGCGCATTCTAGCGGAGTTATGCAAGATGCAAAAATATATAGAGGCATTAAAATCTTCAATAAAGCAATTAACAGAACATTTTCATTGAGTGCACCATATCTTTAATTCCCAATGTAAAATCCAGGCCCTGAAGGAAAACCTGTTCTACAACTGATCTACACCAAACTGAAACTACTGACTGACCTCAGGATCAACCCTTTCTGTGAAAGAAAAAAGTGCAGCTTCAAATAAGAGTTAACATAGAACAGCTTACCAAAGAGAAATCATCCACACACTGAGATTCAGCATGCATCAAAACCATGTAAACTCCTACTGTTTGTGTGAAACAAGGGGGAGGCGATCAAAGAGAAATAAACTCTCTATTAGCATATCAAAGCCACCACAGTAAAGTCCATCTCAAATGAAGCACACAGGCGTCTCATGGGGCAGTGTGTGACGTGGTCCAGTGGGAACACTGGACCATGTCCAGGAATTACAATTTCTACACAAAGTCTACAACAGTGGTTTCTCTATGGTTATCACCACATACCACATATCACAGGCAACTCCCTCAGCAGCCGATGCACCTATACTTATTTTTTTTTAACCAACATGAAATGATGTCCTAGAGAAAAAGTGTACGTGTTGGAGAAATATATTCAATTACAGCATGTCATAAACCTGACTCCCCACATTCTTCTATATTTAACACTGTTTGCTTGTGTTTTACAAATTGCTTTTATGACTATTTTATTGGTGAGAACTGTTTAATTTTTACAACTTATTTTTGCAAAACATAATAACTAGAAACTGTATGTGTTTTAAGCAACAATAGCGAGAATAAACTGGTTAGCAAAAAATCCTCCCAGAATTAAAGTCAACAATAATAGAATATGCTTCACAGATAAGGTGCTTTTTTCACATTAAACATCTAGAACCACAATACCATTATAGCGTCTGTATTATCAAACAGTAACAAACTATAATCATATTATTAAAGGTGGGAAACCTACAGGTCTTACGGTCTCACGGTTCAGTTATGATTATGCCATTGATTTGGTTCAATTTAATATCTCGGTGCATCACAGTGCACTGATGATGCTTTACATACACAATTTTAGATTTTATTTGAAAGCACAACAATTCCTGTAATAAAAATTACAAATATATTTTTTGTAATACAATTTTGTCTTTTAATACAGTCAGATATATTTTAAAATATATTTTATTTTGAGAAACATTTAAAATATTTGAGCAGTAAACATCCGGCTAAATGATTCAAATGAATTATTAACTTCTTCTGTCTTCATTTGTTTCAAAAACAGATTTCTTTACATTTTAAAATAGCATTTGTGGATATCTTTTAAATCTTTTAAGCTGGAGATACTGTTGTCCTGAGAAAAAAAAAAAAAAAAAAAAAAAAAAGGGATCGCACACATACCTTAGGAATGGTATAGCAGAACATTTAAGGGGTTTTAAAACCTTGACTTTTTCAAATCGCAGTATACCTTGAAAACTTCAAAGGTATCGTCCCATGCCAAGAGAAGAGCAAAACATTAAAGAGCCCATATTATGGATTTTTGAAAATGACCTTCCATGCAGTGTGTTACACAGCTCTAAGTAAAGTGAAATGTCCAGCTAAGGCTTAAATCTGAAAGTGCAAAGTGTTTAAAACGATTGATTCATATATAAATGAGTCGACTCATTGTTGTTTAAATGAATCGTTATTAGAACGAGTCTTTAGCCGTTTCGGCTTTACGTCAACGCGAAACATAATAGTTGCGCGCGCAGACCCAGGATTGCAACTGAGAAATTGAACTGCCCGGCCCCGCCCACAGACAGGAAGGGAAAGTGGAAGACAACAAGCACTGTATTGCAGTAAGTGTTGTAGCATAACCAGCGGGACAGCAGTGACGTGTGATCTGAGTAATATCTAAGTAAATCTTTATACTGTTTGATGGCAGTATAAAGATTTAGAGAGAAGTTATTGACAGCTTTTTTAGTTTTGGTTTTCGCGTTTTGCTCTTTGTAGACGGTCCCTAAGGACCGGTCTCTCTGCCGCCTGCACAGAGTTTAATATCATGCATCCAGCGCAAAGGCAAAGCTCATTTTTGGGAAAATAAGGTTGTAGGTGATTGTATACATTGCGACGGTTGAAAAGAGGGGCTATTTGTGTAGGAACAATGTTTCGGTCATGAGTTATTGATCCGGAAAACACGACTGCTGCTAACTTTACTGAACTAATCGCCATTCCGGTTAAATCATGTCCCGCAGACGCTGTGCTCTGAAGCGCGAGGGAAAAGCTGTGCTATTTTCCCTACCTGGAAACCTCTTTTCCCTACCTGGAGTGGTTGAGGTTTATTTCGTAAAATACCTGAGAATTACATCCCCAACACGGTGCTGTGTTCACGCCATCTCTCTGAAGAGAGCTACACCAATCTACACGCTTACGACGCGGGATTTATTGCACGGTTGTTGTTAAAGGATGGATCAACACCCAGTTTATTTGGACCAGCATGTTCTTCCAGTCGTGTTGACTATAACAAGGTAAATATGGATGTAGTTGCCTGTATTGTGTTTGCTCCGTGCGTGCAGCATGTAGCGGTAGCCATTTAGCTTACTGCCGAATGTAACTATTTGTTGGCTTACAATAGTCCATGAAGTGTTAATTATTACTGAATGTTTGTTGTTATGATGAAGAATATAGCAATACGCTGTTGTACAAAAGCAGTGATTTGTTTTCAATATGTTCTGGCATCGGGCTGTTGACACAGACGTGACGTGGTGACGTGACGTGGTAGCGTCACGTAAAGGAGGTGCTTGGGGAAAAAGACTCGCTCAGACGATTCATATGGGAGTCGGTGGGAAAATGAGGTAAAAATAAATAGATATTATAAGACATCGAAAGTGTTTTTTAACCTTGCATACATATCATCCTGTTGTTTGGGACTTCAAAAAGTGAAATTTAACCGTTCTCAACCCACCATATGGGCTCTTTAAAAAGGTCTTGCATGTATTTAGGTCTTTTTACATTTAACAACTGAAAGTTCTGTGTTTTTGACAATATCGCAAGTTCACTAAAGGCTGACAGGCAACATTAGATAAATAAAACTTTTAAATATTTTTTACATGAATATTTAATAATATAACTTCTTGTAATACACTCATTGCTATAAACAGTATTTTATAGGTCTATTTCCATTCAGTAAAGTGATGGATTTATAAGTGTGCATTTTAAGTTCTTATGCATTAAATATGTGCTTTAAACTTTCTTCTTTCATCATTTACAAACTGCATTGTTTTAATTCCTAACTAATTTTTATATCTGTGTTAAGTTATTTTCGGTGGCAGTTCATTCTGCTGTGGCGACCCCTGATAAATAAGGAATTAAGCTGAATGAATTAAAAAGCATGCATTATAAAGCTTGAAGCATTAGAATCGGTACTCTTTATCAGGCGATCACCATGAGGAATCGGTACTCTGTATCGTCTGCAAAAACCTGATCAGAGCATCCCTAATTTAAAGCCTGCTTTTTTCCCCTAGCTACCCAGACAACCCTGTGTAACCAGTACTTAATGGTTGTTTTTGGAAGATAACACACTAGATTGCATGATTGGCCAATCAGAATCAAGTATTCCAGAGAAAGCAATAATCTTGTTTTATAAAATACTCATTCAGCTGACTTAACAGATAAATACAAAAAGTCTCAACCACAGGGCCAGGGCCACCAGGGGACCTCAGCAAACTTCCACTTTACTAAAGAGTGAAGAATCACAACTTGCAAGACATCTGTTCTTAATCTCACCGAAAATACTCCTGCAAACTCACTTGGCAAAATGTTGCTTTATTGGATGTGTTGACAGTCAGATTCTCAGTAGTGTCAATACCCAACGCCACAACAGCTGCAGATGTGTTTGAATAGAGAAAATTCAGGCCACATGATTGTACAGCATGACAACATACAGTAATAATGTAATGTACGCCTTGCAAAAAAAGTCTGAAAAAAGCTCCTTGCATTCAAGCAGTTGAGTGTGGATGTAGATCGCAGTTAATCATATATTGCAGAGTACTGATCTCAAAAACAGGTTTGTTAAACTGTCATGACTGAAATACAGCCTAATATCTTCACCTGACCTGATGCAAAAAAGGTAAGACTCCTGTAGAACAGTGACTCCTACTGGCATTTAAAGCAGCTGCAAGCAAAGTTAAGGCAAAAAGGCAGATTTTCTTTGATAATGCAGCTCTTAAACTCCAGCAAGAATTCAACCTGAAATGACTTACGAGTGGAAATACAACTGCACACAAAAGCCATCAAAACCACATCCTATATTTATGACTTCCTCTCAAAGGCAAGTAGTTCTTGAGCTCCACTGTTTATTTCCTTCACTTATTCTTTAATTTCTGGATCCAGTCTGAGACTAAAGTTAGTCTAAATGTGTTTAACGTGGAATTAATAAGGAAATATTGCCAGCACCTATTCAAAGACTTACAAAATGTTATCGAGGGAGGGAACTACTCACAAGAATAGTTCTGGACTGAGTAATAACTACCAACCAAAGCCAACTCAGCCATCCAATACTGTGTGTGTGTGTGTCTGTCTGTCTAATGGAAAACTTTGATGATGTGGTGAAGCCTAGAATGAAATCAATATGAGCATTTTTCAAAACATATAATAAAGCAACTTATCAACTTCAAACCACTTATCTCTGGCTAGACAGCAGAAGAGAAGAAGCCGAATGTGTGACAGACAGAGGCTTGAAATCACAGATGTGGTCAGATACTGTGATCGTTTGGCAAACCATAACCTAACCGCTGCATCAATGAGCAGCGCTAACCTGCAGATCACCCTCCCTCACTCACTTTTGTTTCTCAGTCTCCTCGGAAACTTCTCACACAAGAAAAGGGGAATAACAAAGGAGGCTGGAAACTTCTAGATCATCCCATCGCTGACATTCGCAGGGCTCTCCGAGGAGATTGTGTGTGCCAAACACAGTAAAATTAAGAGCGCTCCTAGCATTCCACTCCTCTCAGGAACTCACTCCTTTAAGCCCTCTAGAAAAGATGCATAGTCATCTAATGCACTTAATGGCAAAGCAGCGAATGATAGTCTGCAATAAACTAGATTTTCACCAATTAAGGTGATTCATGTCATTTTCCAAAGTTAAAATGCTTTTCGAACGCAAGTACCAAAAAAACTATGTTTACTTTGGTTTCATCAAAATATTGCTGAGAATCCAGTCCTTCCTGGTTTGAGTATGAGGCATCTGTTTGGTGACCACTGAAAACAAGGAACTTCAGGAAAATTTTCTGAAAATAAAAATGGTTACTGTTAATCAAATTAGGGTTAATGGATAAATGTTTCTGTGCCAACATTTTTTGGCAAAAAAACACCACATTGGTGGCCATATAGGTATCAGCTAATAAATGCAGATTTTTTTCAATAAATTAAGGCTGAACACAAAGTCAAAATGAAAACGTACATGCTATTGATCAAGATTGTCATGCAGGTCTTGTCAGGCAAGCATGGTTGTGTTCAGTAAATCTCCATGAAGGCTAGAGGGTGCTTTCGTGCAGAAAATGAAGAAACTCAGGAAATCCCCATTGAGTTGCATTATAAAGAGAAGATTTATCTGCTTTCATTGATTTAGTGTGACTATAAAAAAATAATAATAATAAAATAAAATGAAAAAAAAAATTCACACAAATATAATCATCTTACAGAAGGAGTAACTAATGTGAAAAGGAATCTTCATTGGTGTTTAACTGCCTCTGCCTCAATTCAGGTGATAACTGAAGTGAATTGTATAAATAGGTACAGTATGGTTTTGGTTTTTACAAAGATGTAGACAGACATGCACTTTTAGTGTATCTACAGTGTGAATTTTGTTATTCTGGTGGTTCAGAAAAAAAACTGAATGCTGCCAGAGCCATTTAGAGTATGTGTCCTAAATATCATTAAAACACAATGTCACCATCTTCAGAGTTAGAAATAGTCTCAATTCTTGGTACTAGGCAAGTTGGCTTCTGCCTTTTCTTTGATGTTGCACAATTTATAATACTGGTTAGGGACTGGCTTACAAGTACACACTACTTTATTGTTTATAAAGTGCCACACAAAGATAGACGTAAATAGTTCCAAGATAATTTAAGTGGAAAGAATAGCACATAATTCAGTAGCTTGATACCTTCAAATCTTTTCTTTGGACTTCAATCTCATTCAAAAGAGCTTAAAGGTTCACGCTCAGTGGTTACTGCTGTAGTAAGCAGCTCTCCAGTGCACAGACAGGTCAGCAGATTTATGGATAGAGGTCAGTTCAGTTCCACAGAAGAAAGTTAGCCATACAGGTGTGGAATGAGGTGAGGGTGAGTAAAAGATGACAAAATATTCATTGTTGGGTCAATTATCCCTTTAAGCAAATATCTTTAAAACATATCACACTATGAGCATACCACTTAAAGGGATTTGGACTGATAAAACAGATGAATATGACTGGACTACATCCTGAAGTCAGGGTGGAGGTCATTCTTAAGTAAAAGAGGCGGCAAATGCGTCTGAACAATGTCTGAATCACAAAAGTAACTCTTAGAAAGCAGGAAAGTCTTTCACATCAATTTAACGGCTATCTTAATTCATCTCAGACTCAAGCACCAAACAGCAGGATGACAGTGATGACCTAAGTGTGACATTGTCTCTCTTCCTGTCCTCAGCTTGTTTCCGAAATATACGTCATAGTTTCAACAAACCCATGAGCAAACTTAAAAGACTACCAGGAGCAGTTCTGCACCGTTTACCAAGTCGAATCCAAAGGAAATGGAGCAAGGTCAAGCAGTCACAGCTGATGGCTCAAGGAAGGAAGCTTGTGTGAATGTGCGCAAAACTGTGTGTTTGTGTAAGAATATGAACTCCACTTTAGATCACTTCCTGATCAAGCCAACAAAGCAAGAGCTTTTCTGTAAAAATGCCACTAGAAAATGTGGGTGTTTTCTTAAACAACACACAATATTTTGATGATTGTTGTTCACTTTTACAGGTTATTATAATTTTTTTCAAATGATTAATCACATTAAATCTTGAAAATCCTTTAACATGCCCTAATTTTACATATTTAATTAAATTTTATGCAAAGATGTTCCAATCCCAATTTCAAAATATGAAACCCCTTAAACGAACACTCAAGTAAAAACAAAATTCTCATTTGCATTACAGCAATAAAAGCCTAATTTAAAATATATAATTACAAATTAATATACAATTAAATCAAAAATAGTATTCATTGTAAACCAAACTTTTTATAAATTTAATTCCAGCTGTATTGAGTTTGTGTAATCTAGGCCTGCACATTATATTGTTTGAGGATCAATATTGCAATGCGTGTATCAGCAATAGTCACACAGCAGGATTAGACTATTTATTAAAGATTAAAACATAAAGATATGATTAAATATTAATTTTAAATCGTTTATGATGACCATGTTATTTTATGATTGTTTAATTTCTGCACCTGTCAGAATCCGACGAAAACCATAAAGCACTGTTTACTTTTATATCTGCTCTGTTGTATTTGTTTATGCTTCCTAATTTATTATAATTTATGCAAACACACTGCATGGAAAAAGACTTAATCATCCCTATCAATCTAAATGAATGAAATCTTTCCAAGAGCCATTCAATTTATCTGGTGAAATTATATCCATATTGCAATATATATCGCAAAGTCAGATTTTTACAATATCAAGCAGCCCTGGTGTATTTTTTGTTAATAAATTTATTATAATGTGAAAATATAAAAGAACAAGTGATTTAGCGACACATTATTATATTTTTATTTAATAAACATTACAATTAAGTAGTGATTTCAGACTGGATTGCAATCCTTAATGGTTTTTCATATGATGTAAAAGACACTATGTACATTTAAAGCTCAATTACACTTTTATTGTTTTGATGTTTGAGACCTTTTAATTTCTTACTCATATATTCTGAGATGTGGAAATATTAATAGGGCCAAAGGCACAGATAGTTGAAATAACAGATATACATAAAATGCTCAGCAATCCTCTGGTAATAAAAGTTCAGGTTCCAGACAGTCTAAATCTACGCAAAATATTTCTTAATGCCGCTCAACATCCCTCACAATATGCAAATCCAATTGCCAAATGCTAGCTAAGGGTCCGGTATCAGCAGAACAAATCTGAGAGGTCTGTCCTGCTGGCTGGGGTCTAATCAGAGGTCACACCTCATTTAAGAGAAAATTGGCATGACAAGAGTCAGTCCCTGCAGGGATATAACTTTCCATTAGCCTCTGGGTTGAGGGAGAAGGCAATACACACACCACGACTGCAGGTCATCGACGGCCTTCCCAACAAATTCACAGTGACTAGTCAAAAAGGCATGCACTCACAAAAAACTGGAAGAGAAACACTTATGACAAAAATAGAGAAAAGAAGAGTCGAATAGCTGACCTCAGTGCACTTATTCCCATGGATGAATATTTACAATCCTCCTTTTTATTTTTTAGACATTAAAAAAAAAAAAAAAAATCCACTTTAAGATTGAAAAGTATTTTTCGGGGTTTACTCATTTTCCATAATATGTTTAAGGTATAGTTCACCCAAAAAATGAATTACCCACTCTAAAGTGGTTCCAAATCTTTCTTCTTCTTTTTTTTTTTTTTACAAAATGAGCACAGTGCTCTCTTTCTATTTATTAATGTAACACATTTGAATCTGTTTTTAATCATTTAAACCTATTCTTATTGTGTGATTATTTTTCAATTTTTTTTCATTTAAGTAAAGCATTATTAATTATCATTGTGACTTAGACCATTGTGCCTATCATTGTCCAAGTTGCCTTGGACTTTCTGCTGAACACAGAAGAAGATACTTTTAAAAATATTGGTAATTGGTAGCCATTGATATTGACTGTAGGAAAGAAATACTGTGGAATACACCATCTTCTGTGTTCAATATATTAAACTCACAGAGGCTTGAAACAAACAGTAAATTACTTTAATTTTCATTTCATTTCTCATTTTTGAGTGAACCATCACTTTAATGATGAAACTATTAATGATAAATCCAGCTTCTCTTATAGAACGCAATGGTCTTTTCAGGTGATCTGATTCAGGAGGAATTTTCCCACAAACATTCACATGGGGAATTCACGCAGCAGGATGGCAGAAACAGACGAACGGTCACCTGGTAAATGTGTCATTCTGTTCAGCTCATTGTGGAAGCTCAACTCCCTCTCAACCCTATGGTCACAGTCATGCAGCAGTCACCATTGAAGCAATCAATGCTCAGATTCTTCATGAGTAATGCAGATTAAAACCACACACTAGTGAGTAAAGCCTTTTCATCATCTGTTAAAGGTCACATATCAGAGAAAACAATTCAGCTCTATTTCCCAAACTCAACAATTGATCCTTTAACTTGGACTTGTCATAACACTTATTGTGTTTTGTTGGTCTGATTGCTTCTTCTGTTTTACTCTTTTGAAAGTCATTTCATTTTTTAAATAAACATTCTACTACGAATAAATGTAAATGTTAGTTGGATTAGCTGAAATGACAGAGCATGATGATGAGGTATTAAATTGGGGAAACATATAGTGAAATGAAGCAAGAGCATACATTAGATTTAATATCCAAGGTCCAGCAGATTAAAACATAATTTTCCATGAGAATAAAATATTGTGTTACTGTTGGAATCAAAAAATTCATGGACATGACAGAGGCATAGCCTACTTTTCATCTTGCATTCAAACTATGAAGTCAAATAGTTTCTAGTATCATTATTATTCAACTTTTTAGAAATATTAATATGAACACATTTTTTTAATCTTAACATTAACAAAAACATATTTTTTTTCCATATTAAATGTTTAATGTCATCAAAGACTTCTAGGACAAGACATGCACAATACACTCAATTGAACATGTACACATCACCTATATACTATATTCACCTTATTCCCTGCATACAAGCGGGCGCAGCCATTTGAATAATTTTGGATCAATCACTTCCATTCATTTTTAGACATTAAAAACAGCTTGTTATGCTACTTGATGTTGCAAAATGATATTTTCTTATTATATTATTCTACTTTGTCTGTATCATGAACACACTTGTTTGTTGAGCTAGTAGTTTGATCGTTTTCTGCCTTTTATTATTCCTAGTCATTTCTCCCATAGGCAAGTGAATCGGAAGTTCTAAAACAATCGCGAAAACGAGCACACTTCCGCATTCAAGAATAAGGTCAGTAACTGCAGGGTAACTATGCTTATAATAACTTTAACTAATTAACTAGGAGCTTTTAACAGTTAACGTTATTAACAGGCTCACACGGAATTTGCAGGCACAGAAAAATGCAGATTTCTGCAGATTTTTAGCTTATCATAGAGTCTATTTATTTACTTGTGTAAATGTGTAAATATATATTTACTCAGTTTTAAAATTAATTTCACAAATATTATTGACAAATATGAAAATGTTCATATGATTTATTTACAATACAGTTTATATAGTAATATTTTCTATCTTTTAGTAGATAGATTACATGAGAGACTTGCTTTGTTTACCGAACAAGTGGATCTAATTGGATTTGCATTGTAAACAAGTTAAAAAGTATTGTTTTTACTTCACATTTTAAGTTTTTAGTTACGAAACTCCCAAAGTCATTCCGCATAACTCAAAAATCCGTGCAGAAATAGCAAAAATGTCAGCAGATTCTGTCTGGCCCTAGTTATTAGTAACTAAAAGTTATGGTAGCTAATCTAACTTTTCTGATTTTGATTGCAATGCAATAATGTGCACCTTTTGTAAAAGGTAAAAAAGGTAAAATATATATATAAATAAATATATTGATATATATATATCAATCAAACCAAGTAAAAAAAAAAAAAGCATAATTTTTTTTTATTGGATGCTGTTTTACAATTCACACTGAGAACTACAGCCCACTGCAAATATGCTGCTTTAAAGTTGCTTTAATGTTTCAGCTTTAACGTGTTTAGTCACTGTAAAAATTTTACTCCGAGGTCAGTCCCTTTTCCCCTCATCTAGACACTTTACAGCCTCATTTGGCCCTGCCTGGCATTAGTGCTTCATCTCTCTCTGTCTCTGCTTATCTGGGTTGTGTTAGCAGCGCTCTGCTCACTGCATCCACACTGAGGCTCTGCAGGAACACTAATTAAACCCAAATGTGCCGCAGGCCTCTTGGATCACATCCTGAAAAGGTTTTCCATCTATTTTCCAGTTTCTGTCCACTTTCATACTCAAAAACTCAAGAGAAGTACACTCCATTAGGGTCAAACAAAGACACAAGCACTCGCAATAACAAGAAAATAGAGGAAAACAAGTCCTGTATCAGAAGCACAGTGAATCAATGGAGCACTTTTAAGTAAACATCACAAGACATACACCAGTTCACAACAACGCCTTCTGTATACAGTGTAAAAGTTGAAATTTAAACGGTGTCTATTTATATGCAGTGTATTTTATGAACTCCAGATCTGGAGCCACACCCACCAGCTGCACGCATGTGTCGCAAACCAGCAAGACCGTGCTCCCACAATCTCACAACAACTGAGCCAGAGGGGAGAGAAAAGTCATCAGATACTTATTTATCTTTCATATGCAAATGTGGAATCTGATGGAGTACACCTTGGACCAATAACAAAAATACGAAACAGATGCTTAGTAATGAAAGCACTTGGTAACTGCGAGAAAAACATAAGCTCTGGAAATAGCAAATGTTGGAACTGGATGAAGTTGAGTTACCAAAAATGAAAATGAAGTCATTGTTTTACTCATCCTTGTGTCATTGCAAACCCAGAAGACTTGTTCATCTTCAAAACTCCAACAATTTTTATTACTAAACCTGAAAGATCACTTTTTAAGCTTTTCACACTTAAAATTGTTAACCCTGGACCACCCTAAACTCTGTATAGACAGAATAGTGGTTTATCTGTATACTGTACCTGGGGGTATATTAAAAATCCTGGGGATTCGTTAACAGTTATTTCATACTGTACATTCCTAAACCCAGGGCTAATATTCTTATCTGCGCTGTAATATGCTTACCGTTGACATTCGTTATATTCTATTTTACTTAACGTTACCCCTCACCGGCTTCTGTTTATACCGCATGTATTTTTATGATATGTCTCTGCGGTGTCATACGCTTACCGTCTTTTGACATTCGTTACATTCAATTTTACTTAACGCTACCTCTCACCGGCTTCTGTTTATACCATGCGCAGTTTGTGATGCGATGTCTGGCTGCATAATTTATAATTGGCTGTCTTCATTGCCTAGTAGAGCTGCACAATATATAAATGTCTTTTCATCATCGATATAGCAATGTGCTCATTTTTAATAGTCAAACCGTCAAATAGAGATATTCAAATCATCGTCTGAAACCGTATTGATATCGCAATACTTAAATCACAAAAAAATAAAATATCCCATTTTCAGCTTTTTCCAACTTCGTGCAGCCCTATTGCCTAGCGTCCAGAAGCAAAAAGCAAATATTGCTCTGTCACATTGCACAAACTTTGGACAGCAAATGGTGTGCTAACCCTGGCTCAGAGCAGGGTTTTATAGAGTAAAATGCAGAGCTAACAACGCTTTACCCAGGATTAAAAGTGGTGCTAATAAGGCCAGAGATAAGTACAGTGTAAAAAGCATATCTGACTTTTTGTTTTGTTATGTTATTTAACATTAGAACGATTGAACTTTTGTTGGTCTTATTTGAGGTGCTTGATGTTGCCTTAAGTTTTTAAGTGAATAAAAAACCTTGATTAAATATGTCCATCATGCAAAATGATCATTGTCTATTCATGAGGCTTAGATTAAGCTGATGCTTCAAAGATGGGCTTATGGGACTGGAATGACATGAGGGAGAATAAATGACTCATTTTTAAACAAACTACCCATTTAACATTGAGAGCAATACTGAAACTTCATGATAATTCCAGGAGAGCGAGAGAGCAGAAGGTTAAGAAAAACTATTGTATTGGGTCCAAGATTTACATAAATGCTTCTTTATTTGGTGTGTTAAAGCCTCACTGATCTTCTTGTAGGTTGGCTCAATGCAGTTTTAGTCATGACTTTGGAATATGGTTTTTGAGCCAGGGTTACACTCAGAACTAATACGGCCCCCAAAAACAGGCCTTTCCAGTACGAGTGCAAGAATAGCCATTGCTTTGATTATTTTAAAACAGCAACGAGAAAATCTGATCATATAAACAGCCTGACGCCCTGTCTATAGAGAGAGTAGACAGGGTTACAAGGAACATTTTCATCATTTTTTTTAAACTGCCTAAAAGGAATCTTGCTAATCTCAGGATTGATCCAGTGCTAAAACAATGCATCAGATCTGTTGATCTCACTCAATGATACAGCTCCAACATTCTTTCCTATGAGGAGTTTCTGTTATTCTCATTACCATATGCTGTGCGATTTGATCACTACACGACCTGAAGTGTGCTTAAGAAGACGGCACTCTCATGGATCCATGATTCTCAAAACACAAAAGCACCTTGATTCCAAAAGCAACGATTGGATACAGTGGGGGTCAAAAGTCTGGGTTGGCCATGGCAAATTGTGGATTTTAAAACTTAATATAAACCTGGAAATAGGGATGTGTAATATGTATAATCTACAATAAATGCGCCGTTACAATATCAACAGCAGGCAAGATTATATTGAGTCTTTCTTTCACTTTTGCAAAAACCAAACAAATCCATTTCTCAATGTAACATTTTAAAAAGTCACTTAAAAGTTCCAAAAATAGACAGAGATGCAAATATTGGACAAACAGTTGGGGCACATGTCCACTAAAGCGTTTGTCCCAAACAGAGCATTTTTTCCCTGTTATCCATGGAAGCTCCATGTTTTTAAAAGAACACTAACATTTTCATATTTACATACACCCTTAGTAGGCATGGGACGATAATCTTTCAAGGTATATCAAAGTTTTTGGAAAAGCCAAGATTTTAAAACCACCTAAATTTTCTGCTGTACCATTCCTATGGTATATGTAAGTTGTTTTTTAACCATTTTTTAAAATAAAATATATTGTGTTCAAAGAGGGAAAAGGCTTTAGTTTTATACCCAAACATTTAAAAGGAACATATTTTAGAGCATTAAATCACAATCCCATGACATATTTATCCAAGGTTCATACCGTCAGAATTTTATACCAGCCCACACCTTAGCTCTTTAATTTAAATTGGATCAAGTTAACTTTACAAGTTATTTCAACTTTGCAAGACAGCAACTTTTTTTAGAAGTGACTGTAAAATAAATATGTTGGAATGACTTATTGATCATAAACACACATTTGAGAGAAATCTGTGGTGTTTTGGAAAACCCACCAAACTTAGTTTAGAAGCCAATGAATTATATAAAGTTTCATGAATAGCTTTTTAAATCCTTAATTTAACTTTAAATTATTTATTTTAGATTATTATTGTCCTAAGCTTATTAAATACATCATCTTCATACAAAGGCTTCTCTTTAATGGAGCTCTATTTTATAGGGAGCTCCGTAAGGGTTCATTTTTAGATGGTAAAAACTATCGTTATCAATGAAACGCTAAATTTAATTTAAATATAGTTGCCAATATTGCACATCTCTACCTACAAATATGGAGATTTTGTGATTTTGAAAATTGCCGAAATGTTGTGATATTAAAAGGAAAAATTCTGCACTAGCAATCTGAAAAAGTACATGAAAAAAATGTAAAGTTATAGTCATTGCTATGAACAAGCTGCTCTAAAAATAGTGCTGAACTTTACTCAAATTGTTCTGCAGCTAATAGCATAACTGACGACCAAAAACTTTAGCTAGAAAAATGCAAAGCGGTCATAGTCACACTTCTGAACCCCACTGTATATGAAACAGTCTCAGCAGGCACTCCAAGCACACTTCACAATGTAAACATCAGATCCAGATCAAGTAGGCATCTAGCCAGACAGCAGCTTAGCAATGAAAAAGCACACGTGACTTACTCTCTAGAGGCCTTACGGGGGCTTCATGCACTGATGGAGGGGTTTTGTATTCATTGAAGGTAGGAGTGATGCTGGTTGCTGAGGTGAAGCTGTTCTCCGACTCTCTTGCAGGAGACTGTGTGTCTGAGAGCTGTCTGTTAACGAGCATCTCAGCCCGTCTAGATGGAGCGGAGATCTCAAGAGGGCTGGGAGGCTCTGCTCGCCTTTGGGACAGCTCAGGGATCCGGGATGTAGATACTGGCGGGTCAGCTCTTCTGGGAGGTGCTGGGGGTTCCTGGGCTCTGCTGTGGTTACCTTCAACCCTTCTGTGGAGAGGTGCATCTGTGGCTTTGCTTTGAAGCGAGACTTCAGGTCTTTTTAAGCCAAAACGGGCAATGCCAGGACTGGGCGAGCTGTCCACCTGCTTTGAGGAGATGTCGATGGAGATCTCTGTCCTACGTGACACAGTCTCTGGGACACGGACGCCTGATAACTCCACACGGCGCAGGCTGGACTTTGGAGAGCGCTGGTTGGAGGAGGAATCTGAAGCGTGCCTGGACATGGACTCAGAGTTCAGTGATCTCAGGTCATGGAAACGACTGCTTGAAGAAGTGCCGGAGGAGCGCAGAGGGTTGGTTGTTCTACGGGACAGCGGGGAAGGGTTTGTGGACGTATCATCCTCCACTTCAAATGACCTCTTAAGTGCTGTGAACAAACATATAAGCTGCATTAAAATCAGGTACTGAAACTTTAAAAACTAACCCATAAACATAAATAAATATTTACATTTGTACTTAAAAATATACATGAAACTGGTTTATTTAGTCATAGTATGGTCAAACTTGGGCCGGTGTCCAGCAAAGTTTAGTTCCAACCCCAATCAGACACCTGGGCTAGCTAATCATGCCCATACTAGGCTTTCTAGAAACATCCGTGGAGGTGTGTTGAAGCAAGTTAGAACTAAAATGTGCAGGGCACCAGTGTTGTGCTGAGAAACGCACCACTACCGCAAAATGCACCCCCTCATGGACTTTCATTAGCAATCTCAGTCTATTTTTTTTTAAGGCCAAAATTAGTTAAAACGTAAAATGATTATTATTTTGATGGCTAAAGCAAGGACAAGTAAAAACGCATTTTAAAACACACTAGGTTTACAAAAAAATTTAAAGTAATAATATTGTTGTGTAGCCTAAAATTGGCTTTTTGGTGGGTTTTAAGCAGACATTTAGACTACATGGAACACAAAATTGTTGTTGCTGTTTTAATCTAAACCACACATTATACAGTATTGTAGTTAAAGTCAGTATATTTATTTATTTATTTATTTATCTTTCGTAAGGGAAGAGTTCCATTCATAAAACTCACCTGATGAAAGTCATTCTCATTAGTGTCATAAATCTATCATTATTAAAAAAAAAGTATCAATTTCAGTTAATAGATGCACATTTCAGAGGGGGTACATTTTACAGCTGGGGTGAGCCTCCCGGCACAACACCGGCCCTTCAGGACCGAGTTTGAGCACCCCTGGACTAGAATAAAGAAACCATAATTACACAAACAACAAACATTGGCAGTCTCAATGAGCGTCGTAACTATTTTAACAAAACGCTGCGTCGACGCTGTAAAAACGTTACTTTAGCGTCAGTGGGAAAATAAAGCTGAAAGACTTTTGACTGAACGTAATAACCATGTTTTTGGATTTTCACGTTTCGAAATACCTGATTTCACGCGCTTCAGATGTTTAAACATAGCTGCAGCTTCTTCGCCCCGCCTGAAAGAATAAACGCCGCCGTCACTTTGCCTCACCTGGCGCGAGCGCGAAACTTTAGCAACGTTATGAATGAACTGTTCTTTGAATCGACTCTTTCGAAAATACACTGAACTGGTTTGAATCATTCACAGCAGAGGCGGGAAAAAAGACCGAGACATTGAACCGGAACTGACTCTTTTGAACCTTGCTGTCGCAATGATTCAGATTTACTTCATTAAGTCATTAAACCGAGATTTTAACTTATTTTAAAAAACATTTTAACCATTTAAAGAAAACATCAACACATACTGTAAAACTCTTGTTTATTTCTATGTCTTTTATGGCATATGAAAATGTAACCTAATAAACACCCTTGCCTGCCTGCTTTCTTTCTTTCTTGGCCTAAGTTTCAAATGGCTTTTTGAACCTTGAACCATTTCCTTCATTTGTTGGGTGAATCATGATTCAAATTTTTGTAATGATAAATTTAATTCAGTGAACATAGCCTACTGATATCTGCTCTTTATTCAGCTATTTTTCCTAAAACTATATTGAATCAAATCATAAAACAATTAGAGTAACAGGCTATTCACACAGCACGTCCCATAGACATTAAATCTGCAAGCAGCAAGAAAACAGAGCACTAGTACTTAAAAAGCACCAATATTTTATAGGAAAAGCACTTTTTTATTTACAGCATTTTTCAGGGATTTGTTTTTCATGTTTGTGTGGTCACTGGTCGCTGAATTGTTCATAGATAGAACGCTAAATGTATAAATTGTTACGGCAGACAACAAACAGAACAGTAATTCAAACACATACAGTATGTATGATGTATCAAGGGCTTTTTTTTAAAAACTTTTGGCATTTAATCTTAAGCTTTGGTTTATTTCAGAGAGATGTTGGATCACTGGCATTACATTAAGACAAATAAAACTTTGCATCCATGTGGAAAAATTAATGAGGTTTTGAAACTGGAGCTGGACAGCCTTAAGGTTAGATTTTTCAATTATATAAAATGTGGCACTTGACAGAAATAGACACACAACGGCATGTTTGGTCACTCGGCACATTTGTCTGTTCTAATCCCCAGGAAATTTCTAGACACTGGAGTCATGCACAGACACAGCAGTCGTGGTAATGGCCAACAGCAGTGCAATGCCTTCAAGTTGTGAGCAGGTGGTAGCTATTCCATCCAGTTGGTCTGTGCAAACATTAGTCCACACAGTCCACTGTCTCTCTTGTATAATGGCATGCATGAACCCCTTGGCACTGCTGTTTGTTAACAACATCCCTTTATTTTTTAAGATGGAGCTGGAAAAAAATTGAAAGTGTACCTTAAGTATTTTCCAAATGGCTCATATCAACACATGGTTTTGGAGATCAGTGACTGTTTCATGACTGAAACAGCAGTCTGGCCTAGTGTGATTTGGCACACAGATGCCCATGATACATTAGCCAAAATAAACAGTATAATCTACTTACTGGAACCATTTGTTGGCATCTTTCTGAAGCCATATACACTGAAACCATAGTTCAGCAGATTTCCCATCTCTGGAGTCACCGAATGCTGGATGGATGCAAAGAGCCTTTGTAAGTCTTGCTTTTTTTGTCATACAAACCTCAAGTTATCCAGTTCACAGCTGGATCTTAGTTCATTGTGGGAGATTCTCAGTGTTTGAAGCTCTATTGGCAGCCATGTTCATGAGAAATAAACAATAGCTGTTTGTGCATAATCAGATAAAGCCAGCTGTGGGACAAAATCCGAAAATTAAGTCTGTCCCAGTGTGTCAAAGCTAAAGGTGACCATTTTTTGTTTTCAAACCACCCTAAAAGCTTGAACATGCATTAGTATGCAATGGCCAGTAAACGTCTCAGGCACAGGAAACTCTTAAAGTGACAGTTCACCCAAAAATGAAATATATATGACAGCAGTGCGAAAAAGTTCGTTTGATCCACTGAAGGCGTATGATATGTTTTAAGAATGATTTTCGGTCTTTTTCTGGACTTTAAAAAAGCATCTTCTGTGGAGGAACAGAGAGTTCTCATTTTTATTTTAAAATATTCTAATTTGTGGATAAACAAAGGTCTCAAGGGTTTGGAATGACATGAGGGTGAGTGATAATTAGTATAAAACTCAATTTTAAGCAAGCTAACTCTTGAATTCACCGCAGATTTGGTTGTTAATGAAACCTATTAAAATGTTAAATGAAATAAAGCTGTAATAAAATAAAATATAAATATTACATGAATTATTTTAACCCCAAATAATATTCATTCCTTCCTTTATTCATTTTCTTTTCGGTTAGTCCCTTTATTAATCAGGGGTCGCCACAGTGAAATGAAGCATATGTTTTACACAGCAGATGCCCTTTAAGCTGCAATCCAGTGTTGGGAAAGCTGGAAGGGCATCTGCTGTGTAAAACATATGCTAGATAAGTTGGCGGTTCATTCTGCTGAGGCGACACCTGATGAAAAAAGGGACTAAGCCAAGGGAAAATAAATGAATGAATGCCCTTCCAGCCACAAGCCAGTATTGGGAAACACTCATACGCTCTCACATTCACACACACATTCACTGAGGCGACAGTGCTAACTACTGAGCGACCGTGCCACCCTTTTGGTATAACAAATAGTGGGAAAAAAAGTATATGAATATAAGCTTTATTTATTTTTAATGTTATAAATGTTTGATTGTGTTATTTAGCTTAAATTTATTGTAAATGTTTAACAGTTTTAGTACATTTCTAATTTTTTATATCATTTTGGCTCAGTACGTAGCACTGTCACCTCACAGCAAGAATGTCGCTGGTTCGAGCACCGGCTGGGCCAGTTGGCATTTCTGTGTGGAGTTTGCATGTTCTCCATGTTCACGTGGGTTTCCCCCCTACAGTCCGAAGACATGTGCTATAGGTGAATTGAATAAACTAAATTGGCTGTAGTATATGTGTGTGAATGTGTATATGAAAGTGTATGGGTGTTTCCCAGTGCTAAGTTTGCAGCTGGAAGTGCATCTACTTCATGCATAAACAATGCGCTGGATAAGTTGACAGTTTGTTTCGCTGTAGTGACCCCTGATAAATAAAGGAACTAAGCTGAAGGAAAATGAATGAATGAGTGTTATACCAAATGCTGTATCATTTTATTTTCTATTATTGTTTTTGAAAAACAGCTGTTGCTTATTTTGCTGTTCTGTACAATTAAAGTCAAGGGGGATCAGTGTTGTTTTGGACCCTTCTATTTTGTTCATTGTATAGACAGAAACACTGCTTCAAAATACCTGTTGATAGGTGAACTGTCTCTTTAGAAACAGACAGGAAGGAATTCAGATCTTTGTGTAAGACAGGTCTAATGTTTCTCAGGACATTCCCCGTCTAGTAAAGGTGTCGATTATGAAGCTCAGCATGTCATGCTAGTCATTGGCATGCTTATCAAAACACAGCAGGACTTATCGACTCTAAAGCACATGGATCCAGTTTCTTCCAACACACAGGAAAACTGACCTCCGGTCATCAGGAAAGGATGGAAGCCGATGGTCCTGTTTTACAGTACCTCCCTTACATTTGGATTAGGAAATGAGGCTTGCTTGTGCTTTTGATTCATTTTTGAATAGTTGAGTGATGTTTTTTTATTTCCTGACACCCCTGCTGTTATGATTGGAAATGTGATACACTGAATTAAGGCTCATGACATGTGGTTGTTTTGCTTTTTCTCATGATCTAGAGGAGCGAATGACCATTTTTCTCATGACTCATCTTCAGGGGGGGGGGGCTTTCTTTCAAGCTGCGCCCTGATCGTGTCATTTCCTGCCATTTCAAAATGTGCCTGGATTTAAACAAAATCTGCATAACTGCTATGTTACAAAAATCTGTGCAAACAATGAAACAAACAAATGAAACTTTTGTAGTAGTCCACATACGCAAGTCCCTGGGGCAGGATTACCATTTAGTGAAAAATAATTGTGAATGTGTGTTATACAGGAAGAGACATTGTCAAACCCAAGCTGCACTTGGAACAGCATATTGTATCGAGGACACACATACTGCATGAATCATAACAGTTTGATTAATCTCTCTCAGGTTCTGTCCTCAAACAACCTTTTTGTTCACAGACAGGATGCATATGATTACAGAGACAGATATTATTGTGTAGTGTATTCATTGCTCTGTGCTTTCAGACTGCATAAAGTGCAGAACAAAAACTATACTGTGTCCACTACAGCCAAAACAAGCACATGATCCCTTACATAAGAATCTCTATATGGTGCAAGTGTATTTTTGATAGAGTGAGCCAGCTAGACTTGTCTGACTTTGAAAACCAAACCTCGTCTATTTAAAGTTGCAAAAAAGTATTCAGAGCATCCAAAAGATTAAGATCAGAAAATGCACTGATTTGCCTGTAAAAAAAAGAAGAAGAAGAAGAAGAAAAAAAGAATAACTAAACATAATTCATCTAATGGTAAACCATTATATTTCTGGAATTTTCAGGAGAATTACAAATGAAGACTTCAGATGCAAAAACCTCTAAGTACCACCTGAAATTTCATTCTAAAATGAGCATTTTTCTCAGCCGCCTAACTTTATGTTCAGTTATTTCACCCATTATTCTGTCTTAAATGTAAAATTACTAAACCTACACACAGGATCCTGAGAAAAATGCTAATTTTTGAAGAACATTTCAGATGGAGGTTTCGCATCTGAACTCTTCATATATACTTTCTGTGCTTGTCTGTGTTGCCAGGAATGCCATGCATTATCACAATTGCTAAGATTGTCGTAAAGTGCCAATCACATAGAAGAGATTATGCTTAGAAAAATGCAAAAACCCTAGCCTTGTTTTTTAAAAGCAGCAAAGTTAAAAGATAAGAGCAGCAGTTAAACACATCCACACTGTAAAAAAAATCTCCCTGCCTTAATTTTTTGTTGAATCAGTTGAATTTTTCTAGTTCCTAACAGAAAACTAACCCTGGTTTAACAAAATAATAGGTGGACGTTGAATAACTTAAAATTGAACTAGTTAAAACCTGATTCACCTATTAAAAGAAGTTAAACAAACATAAAAAGATTTGTTTTCATGATTTTTTGTGATATGATTTTTTTTACAGTATATTTTCATTAAATATTTTTGGAAAAGTAGAGCAGTGGACAGTCCATCAGCAGTGTTTTCTAGAAGGTGTTTGAATTAGTAATAACTTTGCATCAATTTTGCACATATTTGTAATTATATGAGCAATGTGTTATCAATGAAAATGTCAACAAGAAGTGCGCAACTTCAAATCTCAAATGACACACTTCATCAACCCAACAAACCTAACCAGCTTTCTTTATGGACAAATGGTAGGCCATTTCTGATCACTGCTGACCAAATAAAAGTATACAGTTCTTACACTGTGTACAGTACACTACCTCACATTTAGGACACAACATTTGTTAAGGATTAGTGCCTTGGTAGTCACTAGGTAGAAACAAGAACGCTGGATGTTGTTTACTGTCTAAGTCTAATAATTTGTTATTTTGGTAAGTGTAATGGTCTTTCACATTAGTTCTACGGCCTTGTCTCCCCAGGCATCATTGGATTGTGTTTACTCAGTGGTTTATGTTCTGAAAAATGGTACATTTGGACCATTAAAATGCCAGCTCTGTTCAGCCATTTGCTAGCTAACCACATTGCAGGAGAAGACACAGCAATGTGAAATAGCATCACTTTGCTGCACTCAATTTTGTACTCTAAATAAAAAACATGGAAATAAAAAGCGATGGTTAACTTTACTTTAAAAAATTGAGAAAGCACGACCTTAACATGATTACGTAAATGAACTATGTGCACAATAAGTTACATGAACTAAATAGTTCTAAGTTAAAACATAAATACTTAACATTTTTAAGCAAAATCAACTTGTCTCTTTAAAGCCATGGGTTTACTTACTTTTTTAAGCAACTGTTTTTTTACAGTGTATATTTCTACTTCACATTATCAAATATGAGAGACAAATTATCCCTGCCTGCAACATGTCAGTCAAACTTGTCAGAAAAGTTATTGAAAAAACAGTTCACGCCATCATTAACATTTGTAACAAAAATCATAAACTGCACAGGATATCTTATAAACCATATCTCAGATCACCCTCTTTAGACTCATCTTGTGTTTGTGGTTCCATTGACTAAAACTAAGCTGGGTGATATGATAGCTAGTCTGTGGTCCAGATATGACTGTAACAGTTCACCTATAATCACAGGCAAGAGCAATCTGTCGTAATTATCACAATCACATCTACCCAGCCAGAAAAAGTCTTCCCCAGCAGCTCAACCCCAAGCCGCCAAAGAAACAGAGGTGTTTGAGGTATGTGCCGGCAAAAACAACAGGATACAAACAGATAGTATGATTCTGCTGTAATGATATGTTTGGCCTTGCGGATCTGTGAGAGTTGGGAGTTGTGTGACGCAGCCTCAGGCTGTGGTGGGAAATGGCCCGTACAAAAACACATAAGAGCCCTCGCTGTCTATCTCTCCCACAGTACACACAGCTGCAGCTTTGAGTAAACACATACAAACTCATCCTCTCACACAACCCTAATCTAGCACACACAAACACATGCACATCTATGGAAGCAAGATTTTGCAAATGGTTTTACGTATGCATAAATACTTGTCAAGCTTCACCTTACGTAACTTGTGACTCACAAAATGCACTGGAGGTTCAGCAGTCCTCACATTTCACATTTTGTGTGGTTTTAACAAAGACAATGCAGGTTAAGAGACAGATGTGTGTGTTTCTCCAGATTCACCTCAGTGCGAAAAACCCATGTCTCACTTGTTTACAGTTTCTGTCAGCCTTAAGGCAAGAGTTGATTAGTTTCAGGGTGGTTTGCTAGAACTTATATGTTAACTGTCAAAATGAACTCCATCTCAGATGTCTACAGCACCAGAGTGGCTTGCTTATAACATGATTCTCCGGGTTCAATTTATTTTTGCTATTGTGCAATTCTAGGTTGTAGGTAACCATGCATGAGTATAAGGCACACAGCTACAGTGGGCTATATACTGTAGCAGCTGGTGGAAACATATACAGAAGAACCAGTTCAACTGAAGTCATGTGATACACAACAAGCTAAGTATGGGGTTACGGTTAATTTGAGCTAGTTGGCATGTTGGATTACGGATATTAGCTTATCAGCATCAGCAAAAGTTAACTGTCCTTTGACTGAACCATATTGTAGAAATTTTCACCAACATATGATATCATTAGTGGAATTTATTAGTGGAATTTAGTCACCCTCATGCTACACCAAAATAAGCTATTTTGACACATTATTTTTTTTTAAAATTGTTTTCTGTAAAGGTTTTTTTTTTTGCCATAGAATGAAAGCCAAATGTCCTCAAAATGGCTTAATTACCAACATTTTTAAAATCATAATCCACAGATGAAAGAGTAAATTATATTACTTTCATTATAATCTAAATAGTGTCCTATACACTCACTGGTCACTTTATTAGGTACACCTGTCCATCTGCTCATTAACGCAAATTTCTAATCAGCCAATCACATGGCAGCAACTCAATGCATATAGGCATGTATGGTCAAGACGATCTGCTGCAGTTCAATCCGAGCATCAGAAGAAAAGTGATTTAAGTGACTTAAACATGTCATCGTTGTTGGTGCCAGACGGGCTGGTCTGAGTATTTCAGAAACTGCTGCCGCACAACCATCTCCAGGGTTTACAGAGAATGATCCGAAAAGAGAAAATATCCAGTGGGCGGCAGTTCTGTGGGCAGAAATGCCTTGTTAATGCCAGAGGTCAGAGGAGAAAGTTTCCAGCTGATAGAAAGGCAAGAGTAACTCAAATAACCACTCGTTACAACTGAGGTATGCAGAAGCTCACCAAAATCGCACACACTTTGGGCCCATTAGTACCAATTGAGCATCGTGCCAATGCCACAGCCTACTTGAGTATTGTTCCTCACCATCTCCATCCCTTTATGACTACAGTGTACCCATCTTCTGATGGCTACTTCCATTCCATTTTTAAACGAGCACCTGCCTTTGAGATTTTTAGATGTGCGCACGTTTCTATTTTTGTTTGTATTTCCAGCAGGATAACACGCCATGTCATAAAGCGCAAATCATCTCAGACTGGTTTCTTGAACATGACAATGAGTTCACTGTACTAAAATGTCCTCGACAGTCACCAGACCTCAATCCAATAGAGCACCTTTGGGATGTGCTAGAAAAAGAGATTCGCATCATGGATGTGCAGCCGACAAATCTGCAGTAACTGAGTGATTCTATCATGTCAATATAGACCAAAATCTCTGAGGAACATTTCCAGTACCTTGTTGAATCTATGGCATGAAGGATTAAGGCAGTCCTGAATGCAAAAGGGGGTCCAACCTGGTACTAGTAAGGTGTACCTAATAAAGTGGCCTGTGAGTGTGTGCAACATAACATTTTGATCATGTATTGTGTGAAAATAAACATTTTGGTTATGAATGGGAAATATCAGTAGTAATTTCTAAATGACGTCAGAGCTAAATGACTCCCAGTCATGTTTACTATTGCCATGAAACTGCAAACGCATGAAACTGACAACACTATGCAGAAGACAAAAGCTTTGTGAAAATATATTTACTCTATTTTCTGGCCTAGCTGTCAATCTTTAGAACATTTTGGCTTGTTAACCAGCTAATAACTTGTTGAGCTACCAGCTTAAACTGGTTTTTCCAATTGGACAAGTGTGTTTATATAAATGGTGTTTATATAAAAATACCCTCTCTTAAGGCTGTTTCTTAGAAAGGCAAAAATGATCACAAGACAGGAAAAAATATGAAAAACAGGCTGATACGACACAACTGTTATCGTTACACTCTCTTTCTCATGCACCTCTCTTTTCTAACTATTTTTATCAACTTTTCCTGTCTCTATTTTTATTCTTCCTCTGGACTGTTGACCACACACCCACATCTACTCGAAATGATCAAGCTCTGTTTTTGAGAGCATTATAACCAGTCATGTGTAACATCAGCTCTGCACAAACACTTCTGGCATTAAACCAGATTAAATCAATGCTCATAACAATCAGCCTTTCAATTGTACCACAGCACAACAAGGGTTAACTGGTCAGGCATGTTATGATATTATGATAAGCTTAAGGACACTCATAAAGGTTCACAAATGAGAACTTTTAATATCCTTTCAGTTACACATAGCAATAAGAGTCATGTGACTGCTCACCATAACATTTGCACTGTTTCCAGGGAGTATTTCAATATGTTCGCACTTCAAAAGTGTGTCTATGAATTTCAGAAGTTATGAGCTTCATATATTAAGCCCATTTCCTTGTATGAAGGCCAGGACTGAAAAAAGGAAGTCATTTATTGCTCCGTTCCCAACCTCAATCTTTCTCTGAATGTGTGAAAACAGCATTAGGCTGTGTGCAAGTGATGTCATTGGCAAGAGACAGCGCTAGCAGCTAGCTTTCCTCTGTTAGTTGCTGAGCTGCTAGCATTGCTAGTGTAGTACACAGTGTGCGCTGGTTTCCCACTAGGATTCTTAACTAGTAAGACAATATATTCAGCTAGCTTTATTTAAAATAGCACAGAGTATATTGATTACCAGTGTTTGAACGCTAGCTAGGCGCTACGGTGGCGTAGTGGGTACCACGATCGCCTCACAGCAAGAATGTCGCTGGTTCAAGCCTCAGCTGGGTGAGTTGGTATTTCTGGTGTGGAGTTTGCATGTTCTCCCCGTGGTTGCGTGCTTCGGTTTCCCCCACAAGTCCAAAGACATGTGGGATATATGAATAAGGTAGGCTAAATTGTCTGTAGCGTTTGTGTGTGTATGAGTGTGTATGGATGTTTCCCAGAGATGGGTTGCGGCTGGAAGGGCATCCGCTGTGTGAAACATATGCTGGATAATTTGACGGTTCATTCCGCTGTGGCAACACCAGATTAATAAAGGGACTAAGCCAAAAAGAAAATGAATAAATGAATGAATGCCAGCTGGTTTAGCAGCCTAACCATATCTTCATAACAGTCTAATTTCTAGCAATTCTGAAATTATTACCTTCTCGTAATCATGCAAATGCGACCCTAGCATTGATAAGCGTTTACTTGTTTATTTTCTAATAATTAACTGAAACTAATGGGCTTTGTGAATATACAGCAGGGAGACTATTTTCCAACCCTGAGGTAGCATTGCACAGAACCGCACTATAAAGTGCATACTTCTTTTTATGGTGTGGTCAGTGCTGCCCTAAAGCTCTGCAAATAGCCTTGCTTGATGATGAATTTAGAGACAACATTTAGCTTTACATGCAACATGAAAGCGATTTGGTCACAGTATAATGAGTGTGCTTGCTTTTCCTGTGCTGATGTCTGATTTGTTCGAAATGTAACGAGTCCCGGTCTCAAATGGTTGTCATGTGTTCCAAAATGGCCAAAAACTGCCAATTTAGGTCTTCCACTTTGGTCATTCACTCTGCAATCCAGCAAAGACCAACAGACGAATAAACATTTGGTCATTGTCGTAGTCTGAAAACAAACACGTAAATATGTTGCTGTCTGTCTCAATCATTCAAGAACTCTGACTTGAGTGTTTACTTATGAACGACACTGACTATGTCTGTATTGGTTTAGTCTCAGGCTGAGAGCGTTCACCGTCTGTCCGCTGAAAGTCTGTTGCACACCGTTCACAGCTGAAAAATACTTTCTAGATCAAGCAAGAAGCAGCATTGGACATATAATTATCTTTTTTGTTTACTATTTGCTATGACTGCTGATTCTGAACCTTTATTTAAATGACTTCTAGAAATGATTATGCCATGCCAAAACAAATTTAATTCAGATAACCCCGCCCCTAAAATGATACACGAAAACAAAAATATGTAGTGGTTTGCACTTAATATTTGTTTCGAGATTCAGAATATATCAGTACCATATCGTTACGCAAACAATTTTTTATTTTATTTTACTTGACTATACCTTTCAAATTCGTGTATTTCTATTTTTCATCCTCATTTTTTTACATTTAGACAATGATTTAAGGCAATACATATAAATTATTAGGATATATTATTAATAGTTTAAATGATTTTTATTTTTAGATGTTCTGTTTTTAAATGTATATAATTAATCATGGCTTAGCAATTTGGTTGTTTTTGTCACTTTGTATTTTGCATTTTATGCTTGATATGATTTATTTGTCTAAATAATATTAATTAGATTTATTTTTATTTTTATTTATGTAACATATATATCAGTATCAGCCAGAGTTTTTACACAGCAGGTACAGGACGTCAACATGACGGTTGGTGATTGGTGTTGTACCTCAACATCGTGGGACGTTGCATTTTGTTTTGAAAGGAAAATCGGGTTGATGTCAGAACCCAACGTCAGGCCGAAGTCAATGTACAACATTGGACATCTGTTTTTTTGGCATTTTGGCCACTTTCCAACGTAACCTAAAAACAACAAAATATCAACGTCTCAAGATGTTACAGCTTGATGTTGTATGGACGTTACCACTATGCCATCTATCAAGATTTTGGTTGCCATACCTGTCAGTATTTGACGTCAAAATGACTTTGGTTTAAGATGTTGGCTCGACGTTAAATTTTGGTCATTTTGCAACACAACCTAAGTGAAGTTTATCTATAAACAAATTTCGAGAGGATCACATGCTTATGATTGTTCCCAGCTGTTACGGCATCAGCTAATGGTTGATTATCCAATCAGATGATTCCTAATTCCCTATAAATAACCAAAGTTTTTTTATCTCAACATCTTCGTCTTGAAGAACCCCCCCACTCACCCACCCACTACTTTCCCTCCTTTCAGATGGGCGACACGGCGGCCCAGTGATTAGCACTGTTGCCTCACAGCAAGAGTGCCTCTGGTTAAGTCCTCACTAAACCAGATGACATTTCTGTGCGGAGTTTCGCATGTTCTCCCCGTGCTCGCGTGGGTTTTCCCCGAGCTCTCTGGTTTCCTCCCACGGTTCAAATAACAAGCACCCTAAGTAAATTGAAACACAATTGATACCATAGTCAAGCTCTTAGCGAATACACCTCACCCCAGTCCTGCCACTAGCTGAAAATAAGCCGAGGGGGAGTTCATCGAGATCTACCTGAGCTCAAACTCTCCTCTCGCCCTGTAAACTGGAGGGAGCCCAGAGCTCAAGGATCTCATAAGCTCAGGGCTCTCTCCCGGGACAGCATGCCAAACAAGCTTTATTATCAATCATCAGCTAAGTGTAAACTCTTGAAAATTAATAAAATATCGTGTCATTTCACCTTGTTTTTGGACGTCAAAATAACATTGTCCTTAGATGCTAGTGACCTAAATCTAACCTAATAATAATGTCTTATGACGTTGTGTGTCTGCTGGATAGTGTCTAAGTACAGTAGACGTTTCTTGGCCACATTATGCTCCAATGCTTACCAGACCTCTTGCCATTTAGTCAAACATCTGGTTTTGTCAAAAACACACAACTCCATTGAAGTCCACCAAGACACGTCTAAATTAAGAGAAAACTCCACGTCTGGCAAACCGGCCATTTTCAGTACCCACAGACTTCAGCGCTTTCTGTGGAATTTCCTCCTGTGTCCAGCTACAAGTTTTAGCTCAAAGCCAGAGCACACTGTCATACATTCACTCCTCCTGACCAAAGTATCTCTTTCTGTCAGACACAAAGTGAATGTCCACCAAAAAACGTAGCCAGGTGCACAACTAAAGCCTCTTGTCCGGGTGACCCAGGTCATCTGGCTTACTCATGAAGACCACCCTGCCCTGACCCGCATGCCGTTCCTCATCCTCTAACCTCCCGATATTTGGCACCAAACGCATTCCAAGACTTAATAAGTGATGACACTGAAGAAGCCAGACAAGTGGGAATGCGTCTTTTGCGTATGAGAGGCGTGTGTTTGTCAGGCTCTCTGGCAGCTGGATGAGAGGTGTTGAGAGAGGAGAAGAGAGAGGAAAGGGGGAAGGGAGGGATGACAGAGCAAATCAATGCCATGAGCGGCCCATGAAAAAAATGAAAGGCGGAAACAGAGACGTGCAGCTCGAGGAGGTGGGCAGGTGTGACGGTCAGTGATGGTTAAAGTTGCTGTCACGTTAGCGCAGTGAGGACGTTTCCTGTCAGGCATGAGGATACAGCTAAACAAAAGAGTGAATAACCCACACACACACAGATATCTCTAGACAGCCACATGACCTGCGTGACACAACCACAGCACACTCAGCTACAGAAACAAAAGGCTCCAGAGAAGAGACACACACTCACCATTAGACAGATTTTGGCAATAACTGACTTTACATTGATTATATGTATGTTTTGGGCTGTAAAGATCAACAGTTGTTTTGTTGTTGTTGTTTTTGTTAATATCTGTCTTCATAACTTTAATAACTATTACAGAAGTTCTAAGTTACAAAGAGAGTTACTGACACAAAAACTAATTCACAGTTGACTATTCACACATTTTAAAAAGTAAAAGAGAAAAACTGACTTCATATTGGCTGTTCACACTGTCTGACAATAAATGTGCAGTCTCATTTTTATAAGTTATAAAGACAGATATTGACAGTTACTAACTTTGGACTGTCCGTTTGCTGTCATGTTACGTTTATAAGATACAGAAACAAATACTAACGACATTGACTATTCGCATACAATACTTTTATAGAACTATATCAAACTATGAATATTTTGTGCTGTAATGTTCAACAGATGTTTTTATTGTTAACGTCTGTCTTCATAACCTTTAAAATGTGCAAATGATCTTCATTTGTAAAAGACTTCATATTGACTGTTTACACTGACAATAAATGTGCAAAGTCGCATTTTTAAAAGTTATAAAAACAGATATTGACAGTAACTAACTTCACGCTGACCACTCACACAAGTTATAGAACTATATCAAATGAATCTGATTTATTTTTTGTGATTTCAAGTTTGTTTTAATATCAATATCTGTCTGATAATAAATGGGAATATAGCACATTTTTAAAAGTTATAGAGACAGATATTGTAAAAGGAAAACAACTAACATTGACTATTCACATTTTTGACAACATTTTAAAGCTTCTAGACAGACACAATTAAAAACTGACTTCACATTGACAATTCACACGAGCAACAGAACTGATCCAAATTAATCTGATGAATGTTTTGTGCTTTAACATTTAACATTTGTTTTTACTGTTAATGTCTGTCTGACAATAAATGAGCAAATGGCACATTTATTAAAAGTTATAAAGTCAGACATTAACAATAGCATCGTCTCATTGACCAGATGCAAAACTATATCAAACAAATCCAATAAATATTTTGTACTTTAAAATCCAACATTTGTTTTATCAACAATATCTCTGTTATAATAAATGTGAATAATTGCGCAATGTGCCAAAATGAGAAAAATACAGATTGTTGACAATAACAAACTCCATTTTGACAATTCACACATTTTATAAAAAATACCGAACAACTTCAAGCGATCACTCAAAAGTTACTTATTTAAATGTCCTTAAAAAAAAAGAAAAAACACAAACCTTCAAAATCTGAGATAATTCCCTCCAAATGCGCATTGACAGTGGAATCAGACATTTTGAAGCTGAATCTGCAGGATCAAAGCAACCTTTCCCAGCAAGGGCGAAACTCTCACAGACTTTGCTCTCCAGCTCCCAAACAAATCCCAAATTAGGAGGTAACGGGTGGGGGGAGAGGACATAAAAAAAAGAGAAAGCGATCGGAGCGGCTCCCCAGATCCAAGCCCAGCACTTTCTTAAAGGACCAACTGAGTTTTTCCCACTTCCTCCAGCTCTCCGACTATAGCAGAGCTCAGAATGAGAAACCGATGACAAACCCCCACCCCCATTCACTCTCTTTCACTCCTTCTCTCGCTCACTCCTTCTCTCTCTCCTCCCTCTCTCTCTGATAGAGTCTCACATGAATTATTTGAGTCAGTGCTGAACTTTTACTTTCCAATGCACTCTGGTATGCACAGAAACGAGGTTCTTTTGCAATCATAGTAGCGATAACGTGAACACTTTCAGATTAAACTCATTCAGATTGTGGGGAAAGAGTCTAATCTTTCGTTCTTTTTTTGTGTGTGTGAGGGCAGCGGTATATATTTCATCACCGTCCCTGAGGAGAGCACGTCTGCGCTTGCGGCTTCCCCAGTAGTTTCCTGAATTCGAGTGTACATCTATCGCTTCAGGCCACCAAACGCTGCTAGTCGATATATGAAGGGAGGATGGGTTGAGGGTCTCATAAATCTGTGACCTCATCTCTGATTGTGACTGTGTTTATAATGCCCACATGTCCATATAAACCACCAGCACGTGTTTTTATTTGATCTAAATACTAACCGCTCTGGTTATCGTTTAGGGATCTGCTCTGCTAACTGCTGATATGACACTGCACGACTGGTTTGTTGGGTTTTTGTTAGAGTCTCCTGGAAGGAAACTTCTTTGTGTTTGTGACACTGTTGGGAAATGCAGCATGTTGCACTGATGCCTGAAGTGCATGTCGTGGGCTGGAGCCTACAAAAACAGGAAAGTCGAGCTGTATGTGACTAATCATACAGCAGATTTCACAGCTCTTCAGGCATGTCTAATGCAAACACCAGGCCTTCTGTATATAGGCTTGCAAACACACTTTTACATGCCACACAAATCCAGGACAAGGGAGAACACAGCAATGGGGCTGTTAATGTCGCATAGGAGCATTCTGAAAGGTTTCAGAGGAAACATGGTATTAACCTTGTCAGCCTGACTCATGAATATTAATTAGATGAAGTAAAGTTACACCAAGAAGTCAAAACTCATTTGATTATTATTCTGAAAGATTGTTTATTCGGAAGTGCGCATTATTTATTTTGTACATTTTTTGACAATCAGGTAAAGCAACACTATAACAGATTTTTTACTCCACATTTATGATAAGATATGCAAAAAATGAGTTCATTTTTTAATTAACATTTATCCAAGTGGTTTTGTTTTTCCAACCCTGCTTTTTTACAGTGAAGTCATTATTAGTGTATGTCCTACTTGTAGTCAAATATTTAGATAAATATTTTTGATATCGGTACATTTTTAAAAATTCATTTGTGCTTAAAACGCTTTTAATTAAGTGTACAATTTAACATTACTTACATTAGAATAAACTGACCTAAACAATAAAGCTGATTCTTGTATAAGACATCTCGTACTATATCCTGTGTATTGAAAAACTGTTAAAACATGGTAAACTATTTTAATAAGTTAATAGGTGACATGAGTCAAAGTGAAAGTTGTCACAGGTGCCCAAGTATGGTGACCCATACTTGGAATTTGTGTTCTAGGTTTAACCTATCCAAGTGCACACACAGTCCAATGAACACACACACCATGAACACGCTAAGAGCAGTAGTCAGCCATTGTTGTGATGCCCACTGAGCAGTGGGGGATTTTGATGACTTGCTCAAGGGAATGACCAACGCTATCTCACGGCAATTCGTAACTTTTGATTTAGAGGCTAATTCGTATGAATTTGTACGATCTAATTCATACAATTTAGTACGATTTGCTCATCACCCAATGACGGTTGGGTTTAGGGGTGGGGTTGGGTGCCACGCCTCCTTTTTAAAATCGTACATTTTCGTACGACTGAACTCGTACAAATTAGCCACTAAACTGGCAAAACGTAAAATGCTTACGTTTTCTCGTGAGATCAGGCTGGAATCACCTGTGGTGTGGTACTGAGGGTAGTGAGAGACTGGTGGTCAAACCTGCGACTTTCCGACAACTCTCTAACCATTAGGCCACAGCCGTTGCCATGTTAGCACCACCTAGGTGCTCACGGTGGTTTAATTCCCAGATTGAGGCCCTTTGCCGATACGTCCCCTCTCTCCTCCCAATGCTTGTCTGTAAACCACTGTACTGTCTTAATAAAAGTGAAAAAAAAATCTTTTCTTTTTGATTTTTTCATGCATTATAATCAACGGTGACAGCAACAACCACCCCGTAACAATTTATATTTTTAAAATTCAAATAAATTCTGCTCTTCCCATTTTAAGCATCATATTTATTGTTAACAAAATCAATTAGATTTCGACACAGATACTAATAAGATATTTGATTTCATATGATTTTTTAAAATTTCAATGGGGTGATGATACTGACTATACTGACTATTGAATATATCATAAAACAAACACAGCGATTTTAAACTGTAGTAATATTTCACATGACTGTTGTTACTGTATTTTAATCAAATAATTGCAGCAGTGGTGAGCAGAAAACATTCCTACCACACTAAATGTTTTAACATATTGTAGTATCATTTATTAATTTTCTTGTCGGCTTAGTCCCTTTATTAATCTAGCGGAATGAACCACCATAATACCATAATATAGTATAAAGTATGATTTTAAAGTCATAAAGTATAATTAACATCTTTTCAATAGTTTGTAATGTGGGTACAGAAACTACTTTTTCCATGTACTGTATGACAGTGCTTCCCAAAGTGGGTGTCAGGACATATCATAAACTGTATGTTATTAAACTATTAGAATTTATCCATAACCTACAGAAGATAAAAATTGTATTTAACAGTTAAGAAAACAGCATGTAAATAGAAAGCCATCAGCCTTTCAATTTGATTTTCATTTGGATTGCAACCCCTGGGGTTATTACGCTAGATTACTGACACAGCAATAGTATTAGCTGCAGCAGATTAATTTTACAGCACAATGTTAAACTTTGACACATTTATGGCACTCACACACAATAAAAATAAAGGCCATGACTGAACACAGAGGACGATCTCCAAGTCATGGTCTCCAAAATTAAATCAGGAATAGTCTTGTGTTGTAAACATTGCCCACCATTCTCATTAAGTGAGGTTAATATTTAAATAAACAAATGAATAATGACTATACAAATTACATGTTGTTAGACTTGCACTTTTTGTGTTGTCAATGTGCTTGCTTACAGTATATAGTTCCTACTAGTGTTTGTGCACCTAGTGTGTGTGCAATGTTTGTATGTTTATAACCACCTCCAACGATAGTGGGGGTTGCAAGTCACAGGAGTTGTTATTTTGGGGGTCACGAGCTGAAAAGTTTGAGAACCTCTGATATCACAAAAACAAAACAAAACATTTCATCAGGTCATTCATCAAATAGCAATAACCACTAGATGCCGCTGTAACACAGAAAATTTGATATGAAATATCCAGCAAATCAGTCACTTTTTAGAGAACGTCGAGCTCAATTCTAGAAGCTGCTCTTCCATTCAAAAACCCAAATAATGAACACTGACATGATTCCTCTTCAGACACTGAGATCCCACATGCTATACTATAGAGAGCAGTACCAGTCAGAGACAGGCTTCTGTAAACACATGCCATCTGAAGCATAACTCATTTCACTGACATACCACAGAAAGAGAGAGAGAGAAAAGATATCCTTGACACTGAAAAATATAAAACAATCAGTATTAGCTTGCATGTAGGTGGGACCTGTAAGTGGCATGTGATCTATGTTACAGTTATGTTGATGGTTCTCCAGAAATGTGTAAATCATGTGAAGAGCTGTGAATTCAGGAGGAAGGAGAGCTGTGGTGTCCTCTGCATGTTTACACAGGGCCTCAGAGCAGCAGTCAGACTCTTTACAGCGTCGCGTCCCTCAGGAGTCTATAAGAACATCTGCAGAGGCTCCTCAACACCCAGACTGTGAGGAGTTACTCATGTTTACTCTCTGAGGGGTTACTCTGTCTGTCAGTTGAGTATAGAAAAGGTGGAGAAGGAGAATGTGACTGTAAGCTTTTGAAAGGTGCGCTGGTCTTGTCACAAGCACACATGCACACAAATTCACACACACACACACACACACACACACACACACACACACACACACAC
>CAIGQQ010004433.1:2229577-2241367 GCA_903798035.1 Danio albolineatus | reverse complement strand
TTGTTTTCGGCAAGGCTGACAGATAAGCACGCAGAGGAGGGAAAAAAAAAAAAAACATGACCATGTCTGTAACCACAAAGCCTGACACGCACAGTTTGGGGAAATTTTTATGCAAGATCAAAACTGATGTTTAAATGAATGTAAGAGTGCTTGGACGGCACACAAACAAACAGTCGTTTTAATTAGCATTCTTTGTCCCGTGTGCGTCATTCATGAGCATGTGTTTATGTGTATGTTTTGTTTGTGAAGTTTGTCAGGCAGATCACTGGATCTTCAACCAGCGCCCATATGCAGACGTGCTGACATTGCAAAAGCCGCCTGCGCTTCCCGCTGCGAGAGGATGCTTCGGTGGTGAGATATAGCAAACAAACACACATATGCTTTAGTAGATGTGTACGCTCACACAACCACATATGTGCAAATGCACACACATCCACAGATACAATGCATCAACAATCATTTGCTCCGTCCACTGTGAAAGAAGGCTCTAAGAAATAGATGTGAAACAACTGTGCTGCTCTTTGTGGTTGCTCTCTTGCTTAACATATATACTATATATATATATATAACCTTATTACACAGAAAAACCACCCAAGCACCGCTGTCCTTTCTGACATAAACACATAGCTAAGAATAAACCACTCTTTACAAAAAAAAGCAGTGTATTAATATAATGAATATTTTTACAAACGTAAATGTATCCTACAGTACATAGCTAAAAATGAACAACTGCTCAGAGGAACTCATAATCTCCCCATCATGATTTTCTCACAAGAACATGCTTGTTTATGAAATATATATTTTGATATATATAGAGAAAACGTTAATTATTTTGTATTAAGCGGATGTCTTCGTGGCGCAGTCGGTAGCACGATCGCCTCACAGCAAGAAGGTCGCTGGTTCGAGCCTCGGCTAGGTCAGTTGTCATTTCTGTGTGGAGTTTGCATGTTCTCTCCGTGTTTGCATGGGTTTCCTCTGGCTGCTCGAGTTTCCCCCACAAGTCCAAAGACATTGGTATACAATAGGTATATTGGGTAAGCTAAATTGTCTGAGATGTATATGTGTGAAAGAGTGTGTATAGATGTTTCCCAGTGATGGGTTGCGGCTGGAAGGGCATCCGCTGCTTAAAACATATGCTGGATAAGTTGGCGGTTCATTCCTCTGTGGCGACCCCAGATCAATAAAGAGACTAAGCCGAAAAGACATTGAATGAATGAATTTTATATTCAGCATTTAGGTAAATACAATTTGGAGCATTATTATCAAATATCGATTTTTTAACTGTTTAAATTTAAAGCATTTCTATTTTAAAGTCTAAAAATGAACATAGATGTTTTAAAACCTGGCATCATTCTCATTTAAGCATCCTTCTTGTTTAAGCATTTCAGCAAAAATGTTCTGAGGGACAATGTTTTTTTATCATTTTTAAATTTTTTTACAGAATGCCAAGCATAAAAGTGGATGATGAGTGACGAATGCCTTACGAGTCATGACAGCTATCCATTTACTGTAGTTTATCTCCAAGCACTTTGTGAACAGCTGTGTTGGAAAGTTACAATCAACGTCAATCGTAATTCTTAGCCTATGAGCAGTGCAGCACACTTTTTAACCAATGCATCCAGATATAATTTAATTTGTGCGCCTAACTGTTTAGAAATAAAACATATTAAAAAATCTACTATTATTATTAATTATTATTTATAACACTGCTGCTACTACTACTATTACTACTAGTAGCAGCATTATAAGTAATTTCAACATTTCAATGTCAAGTAATGTAAGTAAGTAAGTAATTTCAATGTCAACGTTTCAATGTTCGTGTTTGCTTATATCCAGTCTGAACTATATTTATAATAACAAACTGTATCTAATCTAGTCTGGATCTAGTCTGGATGGCATTTGCCTAATTTGGTTACTTCAGTACAGTTTGATTGGACGCACAGCTTTGACATCATCATGAACAATAGAGGACCTCCCTCCTTATAAAATCTGACATATTCATTTCACTATCCACCATGTTTAGGATACACCCTCTTAAGGCTTTTTGTCTACAGGTCAACTAACTCACGCATTGGTGGACGGTAAGGTTACGTAAATGTTTAGTAGAATGAGTTGACACAAGTTATGTATAGTCAGGAGATTTTCATCCAAAAAAAAGCATCAAAATAAAAAGTGGTAGCAAATTTTAAGCTGACAGTTCACACACTCTAAAAAAAAGGTGCTAAATAGCACCAAAACTGGTTCTTTGGTCGTAACGAGGGGGGAACCTTTTTTGGTGCTATACAGCACCTTAAAAAAATAGGTGCTATATAGTGCTTTTGTCAAATGGTGCTATATAGCACCTATATTTTAAGGTGCTCATTATGTTACTTTACCCTTTCCGCAAATAAAACCGGCATAAGAGTTATGAGAATTAGCTATAAGAACAAGTGCTTACCAGTAGTATTGGTGCTATATAGCACTTTAAACCCCCCAAAGAACACTGAAAAACCTTTATGGTGCTTTAAAGGTTCTTTACACAGTAAAAGTGCTATATAGCACCCTGACCACCTTAAAGAACCACTGAAGAACCACTGAAGAACCTTTATGGTGCTTTAAAGGTTCTTTACACAGTAAAAGTGCTAAATAGCACCTCAAATATCGCAAAGAACTTCTGAAGAACCACTGAAGAACCTTTTTTTTAAGAGTGCACAGAAGGGCGTCATGGTGACGTAGTGAGTAGCATGTTCGCCTCACAGCAAGAAGGTTGCTGGTTCGAGCCTTGGCTGGGTCAGTTGGCATTTCTGTGTGGAGTTTGCATGTTCTCCCCGTGTACGTGCGTGGGTTTCCTCCGGGTGCTCCGGTTTCCCCCACAAGTCCAAAGACATGTGGTACAGGTGAATTGGGTAAGCTAAAATTGTCCGTAGTGTATGTGTGTGAATGAGAATGTTTGGATGTTTCCCAGAGATGGGTTGCGGCTGGAAGGGCATCTGCTGCGTAAAACAAATGCTGGATAAGTTGGCGGTTCATTCCGCTGTGGTGACCCCAGATTAATAAAGGGACTAAGCCGAAAAGAAAATGAATGAATGAATGTATGAGTTCACAATGTAACAAACAACTATAGTTAACAGTGTAAAGTTATATCTGTTAAAACTATATTAAATCTGTAAAGTTGCTTACAATCAACAAAATGTCTAAAGATCACTGAGTTCCATACAATAGCTTTATGTAGTCTCAACAAATATCAATTAACTTAATAGTTTTTACAAATTTAAGTGCACTGAATATAAAACAATTCAATTGTCCCAAGAAAAACCTTAAGAATTGTGTTGGTCACCCACTCACTCACTCACTCACTCACTCACTCACTCACTCACTCACTCACTCACTCACTCACTCACTCATTCATTCATTCATTCATTTATACATTTTCTTTTTGGCTTAGTCCCTTTATTAATCTAGGGTCGCTGCAGCGGAATGAACGGGCAACTATTCCAGCATATGTTTTAAGCAGCGGATGCCCTTCCAGTTGCAACCCAACACTGGTAAACATCCAAACACACTCATTCACACACACTCATACACTACGGCCAATTTAGTTTATGTTTAGACTGTGGGGGAAACCGGAGCACCCAGAGGAAACACACACGCGATTGCAGGGAGAACATGCAAACTCACAGAAATGCCAACTGACCCAGCCGAGACTCGAACCAGCGACCTTCCTGCTGTGAGGCGACAGCACAACCCACTGTGTCTCCCTCAGAATTATGTTGTATCAACTCATTTTAAATAAGTACTTTAAATAAGCAACAAAAGTCAATTTTTCAGTGAAAAAAAAAGGATTTTCCAGAGCTAAAAACTGAAGAGATTTTGACGTGTTATGTAAAAAGTTTTTATGTAATATTTATGTAATATTTCTGCAACATTTCCCAAAAATTTGAATTACGTATGCCAGGCTGGTATTTGACGGTCACCTTTTTAGTTAATCATACCTGTAGGAGAGTGAAGATGTGCAATTGGTGGCTCAGTGCTCGTGTCTATTTGACGTGTATAAAATACGTCTCTGTTTGGTTGTAATGTGAAGAAAATCTACTCTACCAGCAACACTACCAAGTGCTCCACCATTGTTTTCTATGAATTTTTGTGCTTGCCTTTAATCTACACTTCCCTAAACACATACCCTGCACATGTATGAAGTCATCATTTAATAAAGACCTAATTTCTGATGGCTACATGGACACTATAACATAAAAAAAAAAAAAAAAAACATTTTCAAATTTCAAATCTAATTTCAGCCCCAAAGAATTACATTCATTTAAACAAACTGGCAAAAATGTCATCAAATCTGCCCCTGAGTCTCTTTCTTTCAGAAGAGAATGTTTTAAGTTCTAGTCATTGAAATAGTCAATTTTTTCTGCAGGTTTCCATTTATTTGAGGTTGAGTAAATAAGTCAATCAACATTTTTGGGTGATCTATCATCTTAACAGTTTTTACCTCTGTGCAAGATTTTTTTTTTTAAACATTTTCTGTCCAAGAACCAACCAGACCATTGTAGTTGAAGCACAGATCTATAGTGTAACTCAATAGCATCAGCAATAGCACTTACCAGCACCGCTAGCAGTAGGACTCGTTGGTTCTCCTCTCTCCGGCCTCCGCAGCCTGCCGCTGGTGGACCTCGCGATGCCTGTCAGCACAGAAGACATAATAGAAACACGATTGAAAATGATCTGCTTGGAAGGATGGATACAGAGGAACGTTCAAAGGACAAAGTGTCCAGAAAAAAAAAATCGAGCAGAGGAAAACAGATGTGCTGGGAATCAACATCAGAGCCATTAAGCTCTGCCCACTCAATTATGGACTGCATGTGTGTGTAAAGTCAAGTCAGATGGGACACAAACAGGGACAGATCAAACACTGCTGTTTTTTTTTGTTTTTTTTTCAGATGTGCGCTGGTACTAAAACACTCAAGATCACCTGAGGGAGTTGAAGGATCAGACTATGTACAAGAAATTATGATTCAGTTTGGGGTTTTGGTGAGTGATTGTTTGTGACTTTTGCGAGACATACATAGATGACTGTAAAGGTCAAAGTTAAGGCCAACCAAAGTCCCCTGTTTGCATGGGTTTGGATGGAAATGTAGGTTAAGGTGTATAGGTGTGCTGGTGTGAGAGCAGTGCTACTGGAAAATGTGATAATAAATGAGAAAAACAACAACCAGATATGGAAAGCTTGGCTGCGATGTTTTAATCACATTTAACCTAAAATTGAAAAGAAAAAAAATAAATGATAATAACAATAATTTTTTATTATTTTATAAAAAGATATTTAATTATTATGAAAATGATTTTTATTTTTCAATGATTATTATTTATAATACTGCTAATACTACTATTACTAATAGTAGTAAAATATGTAATAAAATAGTATTTATTTGTATCCTACTTCTGTTACTACTATACTACTACCGCTACTACTTATAATAATAACAACAAAAATAACAACAACAACAATAACAACAACATCAACAACAACAACAACAACAACAACAACAATAATAGTAGTAATAGTATTAATAATACTAACATAAGCATTCATGAACAACTTTTTATTTATGATTTTTTAATATATTCTTTTTTTCCTAGAACAACCCCTTCCCCAACAATTGAACCCCTTACAGATGAGGAAATACATCAAAAATGATATTATAACAATTTAAAAAATAAAATAGGAAAAAAAATCCAAAGTAAATAAATAAATAAATAAAAAGTACTACCATCATAATTACTTTTCAGGGGAAACATTTGTACATCAAGTTACATCGTGTTACACTGTTTACATTGGTGATAGCCTGAGTAAGTAACATCTAAATATACATATCTAAACCTCTTCGGAAAAATATCAGCCACAATTTGGGTTTGAAATATATTTTTGTTTTGTTTAGTTTGTTTACATTTTCAAAATGTCAACATCTTTGCTCAGCATCTTTGTCCAGTCTATATTTATCCTTTTTCTTGGAATCATTTTTAAACATATTTTCATAAAATGTAAGTAATTAAAATATTCAGAAATTTCAGAATGAAAAATATATTTTTAATGTATTTTTTATGTCATGTTTGCCTTTAATTTGTGTTAACTGTAAAACAATGTAATTAGTAACGAAAAGCATTTAAAAATATTAATAAAATACAATTAATTCAATTCAAAACAATTCTGTAAGTTGATATATAATAATTAATAAATTCAATTTTTCTTTTTTGTACACATTGCTTGTTTACTGTTCTCACTACAACTTTCAGTGCTAAACGTCTGCTAAACGTATAAATGTTAAATACAAAGAAATGACTTATTTCTTTGAATTTTCAGATGAAATTAAATTTGGAGCCTCGTACTGTAACTAAAAATTACTAAAATGTAAGCTTGATGTTTCTTGCTGAACTAGGCTATTCTCATAAAAAGAATCATGCAAAACAGACATAAAAATAAGCTAAATAAGTTTTAATAACCATACAGTTAAAATTGTACTTTAAAATAACACTTTAAAAAACAAAGTTAAAATGGAACAAAAGAAAAACATTTAAAAAATCACAGGTTTTTGACATGTAACACATCCGGCTTCAGTTTCCTCTGAATCAGTCTCCAAGAAATGCATCACAATCAACGCTCGTTCTTTTAGGTCAGATTTTTTTGCTGATATCGTACAGAGCGACAAAGAAACAGCGAAGACGTGCTGAAAGTATGAGTTTCCTGTCTAACATCGGAAACAATGAAACAGCTCTACTCTAGTCCGTACAAGCATAACAATTACTGCGTTTCACAGGTGACTAGGCATCAATTTGTTTCCATTCAGATGTGCGGGTTTATTCATAGTTTCTGGCAAACCCTTTGCCAGATCCTCTTTCCTGAAACTCTGTGCTGAGTCAGTTCACTATTCATGCTGATAAATCGGGCTCTTGAATGTTCTGGCACCAATAAAACATCAACAGGCATGTCTGATAAGGTCTGATATCTAAAGCAGCCTCGCAAGATCTGTTGACACTTGTTAGCGGCATGCATCCCACATTTTACAAAACTGCTCAACGATGTATGTAGCAATGAAAGCCATTAGCTCATATAACGCACCGCTTCTCATGCAAAACCAAAAACATTACAAAATAGGCCACTTTGAAAAAACATTTCCCTTTCTCTACCACTTTTTTGTTGGTTATGACTAGACAAACAAAGAGTAAACATTTCGTGCTATGGTTAACCACAAACTTAGACCATCTAAGCTTTCCCCAGCTGATCTTTTGCATAGAAACGCTCACTTCGGTGCTGTAGTTAATTATCGATAATCCGTTACATTCAACAACAAAAATAACCGACGGTTGTTCCTGCCAAGCCCCATGACACTCTATTTAGCAAGTCTAAAGATAATAGTGTTGAAACGCAATAGGATGCGGGCTAAATTACAGGAAATATTCACACAATGCAGATAAATGGCTGAGTGACAGAAATAATGCTCCAGAAACACAATGTATATCATGTAACGCCGTACATGTTCAATTAAAAAGTGCCTTCAGGTTCAAACATGACGCACTGTGACTGACAAGCTGACAAAGTGGATCTGTGTGTTATGAAGTGGCTGAAAATGCCCTCAGTTTTATTGACACGCTACAGAGATAAGAAAGGGTGAGATCATTTAGGGCTGTTTTCTGTGTAAATATGAGGGGTCCCGGCGCATAACATTGGGACATGACCGAACAGGCTAGCATTGCTCAAATGTTGGTTGAATCGCATGTACTGTGGTCTACCGCCGTCGTGTTTTATTTTTACAAAAGCATAATCGAGTTTAACTATTTACTTTGCTACAGCAGTGACTGTGATAATGATTGGCTGATGAGCAATTAAAAGGAATAATTCACCCAAAAATTACAATTCTGTCATCATTTCGCCATCCTTCAGTTGCTCCAAACCGTTTTTTTTAAAGTTCTGTTGAACACAAAAGAAGATACTTTGAAGAAAGCTGCAAACTGTGAACATTGAGTTCCATAGTAGGGGATAGAAATACTACGGAAGTCAATGGTTACAGGTTTCCAGCATTCTTCAAAATATCTGGTTTGGAAAAAGTCAAGAATGAGTAAAAGATTTTGGGTGAACAATCCCTATAAGGTGTGTAATTCATAGAATAATATAATTTGATCATTATTAAGCTGTTTAAACAATGAAATACATGTTCTTACACATAGTTGAGATTCGTATTATCAGATATTGCATAACAGAATTAGGACTTTTGTCAATATTTGCAGAAATGTGGAAAAAAAACCAAAAATAATATATGAATCAACAGGGCTGTGGAGTGTTGTGATAAACTTGATGTGTTGCCATTGAAACATTACAGCGTTGTGTTTTAAACAAGTCACATAAAACAAAAAACACACAGGGGGTCAGCGATTAATTGTGCTGTAAAACCTTTGCTGTATTTATTTTCTGTTTTAATGTGTATTAAAACGCAGGTATGATCAGAAGTCAATATTTCTTCTCCTCGTTATTATTTTTGTGGTGAAAAGCGGTATAACCTGTATTATGACTTTATCATATGCTCTAAATGTATTTCTAGTTTGATCGTAACACTGTTCATCCAGTGAGCTAATACCTGTATAGGTTGACTCAAATCAGTATTTACTATCTGTTCGTATCTATTGACTGTATGGATCAATAAATATCTATCCTTTGTAGTTATTTGCCATAAGGGTAAGTAAACATGTAATGAGAAATTTAATAATATGCTTTCAGTTCATTGTTTTCACAAAATAAAACCCTTATTCAATGGCTGAAATGACCAATAAATAAAAAATGAGTCCTTTTATTTGCACTCTTTCATCTTTTAATGAAAAAAACTGGTGTCAGCTGATGGTAAAGACAGGGAAATGTGGATTTCATGTGGATTTGAACTAATTAGTACACATTTGCAAGTTAATTCAATTGCACAATTTCTATAAAAAGTCCAACTTCAAAGTGTGTGTGTGTGTTACTGTTAGTTTCAATAAGGAATGTTAATTCTTTATGAACATTTAAATTACTCAATTTTATCAAAAGCTCACTGTTTTAAGGTAAATGTAGCTGTGGTTTTTTTTTTGTTGTTGTTTTTGCATGCATTTGACCCCCTTAATATTTGAATACATAAACGATGTAATATCATTTTGATTAATCTTTTAAGAGTTCACACTTAGCTACTGCTTGATATAATTTGCAGATTAGGCGTGCTGTCCTGGGAGAGAACCCTGAGCTTGGAGATACTTGAGCCCAGAGCTCCCGCCAGGTCATGTAGCATGACAGGGGGTCCAGGATCGAGTAGGTCTTAAGAGCCCCCCTGGTAAAGGAGGAAAGGGGGAGATGAGGTGGATGGGGGGATTCTTCAAAACAAACATAAGGAAGGAAGGATAAATGGGCTTACTGGCTAGAATTCATCTGATTGGTCTGGAAATGATTATTGGTTGAGGCCAGCTGCGACAAATCATCATACCTGTCAACCGTTTTTCCCGGGATTCTCCCGTATTTTACAGTTCTATCCTGCTATCATCCCTTAAAGATATTTTTCCATATTTCTCCCGTATTTTCAGTCCTTCTCCGACGGGTGTCAATAAACATTAAAGAGCCGATCCTCCTAATTCTCGAGGAGAGATCCCTTATTTTCACATCCCAATGTTGACAGGTATGCAAATCATATCATGTGCTCCTCTAAAAAAATGCTTATAAAACTTTTGATACAATATACAATCCACTTATTAAACAGAAATATGTGTTTACTTTGTACTTAAAAAAACATGACAAATGTTTCAAGAGCAAATGTTTCTTGGCGCAAAGAATATTCCAATGATGTAAAGAGCATTTTTCCCTGAACCTTTTGTAAAAGTTTCCACGAATGTTAAAGATTTAGCATCGATGCTAATAAAGAATCGCTATTATTAAGAGTGTGCTCACTTTAACCATATCCCACCTCAATAGCAACATAAACATTTTAGGATAAAACATGCATGAAATATACATCAATAAATGTAGATCAAGTTTATATAAAGTGTCAAAAAAGCAATGTTTATAACAGACTCTCAATTACACTGACTCAAATGAAACATAAAATGTCTTTAAACAGACACACAGACATGCTAAGAAACAGCATACGTTTTGTTTTAAATATCCATTTTAAGCGTGTATAGTAAATAAAGCATGAGCAGCTTAGCACAGAATAAACAGTGTCTTGTTGAGAGAGACACTTGTGTAATGTTTAATCTGAGCGTTAAATCTTAAGTGTGTCTTTACTGCCTTAAAATTCTTTCTTCATCCCACAGCTACTGTTAAAAGCAAACTACTCAAAAGATGTAAACACTGTGTATCTGTGGCCCTATCAAAACATCCCGATTATTCCAATTGTGTGAGGAGTTTAGCTGAGCGATGGCAGACAGGGGGAGTGTTTTAAAAAATAAATTATACAATCATTATTTTAGCATTATGTTGCCAATTTATTTCCCAGAGATGGGTTGTGGCTGGAAGGGCATCTGCTGCGTAAAACAAATGCTGGATAAGTTGGCGGTTCAATCCGCTGTGGCGACCCCGGATTAATAAAGGGACTAAGAGAAAAGAAAATGAATGAATGAATGAATGTTGCCAATTTATCTACTAAAGCCCCAGTAAACACTGTAGCAACTTTTTGGACAAACCCTATCTATGTTCCCTGAGGTCGTACTTGCTCTTTCTGCATCTGCTGTCTAGTAAGCCGCAGAGAGGAGCCATTATTAATGTCTGGAAGTCACTACGGTCACATTTTATTTTGACGGTATGTTTGTTGAACTTTAGTTACACTGCATCTACATGACAACTAATTCTCATTAGATTATAAGCAGACTGTGAGGTTGGGGTTGCGGTTAGGGTTAGTGTAAGTTGCCATGTACTTGCAAAGTTTCTTAGTCAGTTAAATGTCTGTTGAAGGACTGTTAAATGTCAGTATCAAGCAGACAGTGTACTACTACTCAAATAGACCATCAAATTAAAGTGTTACCGCCTACTTGTTTTTATATACAGTATAGTTTTAGTGGGCCACGTATCAGGCCCTATTTCAAATTCATTTCATTGGTTGGTGACAGAAACATAACATTTATACATTTATCAACTGAAAGTAGAATAAATAAGCTTTCTGTTGATGTATACTTTCGTAAGACACTGCAATATTTGGCCAACACACAACGGTTTCATCTAAAATACTTAAATCAAAATATTGAGAAAATCCCCTGTAAAGATTCCTAAAGTGCCTAACAATACACATTATTAATCAAAAAAATATTATTATTATCTTTTTAACATGATATTTGGTAAATTTACTTTAAATATCTTTATGAAAGTAGAGACTACACAGCAAAAAAAATCAGTGTTCATTTAACTCAATTTGAGTTTAACTTAACACTCTTTGGGTGTACATATGACTCCCTCCATTTTGGAGTTAAAAATAACACTTTCTAAAGTGTGAAATGAGTACATTACTCACAAAGTTCAATTTAACACAGTAAGAGTTTATTCTTACATCGAACGTGTTACCCTTCAAAGTGTTAATATATTAACTTTTTGGTCCCACTTTATGTTGTGTCGCTAATACCTGTAAAACTTACATGGTAATTAGACGTGTAAGTAGTATGTAACTACAGTGTATGTACACACTGGTACATAGTATTTACTTGTGTAATACTGGTGTAACTACACTCATGTAACAACCCACTGAATAGAATGTGTGTGTACAAATGTGTAACAGGACATTGGTAACAACACTAGGAAAGTACACATCT
>CAIGQQ010004433.1:2195563-2204577 GCA_903798035.1 Danio albolineatus | reverse complement strand
CAGTTTTGGGTGAATTATCCCTTTAAGTACTAGTAATAATAGTTAACAGTGAATAAGCACTAGTACTAATGTCTAGTGTCTCATGAATACATGGTAGAAAAAAGACAGTAGCATTTCAGGAAGTACTTAGCTAATGGGAAAAGATACTAGCAGCTAAAAATTAATTACTAATAGAAAACAGACTTCAGTACATTTTATACAATTAAAAAAATGAATTGCCATGTTATTTACAAGAATAATACACTCTTTAAAATATCTTCTTTTGTGTTATAAAATATTTTCAAAATATCTTAGTTCAAATTAAATAAACCCAAACAGCTTTGGAGCAAGTGAAGCATGAGTAAAGTTTCATATATAGATGAACTATCGCTGTAAATACTGTTACTATTATGGAGTTAAAAGTGACTGTAAATCAAAACAGATCGCCAGATACTGAATAAAAATCTCATGTTAAAAGTCCTTCAAACTGAATACTGACAGCACCGATAGCCTGAAGATGACATACTCGTTAAGAAGTGATTCGGTGGCCAGGTCCATGTATCCAGTTTGGCGATGGTGTATCACTAAAGCGTTTGCATTCAACCTCAGGTGTTTCTTCAGTTCACGGTTAATCTAACAGAGAGAAAGACATGAAAATGTCAACCAATTAATGCATGACAATACTGAACAGTTTTTCCAAAACAACTGACCAAAAATACACTGCTTTTCAAAGGTCTTCAGTACTTTTACATTAGATGACTGATCAAACCAAAAAAAAAGGCATTAAAAAGGCATTAAAACGAACAACAGCACAATGAGGGCATTCATATATAATTACTGCAAAGGGCAAATACAAATAGCTGTTCATTTATTTGTGCATTAAATTACAGATAAGACTGAACGTATGCTTATATAATGGACAGTATATAACATAAATATATACATACATTTTGTTGTGTATAAAGTTGAATCGCAGCATGTATTTGTAGAAGATTTGAAGTTTTTAAATCAATGCGAAATATAACTGTCTTAAATTAGACACTGTTGTGTTCATTTCCTTTTCTTTCTTTGCAATTTTTGTTTTTACTGTAGTGAGAACTCACAACTGGGTTTTAAGAGCCTTTACTTTATGTCTTCTATTCTAACCAAAGCCGAATAATAAAAAAAAAAAAAAAAAAAAAACAGTAAAAACATTGCAATATTGTGAAATTCTACTACGACCAAAATGACTTTTCACTTGTAATAAATATTAAAATACAATTAATTTCTATTTCTATGATATCAAAGCTAAATTTTCAGCTACATTACTCTAGTCTTCATATGATCTTTCTAATAAGCTTTTCAAGACACATTTCATACTATCAATGTTGTAAACAACTTTATATTGTTGTGAAGACTGTGATACAATATCTTTGTTGAGTTGAAAGCACAAAATATTGTTTTGTATCAAAATAAAAGTCTCTGTTGATTATCTGAAACATCCTTCATTTTTTTAAAAAGTGCAGTTTCCTTAAATCAATCTACCATTTCATCTTAGGAACCCTACATTTTTTCTAAAGACAGTATATAAGGTCTCTAACCTCCAAGAGGATCCGTTTGGGCAGACGGGACAGAACCCCGAGAGGGTACCCCTGCTGTCTGATGACCTCAGCGAGACACTGGGCCACATCCTGACTTAGACTCTCAGTCAGTGGAAAAGCTTCCACCCATTTGGAGTGGTAGTCAGTCAGAGTCATGATGTGTGTGTGCTTGTCGACTGTCGGAGAGAACGGGCCTCTAACATCCAGACCAAGCCATTCCCACCTGGCTTTAACCTGAATCAAAGACAGTGCAAATGTTTGAACATTTATACTTCCATTAACCATACAGGGTAGTTGCTTTCTACACCACTGAATGATAACCTTATAATACTAACGTGTGTTGCCGTGATGTCATCAGCCACGTAAATGGATTTTGAAGTCAATGTTTTTATCACTCATCAGTTAATAATAGTAATAATAATAATAATTCTGGAGATAATAATAATCCACTCAAATGATGAGAGAATCTATCAATTGAAAGAAAGAAAGATCTAATTATAAGGTTTTATCTTGCAAATTCACATTTAAAATATTTAAATTATTTTAACCATAAAACAACTTCAATAAAATCATCAATAAAAAATACTACTCTGTCATGAAGTACAATTAGATTTAGTCATTTAGCAGATGCTTTTGTCCAAAGCAACTTACAATTGAGGAGACAAGAAGAGGAAATCACACAGGAAATACTAATTATACACAGTAATTGTTATTGCTCTGAGAATTAGGTACTAGAGTTAACGGGGAGTGTTTAAGCAAATCTAAATCATCATGTTAAAAGATTTTAAAGATGTTTGGTGAGATGTTTGAGCCCTGCATTTAAGAGAAGAAAATAATCAATATAAAAATAAACTATATAAAAAGTCAGAGTTACTTTGCAGACAGAACCTTTTTGTTTTCTACATTTTGAAAACTCCAGAAATGCACATAACATAGAAATTACTATCAAATTTTCAAAACAAGCTATCACAGAATAAGAATATGTGAATTTTGACCAAAATGTCTCAATTTTGACCAAAATAATTCCAATGTGATGAATTAACAAAAAACTTCACTTATGAGCACAGTACCATGTGGGGAAAGGACTGTTTCATAGAAAACTGGAGTAAATCCAGAATGGTTGTGGTCATATCCTCCATGTACAGCACAGTATGGTGCAATAGAGGACCTCACCGGTTGTCATCCTCTTTTAAATAAATATAATTCCACAGAAACTGAAAACTTAGTCACTACTAACAGATAAATATTTCCGACAAACTTTGCAGCTTTGTGATAAACAGTCTTACCTCAATTATTTGGGGTTTGGTTTGTCCTAAAACTCCATAAACCACATGGGGCACCTGATTAGGAAATAATTCCATACTGATGAAAAGCACTTCCACAATACTTTTATTGAAATGTCTATATATTTAGAATTCTTTTGGATTTTATCATAAAACATGATTACTTACAATATTTAATTCATCGTCACCAGCCCAGCGAATGTTCTAAAGAAAATAAAAGACTTTTTTTATTTGTGTGATCCATATTTTAGTGCTTAAGAATGTAATATATATACAAATTTACTACAATGTCTTTAAAAAAACATTTCATGTTTAAAGAATTTACATAAAAACCCTTACATTGGGAAAACAGTATCCGCTGTGAAAGAAACTGGGTATTGTCATGCTTCTGTCCAGAACTTCATCGCCAAGGATGGTCCATTGCAGACTAAATAAAAACATAAAATATGCAACAAGTAAGAACAACAGTGAAACGGAACAACAACACCACAGTTCAGTGTTTCCCCTACATTTATTCTGCTGTGGCAGTCCTCATACACACAAGAGTCACTTTATTAAAAAAAAAAAAATAAATAGCTAAAATAAATGCCTAATAACAGATTTCCAGTGTGTGTGATGTCTCTTCCCACAACAATTGGAAAACAATCGTATAGAAATCCCTGAAGTTTGAATGCATCTGATGCTGGTTCACTCTTGTTTGCAGACGCACTCACCTTTTCTCTGGTTCTGTCAGCTGCTGTGTGGAATCATCATTCAGCTTGGCTCTTGTCAGATCTGAAGCATTTGCTTCAGAAGTGTTTGTGTGTGAACTTGTGTCTGTGCTTCTCTGAGCTGGATTTACAGAGTTGGACTCTTCTGATGTTTCTGCAGCTTGAAGAGAAGAGTCTCCAACAATTCCCTTCAATTCCAAAACAAAGGGAAGAGGAAAATATAGTTGTCATTAATGAACAAGGCAATCAAAAGGCATAAATAGTGCCTAGTAACAGGATTTGGAAACAATGCTTTTTTATAAGCTAAAATGACCCTTACATTACTTTTACTTGAAACATTTATTTGAAGCATGGGATTCTGTGATTTGAGTAAAGGCTTCATTACATTATTACTATAATTATGATTTGGGTGTTATGATGTTATTATATGGCATACATAATCTTAGACTAGTTTCATACTGAAGACATTTTAATGACACATTTATTTAATCAAAACCTCAGAGTAGTAGTCTACTTTGTACTCATTTAAAACGTTGTGCTGATATTTTATATACACATTTAAATAAACATGAAGTTTTTCCCTTTTTTAGGCTACATTGTCCGTGTGGAAAACATTTGCAGGAGAATTGCAAAATGATTAGGTTTAGAGTTCCCATTGTAGTTATTGCATTACAGTTCTTTGACAGCAGGTGTCGCCAGTTTGTGCTTGGACATATTTGGTATAACAATTGGTTGTTGTGATGATTCTGAAAGCTCAGTTTCTATTTTCAGACATATTTCAATTCATTTTTATAGACAAAACAAAACACCAAGCAGTAAAGCAATTAATATTATACAATATTTAGTGCAATAACGCTGATTTTAACTTACAACAATTAAAAACAATAATGCTTTAAATTACATTTTTTACTTTAAAACTTGGAAGAGTTACAGATCTTAACAGAATCAAAAAAATAAATAAATAAATAAATAAACAGAATCAGAGATACCTGTATATGCAGGATAAATGGATAGTCCACATTTGGTAAAAAAATTCACACTATTCTGAATAAAAGCCAAAATAAATATGCAGTTTTGGCATATTTAACCAGTTGTATTAGTAACAATGGCTGACTTTGATACTAACTTGGTTTAATGTACTATGCAGTATCAGTGAGATTCGATATTTGTCATAGATTTTAATATTTATTACTGAACATTAAAACATTCATTTAAAAAAAATATAATTTCTCAGTTAATGCATTTTAGAATCTGTAGAAATATACATTTTCCTGTCCTATTCAAATCATTTTTAATGCAAAATTAATGATCAAAATTAAATTATTATAAAATGGGGTGTCACAGTGGCGCAGTGGATAGCACGATTGCCTCAAAGCAACAAAGTCGCTGGTTCGAGCCTCAGCTGGGTCAACTGGCATTTCTGTGTGGAGTTTGCATGCTCTCCCTGTTTTCACATGGGTTTCCTCCACAAGTCCAAAGGTGTGCTATAGGTGAATTGGGTAAGCTAAATTGTCCATAGTGTATGTGTGTGAATGAGTGTGTATGGATGCTGGATAAGTTGGCGACCCCTGAATAATAAACGGACTAAGCCGAAAGAAAAATGAATGAATGAATGAATGAATGAATATAATAAAATGTTGTGTTACTCACCTGAGCCCTTCTGCTTCTGGGATTTATTTTAACCTGTATGGGTATAAAAAAGGAACATTCAAAGACATTACACATAAATGGTTACACACACAAAAAAACTGTTTCAATAGTGTCTGGCAATGATATAACATATTATTTTTACTTCTAGACTTCTGATTAATTCTAAACCTACATTTGACATGAAAGATAAAAAAACTCCTGCCCATAGTATTTATTGTTAAGTCTCTTAGGTTAGGTTCACCTTACACTTAACTAGGTAGGTGGTTATTTGGCCCCATTTGAATTTAATACCTATACATACAACACAGCAAATGCTTAGCACATACAATTGAATTCATCATACCTGTTTGTAATGTGGATGTTGCATATACTATTATTACAATCATTTGCAATGAATAAGCCCAAAAGCAAATCTTTAAAATTAAAAATTGTATCAGAGCTTTTATTTGCAGACAATTACAGTAGTTTCAACTTAATACCTGAAATAAATGTGTAAGACATCAGAAAAAATACAACATTATTTTCTGTATTATAATGTATTTGACCTGTTCTATAACAAATTCACATACAAAAAAAAAACTTTTTTTTCCTTGTTCTGTACTGCACACAATGATACATATTTAAAACATATTCACCCACATTTCTTTCTGAATACCGGTTTGGAAATGAGAAGATAGTCGGCACAGCCCATGTATGAAGTCTTGTTTTCTTCCCCTCTAAAATGAAACACTTCTTTTCAAAGTGGGCCGAGCAGATCTTACTGTTTGGATTGGGTGTCCAGTCCTTCCATCTTAAATTTTTAAGCCACTTTTTCAGCAAGCTCTGATCTTTCAGTGGGAATCTAAAACAAAAATGACAACATGAATGTAATTTCACACCGCCAATTTGCTTTTTTGCTTACTTTTATTCTCAAGAAACAGCCAGTTTTGCGCTTACATGTGGAAAGAAACGTTTTTGTTCCTCAGAGTGTTTTTACAGTTATAAGCACTGCAAATTAACACCATCGTGTTCGTGTGTCCAACATTCACATCTATCAACAGCGTGTATTTTAATGTTAAATGCGTTTTATTAAAGAACAGAAATTGCTCTGACTGTTTATCAAAAACCAAAACAGACTGGAACAGCCAATCCCGCTGAGCTCCCTCTGCATCTGTGGTGTCGACACAGTAGAACTGAAAACATAGACATCGCCACCTAACGGACACAATGACTTCTGCGCCCACATGAAGAGGTATTTTGGGTTGTTTAATTGTTATCAAGTCCCTAGTACTGGGTTACATCTGGAAGGGCATTCTCTGTGTAAAACATATGCTGGATAAATTAACAGATTGTATAGCTGATATTAAAAATTGGATGACTAATAACTTCTTATTATTAAATTCAGATAAAACTGAGGTCTTGCTTATTGGTCCCAAAAATCTCACACGCAAAAACTTAGAACACTGTCTAACCCTTGATGGATTCTTAGTTCAGTCCTCATCTTCAGTCAAAAATTTGGGGGTGATTTTTGATAGCAGCCTGTCATTTGAAGGCCAGATTTCAAGCATTTGTAAAACTGCTGTTTTTTTTTTTATCTTAAAAATATTGCCAAACTTCGACACATGCTATCAATGTCTGATGCGGAAAAGCTCATTTATGCTTTCATGACGTCTCGATTAGATTACTGTAATGCATTACTAGGCGGCTGCCCTGTTGGCCTGATTAACAAACTTCAGCTAGTTCAAAATGCAGCTGCTAGAGTGCTTTCTAGAACAAAGAAATATGATCATATTACTCCAGTTTTTTCAGCATTGCATTGGCTCCCTATTAAATATCGTATAAATTTTAAAATCTTACTGACTACCTACAAAGCCCTGAACGGCTTGGCTCCCCAGTATTTGCAGGAGCTCCTGATTTATTATAGCCCATCACGTCCGCTACGCTCAATTAATTCTGGACAATTAATTATTCCCAAAATATCAAAATCAACTGTAGGTGGTAGATCTTTCTCTTATCTGGCACCTAAACTCTGGAACAGCCTTCCTAGCACAGTTCGGGAAGCAGACACACTCTGTCAGTTTAAAACTAGATTAAAGACACATCTCTTTACTATAGCATACACATAAAACACAAATGCTTTGGAATCCAAATCCTCTAAAGGATTGTTAGTCTGCATTATTTAGGGCAACCGGAGCCGGGAACACTTCCCAAAAGACATAATTTTAATGGCATCTGCACTCATGTTAGTCTGTTTTTTATTATTCCCGAGGTTTCCATAATCCTGGACCATGCCGTATCCTGAGCAGCTGCTGTGGTGGTCATGAAGGAGTGGAGAGCATGAGACAGATTCCTGTAAGACGATCCCTGTGACAGACGAGTCTTCAGTGTTTGGACTCTCAGCAGTGATTATTAAACCACGCTGAAATGAACTAAACTGAACTTCAACACTGAAAACTGGACTGACACTGTTTCAATTTTTATAATGCATGTGAAGCTGCTTTGACACAATCTACATTGTAAAAGCGCTATACGAATAAAGATGAATTGAATTGAATTGAATAAGTTGGCGGCTTATTCCGCTGTGGCGACCCCAGATTAATAAAGGGACTAAGCCGAAAAGAAAATGAATGAATGAATATTATCAATTTCCCAGTACTTGGTTGCAGCTGGAAGGGCATTCTCTGTGTAAAACATATGCTGGAAAAGTTAGCAGTTCATTCCGCTGTGACAACCCCTGATGAATAAAGGGACTAAGCTAAAGGAAAATTAATGTTATCAAGGCATTTCTACTAGTGGCCGTATTGTTTCACATTTTCAAATTAAAGTGAACTCTGCTCTCATCTCTTTCATTGACTATATAGCTACAAAAATATGTAAATATTAAAATTAAACATGTATTTAAACAAGTAAGCAAGCTTTCTCTCATTGTATTTTTTTTTATTTCTTTCATTTTCGTTGTCCCAGTTTTCCTTATTTTTATAGGCATTAGTGTGTGTTTTTAATGGATTGCTGTACCCCAAAGGTGCTTTACAATCATATGAGGGTCTCCTCTCCTCACAGCCTTTCTTTTTATATCCTTGTTTGATAACAATTGTCTTTTAAGTGTCCGTTGTTTGTCTTTTGATTCATTTTCTTTTTCGGCTTAGTCCCTTTATTAATCTGGGGTCGCCACAGTGGAATGAACGTTTTACCCAACTTCCAGCTGCAACCCATCTCTCCAACATCCATACACACTTATTCACACTCATACACTACGGACAATTTAGCTTACCCAATTCACCTGTAACACATGTCTTTGGACTTGTGGGGGAAACCGAAGCACCTGGAGGAAACCCACACGACCACAGGGAGAACATGCAAACTCCACACAGAAATGCCAACTGACCCAGCCGAACCTCGAACCAGCAACCTTCTTGCTGTGAAGCGAATGTGCTACCCACTACGCCACCGTGGTGTCCTATTTTTATACATAAAAAAAAGAAATCTAGACAATTCAAGCACAAGCTTTTTATTCATATTTTGTATCATACTTTAGGTGTACATTTTTAATTTTCGAAAACCTTTTATATCACAATGTTTTTACCCACAGTTTTGTCGTTGTTTCACACCAAATACAAAATAAATCAGTATATTTTGCAGTGCAGCAACCAAAGGGAGGCTTTATTTTATTTTCCACCCCTTTTTTCGTTAATTTTTTATTAAATATCATCTTGCAATATTCATGCATGCCACTCAATAGAATAATGAACGATTCATCCAGTGAACTTTGAAATGACTTTGAATTGGCAAGATATCCCATGAAATTTGCTGTGTGTGTGACTTTTAATTAATTT
>CAIGQQ010004433.1:2155595-2193053 GCA_903798035.1 Danio albolineatus | reverse complement strand
GTTTTAGATTTTGTCTAACAACAAAAACTGTCAAAAGTTAAAAGGCTGTGGTATTTGAAGTAGGCCTGTGGCTTTAGTTTTGAGAAATGTGCAAATACAGCATTAAGGAAAGCTCCGTTCTGCTTGAGTACAGCAGCTGATTTAACCGACGCAAGAGTAAAGAACAAAATCACTGGAGGGTTTGTTTGCAGTCATTATAAATCTATTACAGAGCAGCTGGAGCGCTCACTTTCAGCCATTGCAAATCTATTACAGAACAGCTGGATGCTTCATTCCTGGCCTTCGTAATAGTTTTACAGAGCAGTTGTTCTACTGCAATCACCGCTCTTTTGGCTGTATAGTAAGAAAGCATGCGTTAAATACTGTAAATAAACAGAACGAAAACAGCATTCGGTGCATGACTTCAAATCACAAACATAAACAGACTGCTTGATTATAAGATAACATACATACTGTAGCAAGAATTAGAAATAAATGCTCAGCAATAAAAAATATTACTGTTTTTTTTTCTTTTACAAACAAACAATGAGATATCAAAACAGAATGTGTAATGTTTTGCGTGTAATAAATAATTTAAAATCTTGGTAACACTTTATTTCGATGGTCCATTTGAGTATTGAGTAGACTGTCTACTTAATATCTGTTGATACTGACATTCAACAGACATTTAACTGACTATAAGAAACTTTGCAAGTACATGTCAATTTACACTAACCCAACCCCAACCCTAACCCCAACCTAACAGTCTACTTATAGTCTAATGAGAATTACCAGCAATGTAACTTAAATTCAACAAACGGACCATCAAAATAAAAGTGTGACCAAAATCTTATTCTATTTCTGTAACACGCCTGAGAAATTAGACATTTGTATAAATTATTCAATATGAGAGTTTAATAAATGACTTAATTTTAATCATGATTTGTGAGCTTTTTGGACGAATTGCATCAATTGTAAAGCACCTTTAACTTTTTGTCTAAAACTGGATTAAATATAGAAAAACCAGTTCAAATTCTTCCTTATACTTTGTTCAAACTTCTCCCTTTTTTTCCTATACTTGATTTAAAACCTTTCACTTTTTCTTATTTGAATAAACAGAAAAACGTAAGTGCCACGAAGCAAATACTGACTCCAAACAAATTGCTCAGTTAAAGTAAAATGGGCTCTAATAAAGCCTAATGGAAGTGACAAAGCTAAAACTAACAAGCATCCAGGATGTCAGATGATCACAGTGGAAAAAAAAGGGATCGCATCAGGCTGAATTCTCACAAAAAGAAAAGACTTTCGCCTTGTGGAGTTTTTTTTTCTTCTGTTAGTGCAGCCGAACGGATCTCCCTCCCTCTTACACTCTCGAGACTTTGGACCAGTAGACATAATGAAACAATCATCAGTTCCTATAGTCTCAGGGAGAGCCACTGGGGCCAAATACGTGCCATAACCACTCTGGAGAGAGCAATGACTATATGTCCAAAAAACAAACAAGCAAACAAACAAAAAAGGTCACTGAATAGCAGCTAAATTATGAATTGAAATTTTTCATAATTTAATAAAAGTAAATAATTTAATGATAATTTAATTGTATCACTTTGCTGTACATTATAAACTCTGCAGTAATTACATTTTTGGTCAGTAGAATTTTATATTAATTACTAGTGATTTTAGTAATTTTTTGGGTGGGTAGGTGAGTGGGGGATTTTTGCTCATTATGACTGATGACAGTCAACATTATATTTTTAGTACAGTTTAATAATTCAATATAATGCAATGTAATATATTTCTGTCTAAAAAAATAATAATAAATTCACTTTTGACACTTTCAACAATGAAATGAACTGCTCTCCTTATGGTGGCCAATAATAATCTTAAAGCTTTAACAGCTTAACCTTAACAAGTTGTGTTACAAACTTGAGGATTAGATAAAGATTTAAGCTGTGGTAATCTCATGAATCTTATCTAGAGCTTCAAAAGACATGTTTTGCATGTCACACAATGTGCTCAGATTGGCAAACAATGTAAACTCAAATACCTCTCGTCCTGAAATTGTACTCATTTAATTTTCATGTATTAAGTACAAAGATAGAAAAGAAATAAAGAATATCAAGAGTAAGAAGGTGAGAATGAAACTTTTGATTAAGATTTAAATAATAAAAGTCTGTTCCATAACCGGCCACTGCGAACACAGTCACGTTCAGCTTTAAGTGACACTATCTGAGAACTGCAAACATCTGGCTGATCAGTTCATATTTACAAGATCAAACAAATAAGAAAGTGTCAGACCATTTAACGTCAGTGTGAAATTAAAATTTACAAGGTTTAATTTCCTAGTGCACATTGCTATTCTTTAAGTAGTTTATCCGTGTAACTTAACCCACTGAATACTTGTTTCTTTGTTGACGTCAATTGGACTTCTTCATCCACAATATTCTTAATCACGCTGCTCACCATTAGTTGCTACAAGCAAATGATGCTGAAAAAGAAAGCCCCGTCTCAGTACATTAACATACTGAAAAATATTCTTAGCAACTTTTAGTTCACGCAGATTTTAAGGACAAACCCTATAATGAACTGGCAATTTAGAGATTTAGAGACTTAAAAGTAGTAATGGAGTAATATGTTCTCGCTCATACATTCATTCATTCATTCATTTTCTTTCTGGCTTAGTCCCTTTATTAATCATGGGTTGCCACGGTGGAATGAACCACCAACTTATCCAGCATATGTTTTACGCAGCGAATGCCCTTGCAGCTGCCATCACTGGGAAACATCCATACACACACATACACTACAGATAATTTAGCTTAGCCAATTAACCTATGCACGTGTCTTTGGAGCACCTGGAGAAAACCCACGCAAACACGGGGAGAACATGCAAACTCCACACAGAAATGCCAACTGACCCAGCTAAGGATCGAACCAGTGACCTTCTTGCTGTGAGGCGATCGTGCTACTCACTGCGCCACTGTGAAGGCCTCTCGCTTATACAAACCAGTATTTTAAGTCAGGAGGGTTGAGATCAATATATAAGAGTTTACAACAGCAAACATGATAAAACAAAAGCATCTATACAACTTTTCAAGGTTTTTAAAAAATTTACTTTTGACAAAAGGGAGAAAACATGAATTAACACAGAATACATAAATTAGCATACTTAGGTCCATATGAACTGGACTTTTAATTTTGGGTGTTAATGTACTCCAAACTGAAACTGAATAATGAGTAGGGACGGGGCTTTCTTTTTGCTCATCATTCCCTCACAGCAAAGTAACGATAAGAGGGACATGGTTGAGAATAATGGCTGAAGTGTCACACTGACATCAACAGAGAAGCACCACCACTCTAAACACAGAATCAAACAGTCCAACGCAATTTCACCATAATTCGTAACTTTTTGATTTAGTGGTCAATTTGTATTAATTTGCATAATCTCATTCATATATTTTAGTATGATTTACTCATGCCCAATGAAGGGTAGGGTTAGGGGTGGGGTTTGAGAGCATGCCAATTCAAATGAATTAGCCATTTTTCTGACAATACTGTGCATAATATAGTTTCCTCGAGATCAAGCTGAATTTTCAGACTTTCATTGAAGATTTTCAAAACAAACATTATTTCATTATACTGCATGGATTAGTTGTTCACCTAAAGAATAACAATCTGCGCTCGCAATATAAACACTGTAAATTTTCATTTCAGACAGACTTTAAGTTTATATTTTGGTCAAACTAAAAGGGCAGAATTAAAAAAGGACCCATTTCATTAATTATGTTTGTTCACTGGGTTAAATGTGTGTACATTTATATTTATTCAGTTTTCAAATTAATTTCAGTATATAATTATTGACTAATATGAAAATGTTCATATAAAGTATTTAGAATACAGTTTGGGAAGTAATATTTTCTGTCTTTTAGTAGATTATTACATAGAAGACTTGCTTTGTTTACCAAATAAAGTGGATCTAATTGGATTTGCATTGTAAACATTAAGTAAAAGTTAAAAATGTATTACTTTTTATTTCATATATTAAGGTTTTAGTTATGATACTCCCAAAATCATTCTACATAAATCCGCAGATTTTTAACAAAATTCCGCGCAGGGCAGAATTAAAAAAGGACCCATTTCTTAAGTATTGTTTTGATTTGTGAGCTTAAATGCTCAGATTAAACTATTCTCAAGCTCACACCCACATGAGAAATCAATGACAATTTTGAAAAAAAAATGGCATGAAAGAACTTATCTCTACTGTAAATCCTCTATGATACTCCACTGCGCAACACAGCAGAGTAACCATAATTGAGACGCATCCTGGATGCTGGTTGTACGCTCGAGTACACTTGTCAGTCATGGTCAAGTTGGGATAATGGTTGTGTGGTAGACTCTGCTGTTTCCTCCCTCAGCTGGAGGTGAGGCTCCTCATCCACAGAGCACCACAAATGAATCCTTTCATTTCAGAGCGGCTTTATCAAGGGCCACCACATGTGTCTGACCACACCAGGACCCCCCAAACCCACACACCTGTCAGTCATTAGACACTTTACCCTGATAGGGCCATTTGTCTTTATGTCTATGGCAGGCCAGCTCTCTATTGGCTGAAGCCTGGTGAAGGCCAGGTCAAAGTTCATGCCGGTTTGATGGTTTCGGGCATTGGCTGGATGTAGAGTGTTACCAGGTGAAACAAGAAGATTTGGCTTGTGTGTGGCTCTGTGCTTCTCTGTGTTGGTTTTAGACCCGGGTCCAAACATCTGGTGAAGACCAACAGTCAGATGACTTTTTCTGAGGTTTTCAATAATAATAATAATAATAATAATAATAATAATAATAATAATAATAACAATAATAATAGTAATAATAATAATAATAATGTTTTATTTATATAGCGCCTTTCCAGAGCTCAAGGGCACTTTACAAAGAATGTAACAAAAGAAATAGTACAAGCAGACATTGAAAGAAACAGTAAACAGGTAGAGACAACGTTAGGTTTGCAAACATACAGAGAATCAAAAATAACAAACTGGAAATACAAAACAAGACCTAAGAGACAAATAGTACAGTTGGGTCAAAAAAAGTGGTCAGTTTAGCAATCAGAAGAGTGACATTCAGAGAACAAGTGAATTTTAAGTAATGATTTGAATTCTGAGATATTATTTTTCAAGAAATATTAAGACATTTTATAAGCTAAATGAAGCAGAAATAGAGTAAGTGAGTCTTATATTGGTGGTTATGGGTAGGCCCACACAGAATCTGATTTTTAGCCCATCATTGATTCTTTTTGTTTACTTGTGTAAATGTGTGTACATTTATATTTATTCAGTTTTACAATTTATTTCAGTAATAATAATGACTAGTTTGAAAATGTTCATATAATGTATTTAGAATACAGTTTGTAAAGTAATATTTTCTGTCTTTTAGTAGATCATAATATAGATGACTTGCTTTGTTTACCAAATAAAGTGGATCTAAATGGATTTGCATTGTAAACATTAAATAAAAGTTAAAAATGTATTACTTTTTATTTCATATGTTAAAGTTTTAGTTATGATACTCCCAAAATCATTCCGCATAAATCCACAAATTTTTAACAAAATACTCAGCAGAAATAGCAAAAAATGTCCGCAGATTCCATCTGGCCCTAGTTATGGGTAATAAAAGTGAGTGGTACACTGTATGCATAGGGACTTCTAATTTTGAGTCCACTTAGGCACTTATCCAGTGAACTGTCATGCCATTATAATCTCACCATGTCTAAGATCTGGTTTGTAGATGCAATTTAAAGTGGGTATCACATGGACAAGATCCCTTGCATTAAATCCCATTGTTCTGTTTCTTTAAAATAAGAAATTTTATTAGAAATTTATTAACAATTTCATTTCAATTGATTTTTTTCAAGATATTTTAGTTGAATAAAGTTCCCTCATCCTCACAAGACATTTAAAGGATATACAGGAAGGGTCAGGAGATGTTCAAAGTCAAGAAAAGAACCCAAACGCGTCAAATTATTCCATGTGACATTTACATTTAACCATTTAACAGATGCTTTTATCTAAATGAGAATAATAGAAACACTTAAGGTCACAAGAGAGTAGAGATACTGTATATAAATACTATGACATATTTTAACTTGGTTTAGTTTAAACATCTTATGGAATCTACTTGTTGTCTCACACTGTAAAAAATAAATCTGTAAAATTTACGGTAAAAAACGGCAACTGTGGTTGCCAGTATTTCACCGTTAAAAATATGGTACAAACCGTAAAAGTAATTTCTAATTTTTACAGTAAACTACCATATTTCATTAATTTATAAAAGTAATATGTCTGTATTTTGAATTAATGTACATAACTGATGGGCAAACAACTAAAAAGATCCATAGTAATGTCAACAAAAAGCCTAAAAAGTGATGTACCATGCAGGGAATTCTGGGAGAGTCAATTTACGGTTCGTATATATTAAGGAAACATACTGTTTACCAGGTTACGGATTTTTACTGTAGCATTTTTACAGTTGTTTTACCATTGAAATCACAGCCATTTTTACAGTGTATAAGCACATTACAGTGTTCCACTATTAAATACCATATTAAATGCTTGACCATTTGAAACTCAAAGTTATATATTGATTAGCCATCATTGCTTTTACTAATTATCCTCTTAACATATTGAAAGTAATTTCAACAATATTGTTCCTCTCTTATGCTAAATGTTATAGTGTTTATTCCTTATAATTAGATTTAGAATGAGAAGAATTAGAAAGTTTATTAAAACGTTATAGCTAATACAGTTTTCATCCTAGGTGTCAACGAGCCTTAACTTGCATGATATTGGCATGTGTATCAAACAACCTGCCAGCCCACCTGAAGCAAATGAAATAATGCAGTCAACATATGAAGACAGCATTTCCAGCGTTACATTATTTTATAAAGTCACTATGCCACTGTCAGTTAATATCTTTATGCTTTGAGTGAGGCTGCTTCAAAAGTTAACACTAACTTGCAGTCTTAGAGTACTTGAATGGGATTTCTGGACTACAATCTTCTGCAATCTGAACTAGAGTTGCCATCCATCCTGAGCCAAAGCCCTGCTGCCTGAAGCTATGCTACAATTATCGCTCATTACGTCTGAGTGTGTGTGTGCGTGTGTGTGTTGCAGGTGAGCTGTAAATGGGACCTCCGCTATTTATGGGGCCATGGTCAAAGTCTTCTGAGCCTCCTGTCAAAGGTCAGAGGTCACGATTCCTTTATGTACTCCGCAGTTTATTTTTAGTCTAAACAAGGCTGCTATTTAAGGAATCATATAGAGGTGTCCTAGTAATTACCACTGAGCCCGTCCACCCACCATCTCCTGCTGAATTGAAGCCATCTGCGGGCAGGACTGGGGGCAGGACGGACCTCCACTGTCCCTCCCACTAACACACACACACACACACACACACACACACACACACATACACGCCTTCAAATGAAGTGTTTACAACAAGCATGTTGCTTTATGTGACTGATGTTTCTCTGGACTCAATAAACTGCTTCAGGGGATGCAAAAGCACGGCACATTTTACTTTGTATTTACCTTAAGGAAAAATTGATTTTCATCAGCCCCGAGTATTTAAAACTTTCTTGAAATCTCTTAAAGCCAATCTATGTGCTTACAAAGTGAGAACATGATACATTTAATGCAATGTTTCCATCTTATTCTTATTGGTATAATCCAATATAGTCAGGTTTGCTCAGTAAAACTATATACAGTGGTGCCACTTGGCTCAGTGGTTAGCTCAGTCGCCTTACAGCAAGAAGGTTGCTGGTTCGAGCCTCGGCTGGGTCAGTTGGCATTTCTGTGTGGAGTTTGCATGTTCTCCCCATGGTTAAGTGGGTTTCCTCCGGGTGCTCCGGTTTCCCCCACAAGTCCAAAGATATGCGGTACAGGTGAATTGGATAGGCTAAATTGTCCATAGTGTATGTGTGTGAATGAGAATGTATGAATGTTTCCCAGGGATGGGTTGCGGCTGGAAGGGCATCCGCTGCGTAAAACAAATGCTGGATAAGTTGGCGGTTCATTCCGCTGTGGTGACCCCAGATTAATAAAGGGACTAAGCCAAAAAGAAAATGAACGAATGACTATATACAGTTGGAATCAAATGAAGATATGTGAATAATTTAATTTGATTTATGCATATCTTATAAAACGAGGAGCACTTTAGTGATCTTTTAAGATGTGATATAGTAAATCTTGCACAATTTCATGCACACAAACACCATTATATATAGGGAGTGACAGGGAAAAAAAATGTTTCTCTGCATGTACTGGATTTACAACATACATTTGAATATAATGTTATTTGTTCTATTATTGCAGTGGGCTTGACAAACAAGCTGTAACACACACTCTAACTTTGTATGTATTAGTCCAAACATGTTGGAAACACACTCTTTTACGCATATGTACCATCTTATAAACAGCCCAAGCTTCTTGAAAAACATTTTGCAATTCTGATTTTAGTGAGTGGGCTTAACAAACCACCTATAAGACACAATTTCTCCTATTTGTATGCATGAAAAAAAATCTATAAAATATCGTGCTGCTCTCTGATGATTTGAAGTGCTTTTTTTACCGTCATTCATATGATACTACTCTAACAGCTAGACTGTCACAAAGCCAATCACCAAACCATACTGAAGCAGGTTTTATCAGCAGATATATTTACAGCATATGATTTTCTCCTTCCTCCTCATCTGCTCCTCTCTTCAGTCTTTCTTACCATCTCTGTGTTCTTGCCCTAGCGCAGACTGAATTCAAAAAAAGTTGTTTCTTTAATCTGCAGGTCCCTCATTAAATGCCTCCATGAACTCCAAATGTCTGCTAAATTAACAAATGTATATGTACAAATATTGTAATTTTTAGAACATATTCATGTATTCATTATTTTTGATTTGAAAGAAATGTCATCAGTAATTTGCAGAACAAAAACTTTTTTTCCAATACTATAACAATTAACAGTTAGATACATTCATTTATTCTTTTTTTTCGGCTTAGTCCCTTTATTAATCTGGGGTCGCCACAGCGGAATGAACCGCCAACTTATCCAGCATATGTTTTACACAGCGGATGACCTTCTAGCTGCAACCCAGTACTGTGAAACACACATACACACTCATTTACACACACACACACAAACACATACATTACGGCCAATTTAGTTTATTCAATTCACCTAGAGTGCATGTCTTTGGACTGTGGGGGAAACTGAAACACCGGGAGGAAACCCTACGCAAACATGGAGAGAACATGCAAACTCCACACAGGAAATACCAACTGACCCAGCCAGGGCTTGAACCAGCGACCTTCTCCCTATGAGGCGAATGTACAAACCACTGACCCACTGTGTCACCCCAGTTAACTACAGATAAACTTAATTTCTTTTTATATAGCCATCATAAAATCCAAGTTAGAAACATATCACGCGTCTGCATAAATGTCCATTGCTGGTTACGCTTTCAGACAAGCTAAACTATCGACTTAAATATACACTAACATGACAAGATAATCAAGCCGCTCACTAAGTTTTTCTGCTTGATAACATTATGACACTACTCCAACAGACTGTCTCTAAGCCAATCACCAAACCATACTGAAGCAGGTTTTATCAGCAGATATATTTACAGCGTACGATTTTCTCCTTCCTCCTCATCTGCTCCTCTCTTCAGTCTTTCTTTCCACCTCTGTGTTCTTGCCCTACCGCACACCGAATTCAAAATGTTGTTTCTTAAATCTGCAGGTCCCTCATTAAATGCCTCCATGAACTCCAAGTTACAGGGCTGGAGGCTTCCACACAACACAGCGTGGGTTTGCCATCCTGTCATTAAACTGACACAAGTTATACAAGAACGCAATCAAATCTCAGAGACTCGATGCCCTACAAAGAGGGAATTTATCCCAATGCAAGCGTGCACGTGCGAGCGCATCTGTGCTTTTGTGCTGCTTTTAAAGCTATTCTTTTTCATCCCGCAATTACTAGACAATAAAAAGTTCCATTATGCCTCAATTACACCTCCAGCTGGGACTTTACGGGTTGTTTGTCACCTCAGAATGGAGAACGCAGGCTTTGCCATCTTCATCTCATGCCAGACATTCATGTGTTTGAATGCTTCGCGCTTGGCGTTTGTGCTCAAAATCATCTGCACAATGTAGATTACGTGGTATTAAGCGTTATGTGCGCCGACCCTGCGAAGGTCAATTAAGATAGCCGGTGCAAACCTTTGTGTTTCGTGGCACGTCTCATGTACGTTGCATCAAACCTCCCAGATGTGTGTTCTGCGCTCTTTTGCCTGCTGATCCCTATCTGTGAAATGAACAACCGGTGCTTAGTAGCACAGGCTTCCGTTGCAATTTACCCATTCTCTGGGGTATTGGAGATTTGGCTTTGAAACGAGCCTTGCATGTTTCTCTGAATAAAATCTAAGTCGTCACACTGAAAACTGCTGGAGAGCAAATGTAGCACGATACCGATTCATCCAAAAACAACAGAGCTCTCTCTCTTCGAAAAACGCTGTTGGATACAATCAGAACCGCCCCGGTTAAATAACTGAGACTACCCTGAATGATTAAAATAGATTAAGTAAATATTTCATCTATGCAGAGAAAAGAACCGCTAATACAGCTAAATTTCCAACGCAATTTGGGGATTAAGGTAAAATGGCCCGTTCCAAGTAAGGCTGAAAGCTGAAATGTGATCCACTGCAGGATGGGCTGTCAATAAACTCCATAGTGAGAAAAATACAGTTATATTTGTGTTTTACTGACGCAGCTATACTCTGTGTGGATGGCATCATAAATCATAGCTTGTTGCCATGTGGCTGCATGGTGTTTTTGTTGTTTTAATCTGAGAAAGCTTTAAGCAAAGCAAAGCTCAAGGATAAGATAACCTCCACCACGAGACCATCTGGTAACACTTCACAATAATTGCTGCAAAACCCTGAAGATCTGAGAAAAAATTCCAATGTTTTTTTTTTCTTTCTCTGTTTGCCTTGTGTCTGGTGCTTTTCTTTAGCTGTTAGACAAACAGATCTGGAGAAATGCATTTCTAAAACAAGATGTAATGCTGTGTTACTATTGTAAAATGTATTCACATTCCAAAATGGCATCATACACACACCCACCTACACACACACACATACACATAAAATAAATTTGTAAATGCAACATCTGATCCCACATGGAAAGAACCTATATAAGGATATATGTGCATATATGAAACCTATATGCAGTACATATGGACATATGTGATAATATATATGCTCCATATATGCATGTTTATGCCACATATAGGCAAAATTGAGGTGCATATATGTAAATATACAGGCCATATAGATCTCCTGTATTGCTTGTTTATTTCCACATATAAACCCTATATGTACTCACAAGATATGTCTCCTATACAGCTCATATCTCACTTTGGCAACTGTTATACATGTCAAAACTGTCAAAATGTATGTATGTGCGAACACTGGAAACTGGTATCACATGTTTGAAATGTTATGGAATTTAAATATGGGAGGGGGGGGGGGGTACAGAAAGAACCTTTATAAACTAATATGTTTTAACATAGGTTTTGATAAAGGTTTTTAATTCATGTGACATATATAAAATTGGCCATTTTTCTATATTATATGTACATGTATGCACATATATGTACATATAAGTACATATATAAGAAAATGGCCAATTTTATATATGTCACATATATTAAAAACCTTTATTAAAACATATATGTTTACATAGGTTCTTTCCGTGTGGCATGTAAAACTACGTTTTAATGCTTACTTAAAGTAAAAGAAAAGAAAATGCTAGTTTGCTTAATATGAAAATTTAAAACAACTGCATGAGGATAAACCTCACTGGTTCTTGCGGATACTCAAACATACCCTGTGACATACAAGAATGAACCTCATTGGTTTTCCTGCATCAAGCAATCATCCTTTAACTTGTGTCTCATAATATAAATATTAAATATGTGACTTTGATTAAACTGTTTGACTCCTATGAATTTATTTTATGGAGTCATCAGAATTTTTGCGGAACAGGATTTCAACAGAGGGACAGAAATACAAGATTTATCCAAGATTTCCCTAAAATAGCTTAATTAGAGCTTTGCTTCATATTATTTGGGCATAATGACAATTTTCATTTCAGCGTTGATTATGAATTTAACCTTCAAAAATGTTAAAACAAAATGGGAAATCGAATGTCAAGAATATCAAGATTTTATAGTAATCCAGATTTATATGATGACATATTCAATAGAAATTTTTAAACTAAGATACATTTAATTCAATTTAATTCATCTTTATTTCTACAGCACTTTTAAAATTGGCAAAGCAACTTAAAATAGAAGTTCTAGTAAATTGAAACAGTGTTAGTCCAGTTTTCAAAGTTGAAGTTCAGTTTAGTTTAGTTCAGTTCAGTGTGGTTTAAATTTCACTGATAGAGCACTGAAGAGCAAATCCATCGATGCGCAGCTCCACAATTCCCAAACCAAGCAAGCTAAAGGCGACAGTGCAGAGGAACAAACTTCACCAATTGATGAAAGTGAAGGAAAAAAAGGGAGAAACCTCTCATAATGATTTTGGGGCCAAAAAAAGATAACCCAAAAAAGATACATATCCACACACTCGCATATAGACATAAGCTCTATACAAAGCTGATTCAAGCAAAATCTATATTTTAATATAGTATTAATTTATTTATATACTGAATATAGTATTAATTTATTTATAGTATTTAATTTAATATATATACAGTTAAAGTCAGAGTTAATTAGCCCCGATTTTTTTTTAATTATTTTTTAAAAATATTTCCCAAATGATGTTTAACAGGGCAAGGACATTTTTATAGTATGTCTGATAATTTTTTTTTCTCCTGGAAAAAGTCTTATTTGTTTCATTTTGGCTATAATAAAAGCAGTTTTAAATTTTTTAAGAACCATTTTAAAGTCAAACTTATTATCCCCTTTAAGCCATTTTTTAAATATCCTACAGAAGTAACCATGATGGTGAAAAATAACTTTCCTAACCTAGTTAAGCCTTTAAATGTCACTTTAAGCTGTATAAAGATGTCTTCAAAAATATCTAGTAAAATATTATTTACTGTCATTAAGGCAAAGATAAAATAAATCTGTTATTAGAAATGAGTTATTAAAACCATTTAGAAATGTGTTAAAAAAATCTTCTCTTGGTTAAACAGAAATTGGGGAAACAGGGGGGCTAATAATTCTAACTTCAACTGTATATATATATTTATTATTCATCTTTCTTTTCAGCTTAGTCTATTAATCTGGAGTAATCCAATTTAAAACAGAATAAATCACTGTTTAATTTAAAGTGAAACTAAAATAATTTTTTGTCTCCTCTAGCAGCATATGGTCAGCCAGACGGGCATCATCTTGCTTTCCTGGGTGTCCTCGGTGCCCGCTGCTACTAGCAGGTCTCCTGTAGCTCAGACACCCACAGTGCTGTGATTACAGAGAGTAATGAACCACAGCCACAGGAAGGGGCACCACCAGCAGACCACCAGTTCCCATATGTGCCCCAGGCCTGCGGCTCAGCCTCCAGGATCAAACCGCTGGGTGGGTAAACACAGGGGAGGCAGACTGATTGCCATCTCTGGCAGTACACAGAGGGCACAGCGGAGAGGAGCGGCAGCGGCGGGTCAGACAGGGAGGAGTTTCACTCACTTATCTATGAGTCCAATCACACTCTGACTGTACATAACCAAAGCATTCAGCCTCTGAAAAAGCAACATTTTTCTTCTATTTTCGTGTTTTTACAGTCTGACCTAAATGATGCATAGTAGCTGTGCTAATTGTGAGTGAATCACCGAAATCATTTTAAGAATTCTTCCAAGATATACTACAGCAGCTATTAAAAAAACTGAAGTAATGATTTAGGCTTTTTGATGTTATTTAAATTTCAAATCAAGTTCTGCTATTGTCAACTTTCTGTTCACTGAAGAAAACCTGTAATAATGCTTTACAGGTTACAAAAATACTAAGCCACTGTTTTCAAAGATCAGAGATTAATTTTTTTCTCTTTTATTTTATTTTCTGCCAAGTTTGCTTTTTGAAATAAAAAAATAAAAATTCATTAAATAGTTTTCCTGTAACATTTGGGAAATATTGAAAAATTGTAAACAATAGCGTATATGATTGTTTCTGGATCTCAGCATTTAAATGTATTGTATGACATATTTGTGTGTTTCATGCCTATGTTTACATTTAAAAGGACAGTTCAATCAAAAATGAAAGGTTTGTTATCATTACTTATATTTAAACAAAAACAATAAAACAATTACAGTAGAATTTCAATTGTAAAATGCTGAATTTTCAGTCAATTTCTCGTATAAATCCTGTCACATCTCAAAGCTATTGAAGAAATACCGAAAACCGAAATATAGAAAATGGACACCAGAGCTACTGTACATATTTTTTTATACATTATTCAAATTAAGAATATGTTGGAATGTTGAATGCTTGCATATCACGGTTGGTGTTTTTACTATAGATCCAGATGAGTCTAAAAAAACAAACATTTACAAAATAAAATTCATACATGCACAGCACAATTCACATTTACAAAATCCAGTTTGTAAATCTGTAAACACAATTTATGAATTCACTTTTTAAAATCATAAATATAAATGAAATGAATAAATAAAAATCAAATGTATTGGATTTGTGGATTTTTGAATCATGTTTTGAATTTCTGAATTTAATTTGTGTATTTTTGAATTGTGTTTTGAATGAACGAATTGGATTTGTGTGTTTGTGAATCAGATTTTGAATTTCTGAACTTAATTTGTGTATTTTTGAATCATGTTTTGAATTTACGAACTGGATTTTTGTTTTTTTGAATTGTGTTTTTAATTTATTAATTGGATTTGTGTATTTACTAATTTTGAATTTATGAATTGGATTTGGGTATTTATGAATCTTGTTTTGAATTTACAAATTGAATTTGTGTATTTTTTAATCATGTTTCGAATTTACGAAGGGCGCCACAGTGGCGTAGTGGGTAGCACAGTCACCTCACAGCAAGAATGTCGCTGGTTTGAGCCTCGGCTGGGTGAGTTGACATTTCTGTGTGGAGTTTGCATGTTCTCCCCGTGGTCGTGTTGGTTTCCTCCGGGTGCTCCGGTTTCCCCCACAAATCCAAAGACATATATAGGTGTATTGGTATAGGTGAATTGGGTAGGCTAAATTGTCCAGTGTATGAGTGTGAATGAGTGTGTTTGGATGTTTCCCAGAGATGGGTTGCAGCTGGAAGAGCATCTGCATCTGGAAAAGTTGGCGGATCATTCTGCTGTGGCGACCCCGGATTAATAAAGGGACTAAGCCAAAAAGTAAATGAATGAATGAATGAATGAATGAATGAATGAATGAATGAATGAATTTGCGAATTGGATTTGTGTATTTTTGAATCGCGTTTCGAACTTACAGATTGGATTTTGTAAATGTAAATTGTGTTGTGGATGTATGAATCTTATTTTGTAAATGTATTATTCTTGAGACTGATCTAGCTCCATACTATTCTGGGTTTTTAGCATGGAAGCATCACAGTAGAGATGAAAGTGAAATAAAAAAAAAGTATTAAACTAATTATGTATGAAGAAAAATTTATATCTGGAAATTTTATTTCTCAGAAACTTTTTCTTTTAAGAAAAAAAACAAAAAGCTTCACATTGTCAACTGATTCCATTATTGCAAACACAGTGATTCTCTATTTTACTGTATAGTTGTCTATTGTGTGGTCTCTCTTTCGCCATCTGCATGTCTCCCTCTTAAGGGTGAGGTTTTGATATCAGGCCAGAAGGATCACAAATATGCTAAAATTGTGGTGGCAGAGCACGCAAACTTTGAGAAAAGGTGCTGCGTTCTGTCAAACGAATTGTCTGTAGATGATTAATGCCAGATGCATCCCACACAAAACACTGTGTTTAGCAGACACTGTGACACCTAGTTTTTCAAAGGTGTGAATTATATAGGGCACTGACGCCTGATAAATTCAATGCCAACTCAGCCTGTGGGTTGCCTAAGGTACAGTGTGTATCCGTCTGGGTTTTCTTGGTTCTTTTCCAAAGGTGTGCAAGAACCAACATTTTTATATTACTCAACCTGAGTGTCTTAAAATCTAAGAAATGAGTTTCTAAAGTACTTTTTTTTATTTTACAACTCAGTAAATATAAACCCTTAAGTTAAGATTTTCAACTTGTTTGTTAATTTGTGCTGTTTTTTTATTTTCTTAACTGAAGGGTAGTTCACATAAAAATGAAAAAGTCACCACAAATTCACCAAACTCACACTCAATTGACTATAATTCAAATCTATTGACCACTAAACAAAATATATAAGAAGAATGTTGGGGAAAAAACAGCTGCTGACAAACATCGTAAGAACAACAACAACAAAAAATCTCCTTGTCATTTTTCAGTATATCTTCCTAGAAATTAAAGAGCAGATTTGGTACAGTGGAGGATGAATAAATGATAAGAGAATTAACATTTTTTGGGTGAACTGGCCCTTTAAGTGAAGTTTATTTATAAACTAATTTCGAGTGGATCACATGCTTATGATTGCTTGCAGCCGGTGCCGCATTATTCAATTTATGATTCACCAATCAGACGATTCCTAAGCCACTATAAATAGTTCCATATCAAAGCCATCCTTGTTTTAAAGAATCCCCCCATCCACCCCTACTCCTCCTCCTTTAGATGGGTGGCACAGTGGCCCAGTGGTTAGCACTGTTGCCTCGAGCAAGATTGTCACTGGGTCTAGTCCTTTCCAAGCAAGCTGACATTTCTGTGTGGAGTTTACATGTTCTCCCCGTGCTCAGGTGGGTTTCCCCCGGGTTCCTCGATTTCCTCCCGCCGTCCAAAAACATGCAACCTAAGTTAGCTGACTAATCCAAATCGGCACCATAGACATGCTCCTAGTAAGTAGTTTCTCTTCATAGCAATCACTATCTGTTCATTAGCTACTACCGCAGGGGAGTTCTTGAGATCTACCTGAGCTCAAACTCTCCTCTTGCCTTGCAAACGGGAGGGAGCCTCAGGTTCGAGGATCTTATGAGCTCAGGGCTCTCTCCCAGGACAGCATGCCAAACAAGCTTTATAATCAATCATCAGCTAAGTGTAAACTCTTGAAATGTATCTAAAATATTTTATAAAATATTATTTTTATAAATTCTTTTTTATTTGAGTTTTTTTTTGTTTCTAATTGTTTTGATAAGTATTTGTCTTTCATAACTAAATACTTCTGATGTGTGTCCATGTCTTTTGTTTTTAACCGAGTGAAGTGTCTTTTGAAGCAGCCGTCTATGTAATTCAGTTTAAGACAAGTGTTATTGTATTTTATCCATGTACGATTCCTTCCTCTGATGAAGTTATCCACGTTACAGGTACCTTGACTGAAAACAATATTGTACAGAGGACACCTGACTATCATAAGGATTTGTAAAGCTGAAGGTTTGTTGACAGTCTAATATAAATGAAAACGATAAAGCAGATGTTTGGCAGGGAAGTTGCATAATCGAATGAAGTCAGATGTCACTTAATGCTTCGCTTAAGAGATTTGGTACATTTCCCCAGAGGTTTTCTCCAGGATGTTTTTTATGCTGAGGTCCTTTACCGCTTTATCTCACAGTGAAATTGGTTTTCTCTTTGTACGGATTTATGAGTTTAATGATTATATGTTTGGCAGACTCCACAGTCAGCCAGGCCAAGTTTCCTCTAAGCTGTAATTTATTGTTCTAATGCAGGATGGCACTGCTCTGAAATGATTTTTGGTGGGAGCTGTTTGAATCAATATAAATATGCTTTATATTATGACAATATTGCAATGAAGGTTAAATTGTGACCTGATTGAATGTATTAACTGGAACAACTTACAAAAGAAATCATTCATTCATTCATTTTCTTTTTCGGCTTAGTCCCTTTATTAATCCGGGGTCGCCACAGCGGAATGAACCGCCAACTTATCCAGCATTTGTTTTACGCAGCGGATGCCCTTCCAGCCACAACCCATCTCTGGGAAACACATCCATACATTCTCATTCACACACATACACTACGGACAATTTAGCTTACCCAATTCACCTGTACCGCATGTCTTTGGACTGTGGGGGAAACCGGAGCACCCGGAGGAAACCCACGCAACCACGGGGAGAACATGCAAACTCCACACAGAAATGCCAACTGGCCCAGCCGGTACAAAAGAAATCAATTTCTAAAAATATAAAATGCAAGTGTATAAAGCTATATTGTTTGTTTATTTAGTTTAATCTTTCTATTTCATATCAATTAAATGAAACAAATATGATTTTTGTTATAAAAACAATTTAAACAAGAAATCATCTCTCTATTAAGCAGAAAAAGAGGTTTTGCTGCTTGGGCCCTTCTGAATACTACAGTCTTCAAATTGAGAGCACATGCATGCAATATGAAGACTGTCCGGTGTCAAAAAAAACAACAACGCAGTGCCATTAATGCACATTAACTCTTAAATATAATCGCAAATCTCAAAGCGTATTCTATTGTTCATCACATTCAGCAGAAATCTCAAAAACGTAGAGGAAAACTTTCTTTTTAAAGTTAAATTAACTCAATTTTACACAATTTGATGGTAAAGGTATTTTTCTTTTTGCGGGTACAATCATTTACAACTGCTTTTTAGCACTTAATTAGAAGCACCACAGTTACTAAACTGTGTCATCTTCTTTAGGGACTACTGAACAGATCTTTATGGATTTATTTTATTATGCAGAATAATGAAATCTAAAATAAAGCTCTGTAAAAACTTCTATTTTTTTTTAACATTGCAGGTGTTTCTGGCACCTTGCAGATTTCAAACCCACTTGAACACCAAATCAGAAAATAAGACATGCGGCCAAGTGCAAAAAAACCAAGTGTGGATATTTGGACAAGCCTTTAGTGTCTATTTCTATATGTTTAGTATTGTGAATGACGTGTTCCCTGGGATGATTTTGAAACCAAAATATCAACAAGTGATTTGATTTTGCATAAAATTGTGTAGTGCATGATGAGCCATCATGATTTTACTCAATTTACCTGGACAGTTTAAAGTTTTTAACTGCACATATGTGCTACTAAAATGACATTTTGACAGCTTTTAGAAGTGCAGACTAAAAGACATTGAATAAAAGCCACAAGCCTCAATTTTCATTTCACTGGGTGGATAAGTGGATGAGATCAGACGGCTGGGGTAGTATTCGGTAAACTCAGAACAGTTGTGGAATGTTTTAACCATCCTGACCAAAATATTACACACACTGTGAAATAGGCCATTAGGGTACAACATGTCCAAAACACCCTTCTTGTCCTTAAAGGGTTTTACCAAAAAAAATTACTCACTACATTTGCACCCTCAGGTGGTTCCAAACCTTCATGAGTTTTTTTCATCTGTTCAACACGAAAGAAGATATTTTGAAGAGCTGAAAACTTGTGACCACTGACTTCCATAAAGAAAAAACAAATATTATGGAACTAGTAACTGCAGCACAGTGGCTCAGTGGTTAGCACTGTCTGGTTCGAGTCCCAGCTGGGCCGGTTGGCATTTCTGTGTGGAGTTGTTCACAGTGTTTCCTCTCCCTGTGTTTGCTCTGGGTGCTTCAGTTTCCCCCCCAAGTCCAAACACATGCTTGAACTAAATTGGCCACAGTGAATAAGTGCATGTGTGAATGTGAGAGTGTATTAGCATTTCCCAGTACTGGATTGTGGCTGGAACGGCATCCGCTGCTTAAAACATATGCTGGTATAGTTAGCGGTTCATTCTACTGTAGTCACCCCTCATAATTAGGGACTGAATGAATGAAATAATGGAACCAGCATTATTCAAAAAGATTTTTGTGTTCGCCAGAATAATAATTAAGAAAGAAACTCACAAAGGTTTGAAACAAGTAAAGGGTGAATAAATGATGACAGAATTTTCATTCTTGGGTGAACTATCCCTTTAAAGGGGTGGTTCACAGTGTATTTTTAAAGCTTGGTTGTGTTTATAAGATTCAAAGCAATGTGTGCTCATGCTTCACTTGTAGAAAATCACGTTGTTTTTAATATATCCTACTTTAATTATATACAGCTACTCAGTCATATTTCCTAGTTCCTCTGAATGGTCAGCCCTCAATATGCTATGATTGGTCAGCTAACATAATGTGCTATTAGACACAATAGGCTATTGATAAACCTATTGTCTGGGTGTGATTGTCTGGTTCCACATCCCCGTCATGCCCCTACAAGCATGCGCTTTTGCGCTGTGTAAACGGTCCAGTCAGAGCAGCTGTTAGCAGCTTTAGCTGCCTGAATCAGACAGAAAAATGAAGAACACACAGCTGAACAATCACGCCTGCTCTCTAAGGCTCCGTTTATACTAATGCGTTTTTGTTTTAAAACGCATAAGTTTTGCTACAGTTACACCATCCGTCCACACTATGCCAGAGTTTTCAAGCCCCGAAAACGGTGCGTTTTGGAAACGCTGGAGAGGCCGTTTTCATTCTAAAACGCTGTTGCTCCTTCTCAGTGTGGATGGGGGAAAACGGAGACATCTGAAAACGGAGGCGAGGCTGCTGAGATTCGCTACTCGATTGGGGCTTTTGGGTCATTGCGGAACCTTCCCTTATTCATCAAGTCCCTATCACATGACTATAACGCCACCGGAAGAAGGCAGACCAGCCTTTACTGTAAACAACATGGACACAGAAATGGAAGCGTTGTTTGCACTATTGTCCGTTTTAGGCGCCATTGTGCAATTAAACTCTGCCTTTTTTACTACAACAGCTGCATTTATTCACTAAAATAAAATCTGACAATTGTCTTTCACATATATCCAGAATAAGCATGTGTAGTTATATGAAACATTGTCATATCTTTTGTGAGTTTGTTACTTGAGATGTAAGAATGCACGGAAAGTGGCTGCATAGAGAGAGAGAGACACTGCATGTGCTGCTGCAGATTGTGGCTGTTTCAGGAGTTGGACTGATAAATATGAGTATGTAACTAAATTGTTAGCAGTGCCGAACAGCATTTCGCGTTGTTTACATTCTTGGTTACGTTCTTGCTACAACATACCATTAATGCTAGAAACTGCATGTAGTTAATTAATTTTTACAAATAAAAACACCTACAGGTTCTGGATCACAAAATTTTTAACCGAATCCAGCACTGAACTGGGAGAGATTCTGGAAGTTTTCCTTTATCAATTGCTAGCTATATATTTTTAGAAATCTTTGGAACATAATTCAAATTAAACTGTAAGCACTTCTGTCTTTGTGTCGTGTCCTTTGGCGTCCCAAATACAGAAACAGGAGAAGCTCTGTGGAAATAGCAGCATTTGGATAACCTTACAACGCCTCTGGCCATGTCCCTTCGCTTCGCAGGGTGTATGGGCATGGTGAATATGCGTTACCGGAAGCCCTTGTGATCTCACTACCCGGATGTATGTTTTGTAGTACCCAAACTTTGTTCGCTGTAGGCATTGCTAAGCTAACTCTGTACAAGCCAGTGTCTCCCTTTGTATTGAACTTTGAGTGTATTACGTTCAGAGATGTTGTTTATGTTCACACAGCTACATTACATCAACTAAAGTTTAAAATATATCGTAGTGCACCATCCCTAACGAGATAATGAAAAATATATTCAAAATGAGAAAAATGGGGAAATGAGAGAAACATGGAACAAAACAGCGCCAAAGACAAAAAAGGTTAAATAAAACAAAATCGAATGATCGAATACACAAAGTTACATAATGCCCAAAGCCTTTATAACCAAAGCACCAGCTGTTGAATTGATGTGCTCAAACTCTGAGAGCATATTTTGCTCTTATCCTCTTACATGAGGTTTTGTTTTGACACTCAGCTGTAATGTTAGCCCCTGAATGATTGATGACCTTTAAAAAAAAGTATGTGAGAGGTGTGTGTACTGGGAGATTAGGTTCTACCACCTGCGAGGAGGCTACTGGGTGTTTCCTCCTGGCAGAGGTGTGAATCCTCCATCTTTGATTCTCCTGCATTTCTGAGCCTCCTCAGTGAAGCCTCAGGACAGAGACGCACCCACTGCTAAAAGCGGATTTGGCTAATCGGTCAGAGTAGCAGGACAACATTCCTCTGGCAGATTACTTGTGAAAGTGAATGCTACGGAGATGTGGCTCTTGGAAACAGTTCAAAACCTTTACAACAGCATTCAAAATCCCCAGTTGGAGTAACAGCAGTTCAGCCAATGTGAGCAGGAAGTGTGTACTGTACCCAAACCATCATTTACTGTAGGCATTCAATGTGATGTTTGTGGACAATGATATTATCTAATTAGGCTCATTAATCATATTTAATGGCACCAGTTTTTAGTATATGCTAACTTCTGCACAATCTTGTTAAAGGAGCAAACAAGAAATACAGAACCAATGTAACATTTTGTAAGCATAACAATAAAAGAACATTCAATGAAGGAATAATTGTATTGGCATTGATAAATTACCTGTAGGCTTTTGTCTAGAACAACAAACAATCACACCCAGACAATGGGCTTTTTGTAGTCATAAATCAAAGTGTCAGATGTGAACTGTTATACTAGTGCTTTTAGCAATTACATGCTCAGTCTGAGTGTTTCACTTGTATCTTTGACCACTTGTTTTGGTAAATACCACTTGCATAATTACTTGTGAATTGTTTTAGTGAGAAGGAATCTGCCAAGGAAAACAAGTGAACTTTAAGGTTAATTTTCACTGTAGCACAGTGCTAAAACATCTCATCAATGAGGAGTTACAGACATCTGCAACACACACAACACCCTTAACACAATACAATCTATTAAGGAAGATAAAAACATACAAACTGTACTTCAGTGGGGAAGGAAATATTTATAGCTTTGATGTATATGAATATTTAAGAAAAATGCTAAATGTATGTTTAGATCCATGGAAGGATGAACAGATGAATGGCAGAACGGATAGAAGGATAAACCACAGTATGGATGAATGAAAGTAGATGGATGGAAAAAACTATAGTCTGGCAGAATCATAGATGGATAGGTGAATTGATGGATGGACAAATGCATAGATCGATAAATGGCAAAAGAGAATAGATGGTTAGATGAACTATGAACAAATGAATCTATAGATGGTTGGAAGAATGGATGAGCAAAATGAAAGAATAACAGACCGATCAATGGAAAAATAAATGTATAGATAAACAGATGGATATATAAATGCATAAATGGATGAATGGCAAAACAAATGGATGGATGAACGGTGTCACAACACTCGACTCACCTTTTGTTTCCTTCATTATACTGGGTTACAGATCTCTAACTGTTTTTATCTGTAACCACTGGAGCGAGGGACTTAAGACTGATGATTCTCTGTAGCGAGGGCGCCACGGTGGCCGAGTGGTTAGCACGTTCGCCTCACAGCAAGAAGGTCGCTGGTTCGATCCCCAGCTGGGCCAGTTGGCATTTCTGTGTGGAGTTTGCATGTTCTCCCCGTGGTTGCGTGGGTTTCCTCCGGGTGCTCCGGTTTCCCCCACAGTCCAAAGACATGCGGTACAGGTGAATTGGGTGAGCTAAATTGTCCGTAGTGTATGTGTGTGAATGACAAAGTATGGATGTGTTTCCCAGAGATGGGTTGTGGCTGGAAGGGCATCCGCTGCGTAAAACAAAAATGCTGGATAAGTTGGTGGTTCATTCCGCTGTGGCGACCCCGGATTAATAAAGGGACTAAGCCGAAAAGAAAATGAATGAATGAATGATTCTCTGTAGCTTATTTTCCCTTCCCTTTATAATCTTCACCTCTATGTTTGTGTTGCTTGTTTTAATTACCTGATTTTTACTTCCAGGATGAGGATGAGAGTATTTTTGTGGTCATGTTATTCCTGGCTCTGCCATGGATTTGACCTGACAGAGTGTTTTTTGGAGTAAACTCTTCTCTCATCGCTCACTCACATACATTCATTTTCAGATTTTCACCGTATTGTTTTGATGGTGGGGCTCAATCCTCAAAATCCCTTTAGATTGCATCTTTCACCTGTGGATGGATGGATGGATGGATGGATGGACGGACGGACGGACGGACGGACGGATGGATGGATGGATGGATGGATGAAACATCAGGACTTATGGATAGATACAGATTGGTTCGATGACTGATTGGATGAACCATGGAATGCTTGCAAGGATGGATGGATGGACGGATGCATGGGTAAAATTATAGAGTGACAGAATTACAAATTGAATGATGAATGGATGGATGGATGGATGGATTGATGGATGGATGGACAGCAGAACAGATTGAGAGATAAAACTATACACTGACAGAACGGCAAAATAACAAACATAAGAGTGGTAAAATGGACAATTAGCAGAATGAATGGATGAATGCCAGAACAAACATATGGACAGGTTAACTACAGGATTGTTGGATGGATGGATCTATGGATGGAAGCATGGCGGACAGAGAAATGGACGGATGGATGATAGGTGGAAAAAATGTAACAACAGCACAATGGATGGATGAACAGGCAAACTATAGACAAAATGACAGATATAATGTTGGATCGATTAATGAATGTAAGGATGAACAGCAGATTGGATGAATGGCAGAACAAACAGACAGAAGAATCTTTGAATGGACAATTGGATGTACGGATGGAAAAATCTATAGACCAACAGAATAATGGATGAATGGACAGATAGATGGACAGCAGAATATATGGATGAAAGGACAAATAGAAGAATGGGTAAAACCATGCAACAGAATGACATTGAATGGTGGATATATGGATGGATGGAACAGCAGAAACACAGACAGACAGACAGAATGCCATCTACCCACTCATCCCTCACTGCCCCAGGCTTGGGTAGACCTGCCAGAGCCTGCTCCCAGATGGCAGATCACAGTCGGCAAAAGACAAGACAGAAATAAAACGAGCACACAGTGTAAGGTAGAGAGAACTTCAGCAATGTTCAAAGGCAAAATGAGTTCAGATCAACACCTTTGATGTTGCTGGCAGCCGCCAGACAGAAGGAGACAATCTGTCTCTCTGGTGAACCGCCCAGCTTGAGCAGTGCCTTAAACCACCCAAAACCCTGCAGCTAGTTTTAAAACACACTCACAGAAACGTGCTCGTCAAGCACTTCAATTACACTGACAGGTAAAGGCACCTGAGACACTGGTGAGATGCAGGGTCACAGGTCAATCTTGAACGTTGATATCTCCCATATTCAATTTCACTATTTAGTACAGACAAAAGGCAGAATATCTGGACTATTGTTCAAACTAATTGTCCTTTACAGGGAAAAATAAGTCACTCATTCACTCCAGCGAGGCTGATCATTCAAGTCTGTTATGTTTTGTATTGAGGTCACCAATTATTGCATCAGAGGTTGAATTTAATCTGGTGTTTAGAAAATGGCTTCAGAGTCATTTGGTCATTTAAAGTGCTACAGTAACATTTTTTTTTCTAAAAGTTTCCAGGAAATCATGCATACAGGGGAAGAGGCACCACAAGAGAGCATATCTTTTTCAGCTTGTAGTAACGTAAAGATGGTTAATTTGGTTCATTCATAAATGAATCATTTATAACTCTTGAGGGCTGTTAGGTTATTATTTTTTATTTAGGTTATTCATTCATTCATTCATTCATTCATTCATTCATTCATTCATTCATTTTCTTTTCGGCTTAGTCCCTTTATTAATCCGGGGTCACCATAGTGGAATGAACCGCCAATTTATCCAGCATTTGTTTTATGCAGCGGATGCCCTTCCAGCTGCCACCCATCTCTGGGAAACATCCATACACACTCATTCACACTCATACACTACGGACAATTTAGCCTAATTCTCCAATACACATGTCCTTGGACTTGGGGAAACCAGAGCACCCAGAGGAAACCCACACAACCACAGGGAGAACATGCAAACTCTACACAGAAATGCCAACTGACCAAGACGGGGCTCGAACCAGCGACCTTCCTGCTGTGAGGCAAACGTACTCACTACGCCACCATGGCACTCTATTAAGGTTATGTATTTACAATTTTATTATTTGTTTGACAGACTTGAAACAAAATTCAAATGTGGCTGAAAAGTCAAAACCAAATGTGAAACTTCAAATTTACTAGTAGAAACACTTGTAAATGCTCTCAAACTACCTTAAAGATTTTCAAACTTAAAACAAAACTTAATTTTTGTTCTTTTTTATTCCATTTTTAGCATAAAACGAGTTTTTTAATATATAAATTAAACATCAATTTTGAATAATAATTGATTTTTTTTTTACTGCAGCAATAATCTGAAAAAGAAAGAACCTTTGCTGAATTAGGTCTGCGCGTCAAAGCATTTAAGTTACTTACAGTTAAAGTTACTAATGAATTAACTAGTACACAAATACAATTTAGGACCATAAATGTAGGCTCCTGAAAATAATTAATAAATCAATAAAACAATTGCTGAATAACATTTTAGTACATTATTAAATTGCTAGTACATTATTAAATTGCTCGTACATTAATTTCACTGAAACAATATAATATTAAATTAAAATACATTATAAGATATGCCACATTTATCTTTATCTATACCACATTTAATTCCTTGTAACCATCAAGCAATTTTCCTCATCAAAAAAAAATGAGGTGAAAGTTCTTTGGGTAAATTTGATTAAAGTATGAGACTATATAAACCATTTAATCTTAACAATCCATTTTAAAAGATTTTTTTTAAGAATATTTTTTCTAAATAAAATAAGTCGCTACATCAAATGAGCTCCAGACATGTTTTTATACAACAGTTTGAGTCGTTATAGTGTACTTTTACAGCATTATTTTAATTACGTCTTATCATCTATTAATGCGTCATACTTCCACATAAGTTAACCTTTTAGACAGCATAAATAACTTGGGTTTAAAAAAACTAAAAGACAACATTTTGCTTTAAAATAACAATAAATCTAATAATGGGGTTGGAAAATAAATAATTCAAGTTTTATAGGCCTCATAATTAACGGAGCTAAAAAATGTCTAGACTGTCCAGACTGTCTATTATTTATTTAACATAACTCAGGAATTAAATGGTTTTGAACATGCTGTATCGTCTTGAAAGCGAAAATTTGTGATTGTTGCAGTATACCTCGTTAAATGGGTAGGCCAAAATATTTGACAGAAACGCATGAAAAATGAGACATAAATGAGGACGTGTCGTGCATTCTAATTATATGATGCGTTTAGATTTGTTTGCTGTCTTCACGCCTGCATGCATTAAATAAATAATCTCCATTAAATAAACTCCTATGATTAACTTCCAAAATAAATATTCCATTTCTTTTGAAAGTTAAAATAGTGTCACGTGTTTAGTCAGCACGTTTATAAGCATGCGCATTAATCCAGAGTCTAGTTTTATTTTTTAACAAAGTCGCGTTTTTTCAATTCTTTTCAAGGGCATTTTAAATAAGCTTTCCAAGACCTATTTAGAGTAATTTATTACCAATTAAAGAAATACGTTTTAAAATAAATCAATTTATGCATTTTGATGAATGAGAAACGTTTTTTAAAAGTGCACCCTTGAACCATCCATAAAGCAGGTATAGTAAACAAGGTAAAACTGAAAAAAGAAAAAAAAGATTGGCCTAACTGACAATGTGAAGAACTGTGAACGGACTTGCAGGGACTTTTGCGTGGGATGTCATTTGGGTATCAGACGGATCTGCTTATACAAGACATCATTAGCCAACTGATGGACAACCTATCCACACCTAAACTAATTGCAAAGAACTTCAAAGAGCTTAAATTGCCTGTCAATTTAACAAATTATCTAATTTGTTATTTTTTTGCATTATCTAGCATATCTGAAGTTCGATAATATTAACACCTGCCCTCAAACCATAAGGTGACATCTATACAGTAAACACATCTACACAACATCTTAGCAACCGAGTGCAGCGTTGGGAATATAGATACACACCAGCAGAGAGAGACACACACATTTACGACGCCAGCTAGTCTGGCCTAGGACGAGAAGTATTGTTATTAACCTCTTTTTCCCTCAGTGTGAATGAAAACCAAAGTGAGGGTATATCCTTGTGTTATGACTTCAGGGGCTTGCTTTGTTCTCCTCTATAATGTACACGTAATTACAGACTGAGATGGAGCTGCATTTCTCTTTCCTTTTCAGTGTCTATCGTGCTCTCCTTTCTTTTTCTCTTACGTCTTTATCTTTAATCCCTGTCAGACTCAACCGCTCTCTAAATCCTTCATTATCCTGCTCTCGATTCTCTCCTTTTTTGTCATATTTCTTATTAAAGCAATGCTGACTCAATTATAAGAGGATTATGACCATTTTCAGATGCCATCGATTGTTAATTACGAATATTTTCAGCTAACGAATTCTTTTAAGGAATGGTATAACGTGTAGCTAAGTTTTGTCTACGTTAGCCTGACAGAAATGATGGTTTTACAAAAAAACTGTCTGAAATAAAATGAATAATAATTATAGTTAAGCTTTACACCATATGATTTGCTAGTTTAACCATGGTACTTTTGTAATTAAATTGTGGCTCGAAATGGCTATTCAATCTCTTAAAAACACATTTCATTGCTGGTTATGAATCATGTATTATGTGACAAATAAGAAAATACGGCTACTGACTTCCATGTTTTGTTCCTACTTTGGATGTCGGCTGCTTATTTCCAACATTGTTCAAAATGTCTTTTTTTGTGTTCAAGGAAGAAATTCAGGTTTAGAGTGTTAGCATCCTAAACGGTGAGGACATTTATTTTCTGGGGTGAATTATCCCTTTGATAAGTTATGTTACAAAGTGGTTTGGGGTAGATTTACCACTTCTTCAAATTTGCAGGTGTTTTTTGCTATATTTTCATCGAGTTTGGCCATTAAAGGTCAAGTTTCAGCATTGTCAACGCTGTCTGGACCGGGGTTGAGACACACATTCTGGGCGTGTCGTGACGGTTGGTTGTACCTGTGTGTCGAGGAATGTTGGCACAAGATGAAAGCACCTATAATTTGTGTAATCCTCTCGTCACGTCACTATTTTGGTTTAATAACACGTGTCCTTCAACCAAAACATGTAACAACCTCGTGCATCAATAAGCGGCTCTTTTTAGTCGCTCCTCCTCTCAACCACTATAAACATGAATTTCAACGGAAATCAAACGAGGCGGATTAATTAGCGGTGGGATGCTGCAATCAGTGTTGTCTATCTGACTTCCTTATTCAATAATAATTTGTTTGAAAATATGAAACGGTTTTTGCTAAAACAACAGAATCGAATTTACCAAAGTTAAACCTTCTATTATTTTTATGCATGTTATGGCAAAATAAACGTAGAAAATCGAAAATTATAAGCAAAGAAATACAAGAAAATAAATATTATAAAAAACTGTCACCATGCGTTCTATCTTCATTGTTTTTTTAGTCTTATCTTTAATTTTGCTGCGTTCTTACTGTAGGCATGTGCAAGGGCTTTTTTATTGTATCATTTGTTTTTTTATTATTATTATTTTTATTTGTTGTTTTTGAACATTTTCTCACTCTTTTGTAGGATATGGCTGCTATACAATCTTACAAGTCAAAAAATTATCTAAAAAAGAATGCATTTATTATTAGCCTATTATTATTATTATTATTATTATTATTATTATTATTATTATTATTATTATTATTATAAGCCCAAGCTAGGATATAGTAGTTACCCAATATGTTTTCTTCACGTTTTATAATCAGTTATTTCAACACTTACAGCAGTTTACTCATGCTAGTCTCCATATCCCTTTCCTATTCTCAATATAAACAGATTATAGGGTGGTAAAAAATTAAAGCATAGCAAAAAGGCTGTGCAGCATCAAAATGTGTTAATGCCTAATTTGTACATTTATGTTAGGCTAATTGAATGCGTAGGCCTATTAACATTTTTTAAACATGTGATACATGGCAAGTACAGTTGTTTTATTTATGTATACTTCCGATAACATTTTTTTCTGTTTACACAACCAAGTTCCCATGATTAATTTGTTTTGTTACGGTTTAGAAATCTTCAGCGATAGCGTGATAGTTTATTTTAAGAATTATTTTTTTAAAGATGTTGGAACGGCTGAAATGCTGTGAACCCAAAGAAGCAAAAAATTGCTCTTTAAATACAAGTTCATCGTAACAAATAAAAATATAAACACCCGATCAAGGGCAAACTGCAATCAAAGAGCATAGAATCAATGGTGATTCTAAGCTCTTTGCTGCAATGCTATGGGCATATTACACTGTAGTGACGTCACGGAGTATAAAGAAATGACGCGGACTGCGCATGCAGCCAATAAGAGAGCGCGTTGCGCACTGCAGGAATTAACTCCAGTATGTGACGAGGCTGTTGAGATGAACTTTACAGACTTCACACACCGTCAAAACGAAAGCAAACGCACGAGCCCCACGGACATGGAACTCTTTGATGGCCCTCTTTAAGAGATGGAAATTACATGACTTCTAAATAGATGCCACTTTTATGGTGCACCGGTCTAATGAACATAACTCTAAAACATGACTATGACTTCACTGTCTGAAAGTTTGGAGGCTTCAGACCCCTCAAAGTCGGCTTTTTTGGAGTTCAGTCACGGTTACCAGTCTCACCAGCAGCATTCACCCGGTGTGTCTCACGCGCACTATCCGGTGCACGGTTTACATCAAGGCGCGCATTCGCAATACGACGCGGCCTTTTCTCCTGGCGCAGCGTCCTACAGCCGTCCACTCGCTTACCACTATCCCACCGCACACCACCATCCAGGAGCTTACCTACCCTATCAACACAACAGCGCAGTCGGATATTCAAGAGTGGAGGACGCAGGTAAAGTGTGCTTTCATTCACTCACTAAAAATTGCTTTGTAAAAGTATTCTACAGAGTGCAGGATTTCTGACTAATTTCAGCATTGTGCAGTTTGGGCTTCACATTACTGTACTTTAAATATATTCAATCACTTATTATTATTATTATTATTATTATTATTATTATTATTATTATTCTCAAAAAGTAAAGTGCATCCTGTGGAATGTATCGACGTTTTTCGTTATTTTTACAAAGTTGGAACAAACTGAGAGTTTAAAAATGCTAAATTAAAGTGCTTATTTGTTTCGAATATGCACATTAAATCATTCATTGTGGAAAAGTAGCTAAATGAGCGCTTTTGCTTTAGATTTTCTAACTAAATCCAGATATTAGTTTTAAAATGCTACAATAAGTATGGTTACGCAGAAGGAATTAATAGGCTGTGATCAGCGATTGATGGATCCCGAATACACACACTCGCTATATTTCAGGGTTTAATTTTATAATGTACATATATCCTTGCTGCAATATTAGCTTAAACAAACCTTGCAGAAAACAAATAACAAATTCACATTTAAAAATACATTTTAGTAGATGTTATAAAGAATATTATATATTTATCATTTAAAGCACAACAACAATACCTGAATCACACACAGGATACAGGTTTTCTTATTTGAAACCTGTCTTTAGATTTAAGATCATATATATTAATTGTTTAGTCGTCATATGATTAACTTTGTATAATAAACAATGCATTGGTATAATAAAACGCATCATTTACATATTATAGGAAATGGTATCTTTATAATATTTTATATGTGTTTTTTCATTAAAATGTAGTTTGACTATAAAGCTGCAGGTCATTCATCACATACAACTTTAGTGATATTATACTATACAACTGCTTTGAAAATGAAAACGTGACAGTAGTCTTGTTTGGGGTTTACTAACATGTTTAATTGATTGAAGGGTGAACCCATCTTTAATAAACAACCAAATAACTAGGCTACAAACAATTATTTTTCCCAGAGATGGGTTGTGGCTGGAAGGGCATCCGCTGCGTAAAACAAATGCTGGATAAGTTGGCGGTTCATTCCGCTGTGGCGACCCCAGATTAATAAAGGGACTAAGCCGAAAAGAAAATCAATGAATGAACAAACAATTATTATTATTATTATTATTACTATTATTATTATTATTATTAATATTATTATTTTTATTATTGTTATTGTTGTTGTTGTTTTTGTTGTTGGTGAATATGCTTTTTACTTTTTCACGCAAGATTCCGAGAAGCAAAGTTCCATTGAAAGTGGAGAAATACGGTTGAACGGAAAAGGGAAGAAGATTCGCAAACCGCGCACGATTTACTCGAGCTTACAGCTGCAGGCGCTGAACCAGCGCTTCCAGCAAACCCAATACCTCGCGCTCCCCGAACGCGCTGATCTGGCGGCCAAACTGGGTCTGACACAAACACAGGTATGAACAGGACAACCTCATTTAAGATAAAAAAAAATGAAGCTGTTTTTACCGGTGTCTGTTGCCATGCTTTTGGGGAAGATCCTCAAATGAAACGACGAAAAAGAAAAACGGGCAATGGAAGGTCTTTATTGTTTCTGTAATTGGCAGAAGGTTGGGGCAGGTCTGTTAGATCAGATCCAAACGAATGTAAAGTCTGCAATAGGAAAAAGTGTGTATAGGCCTGTGATTGACAGGACTGAACAAAGGACAAAACACGTAATGCGCATATAAGGCCTATCGAAATCTTAGTTCGACTTTTTGAATCATATATCAAACAAAGCAACGAAATATCAATGTAGGCCGATTAGTCTATACTTATGTACTAGAAATAACATTGAGAGACAAAGCCTACAGTGTAAAAAATTATAACAAAGTCATGACTTCAAATGTTTTTAAGTAACTTTAACTTGTTTTAATATGTTAATCAGGTTTCACATATGCAGTTTTGAAAGATATGCAAAGTTGATATTTTTAGTCAGTTTGATTGATGTAAGTTGAGATGTGAGTTCAATTGATTCAACTAAACAGATTAAAGCAGCAATAATTTATTTACAGTGTATACTGTGGGCTGTGCAAAAGTTATAAACTCAGGAAAAATATTTTTAACAACTGCACAGAATAGTCCTTTTAGGAATAAAAATGTTCTTTATGCTGTGAATTTAAAAACTACTTTGGAATTTTGTATTTTTTTAACATTTCTTGCAAGTAACATTTTCAAACAATGTACAGTGTAAACTTTACAATAAAAAAAAGTGAGTAAAAGTTGCTTGATTTTTCAATTGATAAACTTATAGCAATACACAATTACAGTCAAAATTAATTAGCCTCAAAAGCAGCTATGTAGATCTGCAGTGCATATGATGCATGATAGTTATAATATTATGTAAAGAATTTTCCAGTTTACAAATATGCACAAATATGTTCAGAGTTACCCGCAGTTCTCTGTACAGAGCTCTCATTTCACCGGACATGGAGTCAAGAAGGCTTTGAGCATGTGAAATGTTCGAGATGTTTTTATATTTTAAAAATATGTCCTATTTGTAACATATTTTGTTTGGTAATACTAATATCAAGCAATTTTGTTGCTTTTATTCGAATTAATTAGCATGGGTGTAAGTGCCAGCCATTAGAGACACATTTGTTTAAAAAAAAATTGTTCATGATAGTAAATTAATTAAACACTATATTCATCCAAAAGAATTAAAGAATTTACAAACTCCAGAGATTTAAGTCAAGTTAAAATGAGTAGAAACACATAATTATACGCTAAAATAATGCAATATATTTTCAAAAATCTAATCTAATCTTTAGATCTTATTAATAGGAGACAGGGGCGTAGCGCCGTAGAAGTGGGGAGACAGCTGAATGAGAGCCAAAAGTTTACGTTCATATAATAATTAATCTGCTGTTTTTAAATGGTCTGTCTCTAAAAGGGAGGGGAACGTATCCCCCGTCCCCCCGCTTGCTACGCCCCTGATAGAAAACTCATCTTTGACCCCATTTAACTTTTTGTCTTCACTCAGTAATATTCTATTGCAACCTTATATAACCCATACAGTGGCCAGTTCACCTTACTTCACCCTATACACTTAAGAGAGTGTAATGAAAGGGCACACTGACTGAACTTCCTAGAAAAATGACAAACCATCCACCCACATGAGGCCTGACCTCAAAAACAATTCAAATTTCTACAGCTAGCAAAATATAAAGCAGTTTTTAGGGAATATTAAATGGGCGTTTCTTCAACCATGAGCACTTTTACATGATTTGTATTAAAAGACAATTTAATTTACCTATTATCAAAAACTAACATATGTCTACATTTTATTTTGTAAGATAAATGTTCAATTAAGACTCTTGAACTATATTTTAGAAAATGCCCTATGTGCTACATATTGAAATATAGGTTTGGAAGTGCGGTAAAATAATTCCAATATTAGCTAATGCGAATTATGACATTCATAAATCTAAAATCACCTAAGAAAAGAATGTAAGGGAAGGTTTCCATATTTACGGTGAGCAAATAACTGCTACATTAATACACTGAATGTTTTAGCATATTTCATATTTGAATAAAGAATAAAAAAAACTGATTCATTTTTTTCAGAATGTAATTGAGGTCATGAGATTTTTTGATGTTATTAAAAGTGTCTTATGATGCTTTTTTTTACACTACCAGCCTTCTTTAGTGTGTATAACATATCTGTTTGGACATGAATAAGATCTGCAAAGTTAAAAAGTCCACTCTAACGTTAGTTCTGTATATCAGTAAGCACGGCTTCTCCCTCAAATGTCTTTCTTTCAGAACTGTACTCAGATGTCCACGATAGTGTGCTGCAAGGGATGACATTAAAACCCACAAGATTAATTCAATACTGTTTCCCTTGAGATTTGGACTATTTTTTTCAGTTGATGAGTAAATACATTCTGCGGTAAATGTAACTCGAGAACACTCTTATGTTGTGCGTGATGACATGTTGACCCTTTTCAAGATTGAGCTTCTGGACCGACTAAATGTACAACCAATATGAATTCAAGCCCGTTTTACACAGTATTGTCAATTATATTCTACTTCTGAAAAAAGTCTTAAATCTTTTACTTTGGCTGGAATAAAGAAGGTCAATATTATTAGCTCCCTTGTTAATTTCTTGTTTGGCTACAATCAAAGAGCAAACCACTCTCATCTGTTAACTTGACCTTATTAAACTGTAAAAATATCTGTAAATTACCAGTTTTCCATATTTTGTTTTTTATGTTTTTATTTTTCCCTATTCATTTCTGCTTTTGAATTGCATTAAGGGACCTTGATCTTTCTTACAACCTTTAACCTTGAAAAAGTGACTTGTAGGAACATTTTGAATAGTTTAAAGTAATATATTGTCTGAATTGGTATTGTATATTATAGTACACATACTGCCTGTAATAAGCGTGACACTACTTTTTTGTTGTTTTAAAGACTTATTTCTCTCTATATAATTTCTTATACATTATACTAATTCAAACTACTAAAATGTCAATAAAAGTCACTTTGTGAAATTGTAGAGTTGAGTTTTCAACATCAAAAGATGACAGAGCAGATATCAACATTGCCTAATGCAATTCACAGCCATAAATAAACAGAAAACACTTGTGAATCACAAAAATTAGAAACTGTTAATTAACAGATGTTGTTTACCGTGTAACTTAGTTGACCTATAGTTATGGCTTTGCACTTTAAGCTGAATATTAGATCTCGTAAAATAACTAGTAAAATATTAGGTACAGTCATAATGCCAAAGACAAATGAAATAACTCACAATAAATTGACTATTTAAAACTATTATTTTTTGTTATTGTATTATGTTAAATGTGTTAAAAACTACTCATTAAACAGTAGTCAGGGAATATTCGAAAAAGATTAATAATTTCTAACAATTGTGTCTTGAACTGCATATACTATGTATGCTGTGGCCCTAAAAAGAAGGCGGGAGTAGGAGCTCTTTTACATTTAAAGAGGCACACACAAAAACTGTGTTTTCTGCTTCCACCCAAGAGGCATTTATTATCAATTATCTGTGTAGTAATTTGAGACTAAATAGACACACTGTGGAGACCACTAAGATCTGTATTGTACACAGCATAATATGAATTCATCTAATTCCTTAATATGGTTGGCTTTTTTTTCTTTTTTGCTATAGTTAATGAAATATACAGTTGTCTGTCACTATTTACATACAGATTCAGAAGTATACAACATTTCAAAACCATGTCTGTAGTAAACATTTCCAAATTAAATTAACACATTTTTTCTTGAATAGTTGGAACAAAGATGTGGATCATTACAATATCAACTTTGTCTTGAAGATGACTAGTTCAGTTGATAATGAAGATTTGGTGATCATTTACTCACCCTCCATTTGTTCCAAACCTGTTTCAGTTTCTTTCTTCTGTCGAACACAAAAGAAAACATTCTAAAGAATGTCAGAAAGCAGCAGTCATTGACTTCCATAGTATTGTTTGTTGCTACCGTGAATGCCAAAGTGTAAGTTATATGACTAAATGCTGAGTAAATGTTCATTTTAAGGTGAACTATCCTTTTAAGCATATACATGTCATCAAACAGTGCTTTATCATTTCTCACTCATGGACATATTTTGAAATCATTATCTCGTTAATTTGTAGTATCTGGTTTGATGCATTGAAGTTACTTTAAACCGTGCTGGTTTTATTTGTACAATTTATTATTCATTTACCTCCTAGACATTCATGCCTCATAATAATGTAAATTTTGATGGAGAATTGAACTAAATATAGATTCTAATTGCTCTTACTATCATACATTCTTATTACAAATTATTTTGAAGCACACATATATATATATATAAATAATGCACTAATCATTTAAATATTCATTGTAAGGTGGATGATTCAGTCTGAAAATAAATATATAGCATGTAACTACAGCATAAACTTAAATATATACAAGTTTATGCTGTAGTTACATGATATATATTTATTTTCAGACTGAATCATCCACCTCAGAATGAATATTTCAATGATTAGTGTTAATGTTTTCTCTGAAGATGTTTATAGATGATTATCTGTTCAGCAGGACAGGTTCAAATCTCTTACATTTCAAGAGAGCAGACACAGGTATCATAACTGATGGTGTGTGGCCAGTTTGCAGAGCCAAATCCTTTTTAATTAGCAATTGAGCCTGTCATCACTTCAGTCAATGAGAGCTGAATCTTGCCTCTGGCACCTGTTCAAGTCGGCTTATTTCATCTATTTTCTACATGCAAACAAAGTTTTAGTTATAAAAAGAAGGGCATCACCACATGACAGAGGTGTTCAAAATGCGGCTGGAGAGAAAGTGCAAATTAAAATAATTATTTTGGGTGTCAGAGAAAACGTTAAAAGGGTAATTGGACTTTAATCCAGTTTAAAAGTCCCTTGGAAAACATCGCTTTAATTATGCTTCATTACAGAAGATTTTACGGCTCTGTGGGTGTCATTGTAAAATCGCAATTAGCGTGAATGCTCCACATCACATAATAGTCACATAATTAAGAAATTAAGAACACTGTGAGTATAATAT
>CAIGQQ010004433.1:2107456-2140595 GCA_903798035.1 Danio albolineatus | reverse complement strand
AAAACCTATTGCACTGAATGGGTTTACAAAACAGTAAGAGGCTTGTGGTGAAGATGGGGATGGCTTCTTACAGTAAAATGTGTGTGAGGTCTTGTGGCGTGTTAAACCCTGTTGACTAAGGTATACTGGCGATGGTGGTTAAGAATACACTTATCATCAGAGTTCTGGCGGAATAAAAATCTTTTAACTGCCAATAACATTCATTTCAATCACATTAGCCTGTGAGCTGGAGGAATCAGGATTAGGTTTAGAATTCATGTAAATGTCAAAGCTCACCGTCTTGCACGTGAGGTAATGAAGGCTTTAAGTAACAGATGTCCTTGATTTTATTTGTATTTTTTTTTTTATCAAATCACTGCAAGAAAAGATTATTATGTAAAAATGAGTAACTGAAGTACGTAAAACCAACCAAACGTGAGCATTTACACACCCACAGATTTAAAACAAAAGGCATGGTGCCTGAAATGACTTTAGTTTGGCTCTCAAAACGTGACTGTCACAATCTTATAATTTAAAAATTTAGTCATTTTTTTAATTCAATAAACAGCCTGCATATCTACTCAGCATAAAATACAGCAAGAATTTTTTTACATTTCTATTGGGAGATGGACGGGGTATTTTTAAAATGTCTTGAAAACCACTAAAACCTCCGAACCTTGCTGTATAGAAGAACAGATTGTAGAAATATGGTGTTGTTGGGGCTTTATTGGTGAATGTACATCTTCCAAAGAACTGCTGAGAAGACAGAGAATGTCATTTTTAAGATCCATTAAAGGTTCGTGTCAAATTAAATAATAAAATAGAAATGTGTATTGCTCAACCATTTATTAAAATCGAAATGTTGCATCTTCTTGGTGACTCCAAGTATTAAACAAGCATTTGGTTTGCATGCGAAATGTGTCATCATCTGTTACTTGCATTCAAACTGGGCTACAATGTGTGCCTAAAACCTAAAACAACAACCTTGTGTCTTTCCAAAGCTGTAAGAATAATGTTGAGCTCAGAAAAAAATAAAGATATACATTTTGTATAAAAATATGAGAGATATTTATATACCGTCATACACAAAATCATTCATACCCCATTATTCATACCCTTGATGATTTTTCAGAAGATTTGGACCAAACCATGTAATTCATATGAACTACTGTGATGTCTTAATACGTTTTGGCTACGCTTTGCTTGTGTGGACTTTCAATGGATGGGCAAAAGGGACAAGAGAATCTTATGTGTTCAGAAGATGAATGGCTGTCTCACTGGTGTGAGTTGTGATGGGTGAGTAAATGATCACTTAATTGTCATTTTTGGTTGCAATACACTTTTAACACTGAAATCCTATAAAAGAGATACACAAAACTGGGCACAATATCTGCTATTAACTATAATCGTTAGACCTAGTTTAAATATAAGTGCACTGTATAGCCTTGTTTCCACTATCTTTGACATCGATGTGTTATTGTCACAGTTGTGGCAATGATGGGATACTTTGAAATTAGTTCACCATGGAGAAATAAGTGTAGTTTCATAAACTCATTTCGAGAGGAGCACGTGATATGATTAAGCACGCCTGGCTGATCATCTGTAATCAGCAATAATCCAATCAGAGCGATCCAAGTTTACTATAAATGGATCCGTTTTTTCCCTACTGCTCTATCTTCGTTTTGGAAGAATCCCCCCTTCCACCCCATCTCCTCCTTTTTTCCTCCCTTTTCAAAAGGGGAGCCGTCGAGACCTATCTGATCTCGGATCCCCTTATATGCTTATTGACTGGGCGGGAGCCTTGGGCTCAAATATCTCCGAGCTCAGGGTTCTTTCCCGGGACAGCATGCCATACCTGCTATAAACGCTAAGCATATCTAAGGGCGAACTCTTCAAATTATTTTAATGAATATAATAAACGTATTAATATATCCACACAAATTAAGTGGCCCTCAATATATCAAATAAAAATATAGAAGGTTTTAAAAAGCTAATCAAAGTCATTATTTCTGCCATAACTATTCATAGCCAAACAGAAATATGTTTACTGAATAAAGCGAGTCAATTCTGGTAACTCTAAACTTGCGTTCATAGATTGATTTAGAATAAATCACATAAGGTCACATTTCTATGCGTCCAAAGTTCAAATCTGATCCAAAATTTCTGCATATATGTATGATTAGCTCAAAACCATTTCTGTACAACTCATCATTGGAAAAGATCCAACCTGTCTTCTGTAGTTTGTCAGAGATAGTGGAAAGGCAGTTTATCTACTGTAAGCGGACACCCAGTAAGAACTGCTAATGTGCTGATGTGAAAGACCCTGTGTTAATCTTCAGAAACATACAAATTTTGCAGGAAGGTTTTCATTTATGCTTACAAAACAACAATGTACCAAAAGTAGAAAATCATTTTTTGAAAGTTTGAAATTCTAAAGACAATACTGTCAAAGCAAACCCTGTTCAGACATAACTAAAAACAACAAAAGCAAAAGACTGTATTATGCATATGGCCTGCCAGTAGATTACTTTTTATTTATCTATTTTGTTTAAGAAACACTATACGTTACTACTGTAAATTTGCAATTGTAGCTTTTGTTGTCAAGAACTGGCAATAGACAATGTGCATGACTTAACATTTTTACTTACATTAACTTACATTGGGTAAAAATTTAAACCCCAAAATTTTAAGTTTGCATTCTCAGAGAAAAAAACAATTCTGAAGATTCTGAAAACCCACATAGAAATTTGATATATGGGCAATATAAGCAAATAACATACAAGTTAATATTTGGATTTCACATATATCAAATACATGTCATGTATGCAACCTTTATATATGAAAATATTCCAAAAATGCATTCCTACATATATATGTCAAATATATTAGTTAAATTTTCTATATTTGTTCACGTATAACCATATAATTATATCTACACGTAAAAATATATGCACATGGCCATTTCAAAATATATGTTTCATATATGACTCATATTTTATATATCTGAAAACCAAATATGAACTACGTCATATACAGTTAAAGTGAAAACTATTAGCCTTCCAGTGAATTTTCTTTAAAAAAAAATCCCAAATGATGTTTAACAGAGCAATGAATTTTTCAAAGTATTTGCGATAATATTTTTTCTTCTGAACAAAGTCTAATTTGGTTTAATTCAGCTAGAATAAAAGCAATTTTTTAAGTTTTTTGATTGTCTACAGAACAAACTATCGTTATACAATTATTTGCCTAATTACCATAAGTTGCCTAATTAACCTAGTTAAGTCTTGAAATGCACTTTAAGCTGAAATATCTTTAAAAATATCAATAAGTATATCATGTACTGTCACCATGGCAAAGATAAAAGTAATCAGTTACTACACAGCAAATTTGCCAGTCTACATTTTACACCACAGGTGCTGAATTTAACACTTTTCCAGTGTCTATACGAGTCCCACCGGCCAAGTGTCCAGGTTACACTTTCCAAAGTGTTGAATTTATACACCTCTGCAGTGTAAAATATTTTACACTTAGAGTGTAAAAATGCACACCACATTAAACATTTTTAACACCTGCAGGGCAAATTGTCCAGTGTACATTTAACTCCAGAGGTGTAAATTACACTCTCTTCTGGTGTATATACGAGTCCCACCAGCCCAGAGTATAAGTTACACTTTAAAAAGTGTTGAATATATACACTTTAGCAGAGTTGCAAAATACCGTGTTGACCGTATTGACTCAGTCACCTCAAGAACCCGCATGTAGAATTAACACAGAAAATGGAAAGGCAACACCAGAAATGCACACTGTTAAAGTCACAATTTAACCCACATCAGTGTTAAAAACAGTAAATGTACACTTGGATTTTAACACTAGAACACTACAGGGGCTTACACCGGATATTCAACACCTCACAATTTGCTGTGTAGAAATGAGTTATTAAACTATTATGTTTAGAAATGTGTTAAAAAAATCTCTCCGTTAAACAAAAATTAGGAAAAAAAATATACAGGGGCCTAATAATTCAGCAGGGCTGATAATTCTGACATCAACTGTATGTTGTTTGCATATACTTCCATGTATCGGATTTATATGTATATGGGAATGGTGTTGTGTACATGTATGCACAAAATGTAACAAGGGAACAAGTTCTGAAAGTTGTAGTATGATTTCATAGCACAATGCACTTTTATTTTAAAACATTATAATATGACCCATTTAAGAGCCAACTTCTCAATCAACATATTTGTCATCTGGCTAGGTGTAAAGAACCGAATGTTCTGTTCTAATAAAAGTGCTGCTGTAAACCAGTTCTGTACTGTACGTCCAGAAAAAAAAAAAAAAAAAAAGAGGTCTTCCTGATTCCCCGTGCTGGTGCTGTAGATTGCGGCTGTGGGCAGTGTGTGTCTGCAGTGCTGGTGGGTTGCATTGAGCCTGAGATTAGCGAGTCACAGTGAGTTTGTCCTTTTTGCCCTTTTGTTCCTCTGTGTCACTTTAAATGGAGACCACGTCCCAAACTCCTGGAGCCATAATGACACAATATCGGTCAAAAAGGACGCTGAAACCCAGCTATGCATTTGAACCAGCGGGTTAAACTATTCCAAAAGATGCTTTCGGGGTGTCTGGCTGTGTCCTTTTTGTTTTGGGCAAGCAGCAGAACAAGGTAAACTTCTTGTGATGCACGTGAGTGGATGTGGTTTGGAGGCGTGGGACCGAAACGAGGTTCACCTTAAGCAGGAACCGTCTTCCTGTGCTGCCACTCCAGTGCTTCCCTAAAGCAAAATAATCTGTTGGTTTGTTCTGTTACAGCACAGTGAAAATCATTCAATCTGGCACATTCTTACTGTCCGCAGAAACAGGGAACAAGACTGACACTTGGTCCCAACATCACAAGTGAAAGGGAGAGCCGTTTGCACACATACGAGTGAGGTCGCTATCGCAGCTTGGTGACGTTTTAGTGTAAATGTACGCATTTATGTACAGGTTTAAACGGATAAGAGTAGGTGAACGAGTTTTGCAGGGATGAAGGGTGAGGTAGAGTCTGTTTGAGGACATGGAGAGGTAAGATGACGCTCATTTTGTTTGTTTCTTAAATGGTCAGCAATAATGGTGGGTACAATGGGGCTAAAAGTTCTTTTGGTTTTAATATTCTTTCTGCAACACAGAATGGCGACAAACAAAACTACAGCACCTGCTTGTCACTCTGCACTGCAAAAGAAGTATTTATTAAATGCAGAAAAAGTTTCAGGATTAATGAGGATCCTTATTATATTATAACATAAAATGTATATTTACAGAAAAAAAAACATTTATGATTTATATTTGGGATAAAAAACCCACAAGTGGATATTTAGGAAGCTAGAGTTAATGGATTTTTGAAGAGTTTTAAAGGGGTAATTCACCCAAAAATGTATTCATTGTTTACGATCAAGTGTTTTTACTCGCAACCCTCAAGTGGTTCCAAATCTTCACAAGTTCTTTATTCTGTTGAACACTAAAGAATTTATTTTGAAAAAAGCTGTAAACCTGTAACCATTGACTTCCACAGAAAACAAATACTATAGAAGTTGATGGTTACAGGTTTACAGCTTTCTTCAAAATATCTTCTTGTGCGTCAAACAGAAGACAGAAAGCCAAACAGGTTTGGACCTAGTAAAGGGTGAGTAAATGATAACAGAATTTTCAGTTTTTAACAGATCATTTCTTATTATTCTTAATTTCTTGTTGCGGTGCACATTGAGAAACAAATTATCAAAGAAATAAAAGTAACCATTCAATGCCATAAGTTTAGAAGAGCTAGGATATTATTTAAATAACTTGTTTTAGCATATACCCAATGGCTAAGTATAAGTATAAGATCGTTTTCATTTTGCTCATGGTAGGCTTTTCGTGAATATGCACTTTAAGTCCACATGCAGTATGCATTTAGGCTGAGTAAACTATTTCTTTAACTGTTGGACTTTAAATAAATGTTTTAAACCCCAAATACAAAAAAAAAAACGAATGGGTAAAGTACTTCAAAAGCTAGGATGGCTGAAATTTGGGCCCACAATTGAAATCAATTTCAAGAGTTCACACATAGCTAATGATTGATTATAAGTGCGTTTGGCATGCTGTCCTGGGGGAAAAGCCCTGAACTCATAAGATCCTCAAGCCTGGGGCTCCCTCCTATTTGCAGGGCAACAGGGGAGTTTGAGCTCAGGTAGGTCTTGAGAACTCCCCTGCTTATTTATGGCTGATGGCAAATTAGAGATTGCTAAGAAGACATATACTGCTGATTAAGAGCTCATCTATGGTGCCATTTTGGTTTGGTCAATTCACCTATGATGCATGTCTTTGGACTGCGGAAGGAAACAGAGAACCTAAAGGGAACCCACGTGAGCAAGGGGAGAACATGTAAACTTCGCACAGAAACATCTACTGGTCAGGTAAGGACTTAAACCAGTGACATTCTAGTTGTGCGGCAACAGTGCTAAACACTAAACCACTGTGCCGCCCTATCAAGAAAAAGGGAGGAGTCTGGGTGGAAGGGGAGATTCTTCAAGATGAGGATAAAGCTAAAAAACGTATTTATTATTATTTATAGTGAGTTAGGAATCATCTGATTGGTGAATCATGCATTAGCTAATACAGGACATGCCATGGTCAATCATAAGCAAGTGATCCTCTCGAAATTAGCTTATAAATAAACATCACTTCTGTAGCAAACCGGAATAATAAAAAAATATATACCTAAAATAAGTTTGATTTAACTTAGTAATTTTAAATTCACACATAAAATAATTAAATAAATAGATGATTTGCAGTTGAAAAATCTATTTAGATGTTTAGCCCAGTTGTACCCAACCATCTAAACCTTAGCTTCTGCTTTTATTGGCAATACTATTTTTAAGAACTTAATTTCTGTTTGTTTTTCCTTACTATTTTAAGATTATTTACCTCCCAAATTGTGTCCAAATTAGACAGATGAATGGAATTCTGGGGTAATATTTAGATCTGATTAAAAAGAAGTACCACGGCGCTAACATGTCTCTCGCATGATACCATAGTATTCTTTAAACTAACTGCAATACCGTTATTCATATTTCAAAGCATTATGGTACGATAATCTGATGAATCAATTATATTGGAGCACAACGAATAACCTGAAGGTCTTAAAGAAGAAATCCATGCGTCTCAAATCAACGACATACAGCATGGCTTAATATCTGCGTCCATTAATTTGTCCAACTAGATAACACTGGGACAGATCAATACCTCACAGCTCTATGGGTCAAACGGCAGAAAGTGATGAGAGGTTTTTCAGAGAATGAGGTCACAAAAACGATCAGCATAAGTAACATGTGCAGTACAAGTGGATATGCTAGAAAGGAAGGTGCGTATATGAGAACTGTATCGACTTGGTTTAAGAAGAAAAATGGGCTGATGCAAGGTAGAACTGTGTGCATACATACATGTACGGACATGTAGCTACATGTATGTCAATGCTGGTGTAAATGAGGTATGAGAAGTGCACACAAAACGAAATGTACAGAGTGTCCGAGTGCACTAAACATCAGGTAGTTATGTTTTTTAAAAGGAGATATTCTATGCGTGCAATAACGAAGATGAAAATAAACAGCCCCCAATTTTTTTTCGATACTATTTAATAGTGTAGAGCTCAAACGTAGGAGTTAAGATGTTAATAACAGCTAGCGTTTCCGAAACAGCTAGTGAAAAATGTGGCGCTTATTTTGTCACGCGTTTAAAAATAAGCTCCTTCTGAGATCGGGAGGTATGTTTGTATGAGAGGTAGGTTGATGCATGCTAGCTTTTGTCCGTCTGTGAGAGGAATATCTGAATGGCAGGGTCGAAACGTGTGGAGGCTGACCACCCCAAAACAAATCCCAGACAAAAGCAGACGAGGGACCGACGGTGCAAAATAAAGTACATGTCCCGTTTCGAGAGCGCACGAGCTTGTGAGAAACAAAAAACGCTTCTGGTATGCTTTGCGAGAAAACAAAATGAGGTGGAGTTTGTTTTGCCGCTGTGTCTCTGGGTCACACCTCCTGATCCTCGAAGACCTCCAGGAAGAGCGGCGGGAACAGTTCTGTTGGACACTCCACCTTCATGTGCAGGAAGCGGCTGGCGTGGCAGGCGCCGATCATGCGCAGGTTCGTCACCTTCATCAGCAGCTTGGGCCAGAAATGGGAGATGTTGTGCTTCCGGTGGTTGATGTAGTGCTCGAATGCCAAAAGGTACATCTCCTGACACTTCTCGATCTTCTCCACACATGTCAGTCCGGAGCGATCTGTGTGGTGAATCACATAAAGACTAGATAAACATTACAGCAAATTCAATCCAAATCCAAAGTCTTTAAAACAAATCATTTTATAACAAGAAATATTTTAGGGGTGTGTTTGGTATTTTCTTTATTTAATTCAATTAATATTCGTGTGTGTGTTATCTTATCAATGTAATATTTCTTTTTGCTTTCATATTTTGAATTACAAGGGCTTGCATTGTAATTCTCTTTATCTAGCAATAAATGTTTTTGCTCTTGCAGGTTTGTTTGTTTGTTTTTTGCAAAGTGACACTTTGGGCTTGCATATTGATAAAACAATAATTACAATACCATCTTGTTCATGATAAATATTGCATAATGCATACTCCTAGTCAGGAGATTATAATAAAAGAATTATAACCGATTCTAAACATTTTGACACTGTAAAATTAATAATTAATGTAATAAATTGCAGTCACTTTTAAAAATTATAAAGAGCCCCTATTATGGGTTTTTGAAAATGAGCTTGTATGCTGTGTGTCACACAGCTCTAAGTGAAGTGAAATGTCCAGCTAAGGCTTAAATCTGAAAGTGCAAAGTGTTTAAAACTATTGATTCATCTATAAAAGAGTCGACTCATAGTTCCTCAAACGAGTCGCCGTGCTAACGAGTCTTTAGCCGTTTCGGCATGACGTGAACACGAAACATAAGCCCCGCCCATTTATGCGTGCGCAGATTCGAAACCCCCAACCCCACCCACAAACAACAGCGGTGCGAAAACGTTGCCAGATCAGGCGGTTTTAAATTTGATTGTGCAGGTAAAACCTTTCGGACAGGGTTTGGGCTGAAATCAGGCAGCTACATCTGGCAACACAGTGAAGAGCACTGTGCTTAGCTGGAGATTGGAAGTGTGCAGAGAACCCAGAGATGAGACTTTGAAGAGTTAGTAGTTTCTGCAGAAATGCCACAGCATTAAACCCAGCCATGTGCTGTTCCCCCTCAGAGGAGTGCTTACAACGGAGAATTAGGAGCACCAGGACATTTCCCTGGTCTGCTATCCAGCAAGTGTGAGTAAGTGCGATTAAAACGGTCACCTCATTGTTTTCTCTAGCTTGTAAATGATGCATTTAACTGTGTTTTGTAACTTGTAACCACTTGTAGTGTCTCTGGTTAACTTGTATTCTCATATCGCGTCTAAAAGCACGTTGTAAACCGTTGTGCCACTGTGTTTACGGATTAAAATGCATTTAAGCTCGTGTTCCTCTGCTGTTTGTCGTTGCTATGGCCACCATGAGCTCTGCTACACGGCACTAGTTCGGCGGTTTTGCCGCTGTGTGCACTAATACTGAATGTATGTCGCTGTTTTTACTTCTGGTTAAGAATAAGAGTGATATGCTGGGAGATCGGGGGTTAGTTTCGGGGGTGAGGTGTCTGAAATACGGGCGACTCCCGATAAAAACGAGTGTTAGCAGATTAGCTCACGCACATGCTATGACTCCTTCAATGTTGATAAGCCGTGGTGGGCATTTTCTCGCGCTGAGCGCTGTCGACCAATCGCAACAGACTGGGTCATCGGTCCAATCAGCGCAGTTTAGCATCGCGCGAAGGAGGGGTTTTGGAACAAATGAATCCCTGAACGATTCATATAGGAGTGGCTGGGATAACGAGGTAAAAATAAATGCAGATTATAAGACAATGAAAGTGTTTTTTGACCATGCATGCATATTAGGCTGCTGTTGGAGACCCCCAAAACCAAAATATGACCCTTTTCAATGTATAATATGGGCTCTTTAAGTGTAATATAATATTAATATGCGGATTGGAATTGATTAGCAAAACCCATGTTTTGTGTTATACATGTATTGAATTGTATTATATTATATTATATTATATTATATTATATTATATTATATTATATTATATTATTTCATTTCATTTTTTTCTTTTCGGCTTAGTCCCTTTATTAATCCGGGGTCGCCACAGCGGAATGAACCGCCAACTTATCCAGCATTTGTTTTACGCAGCGGATGCCCTTCCAGCCACAACCCATCTCTGGGAAACACATCCACACATTCTCATTCACACACATACACTATGGACAATTTAGCCTTACCCAATTCACCTGTACCGCATGTCTTTGGACTGTGGGGGAAACCGGACCACCCGGGGAAACCCACGCAACCACGGGGAGAACATGCAAACTCCACACAGAAATGCCAACTGGCCCAGCCGGGGATCGAACCAGTGACCTTCTTGCTGTGAGGCGAACGTGCTACTCACTACGCCACCGTGGCGCCCCTTATATTATATTATATTATATTATATTATATTATATTATATTATATTATATTATGGTTCATGCACAATTGTAAGTAAACAATAACTACAGAGTAAGTTTTATGCAATTTCTGTAACACATTTAACTTCAGCATGAATGGATGTTGCTTTAAAAGTAAAAAAAAATGATGAAAAAAATTGATGTAACCTTAGAGTTAAATTAATTTGCGAATTCTAGTGTAGTTTTGGCTGATACCTTTAACCCACTAAATGATGGCATTTATCGGTAGGCTCAACATTATAATAAAAAAAAAACATACCAGATGACATACTGTAGTCACTACCATTCAAAAGACTGGGCTTGGTATTGGTCAAAGCATATTAAAAACAGTATTAGCAGGGTTTTTCCTACGTAGAGAATTATGTGGTGGCCAACTCCATCAAATTTTGTACCACCTCTAGCTTTTGACATTCATCAAGCAGGCAGACATTGATACTGACAGTACCCAATTGATGCTAATGAATTTCATTTATTGTTAGCTTTTTAAAATAAAATAATGTTTTACTTGATAAGATTACAATAATAATAAAGCAAAATGTGTTTATTTAAAGTAGCAAAAATGTCAGGATACCACCTCTGCCTCATTTTGAGGGTGAAAAAAAACCCTAGAATAATGTGTAATAGTTCTACAATTTAATGTGAACAACATGTTACACCACATTTATTTGGAATGCATTGGCACTACTTTGTTTGTCCGTGAGCTGGCAACACTGAACTGAGCTTTTGTTTCACAGTCAACATCAAAGAAAACAGGATGAAAATAACATAATACTGTTTTGGAATTATTTGAACTTAAGGACACCATATTATATCAAAAAGCTGAAGCAGAAGGCAAGATTATCATTAACCGAGAGACTTTAGAATTATTAAATGAACAACTTCTTCATTTGTGTTCCATGGTAGAAAAACATCATACGCGCGAGGGCGACATGAGGGGCAATCTTTCGTTTTTAGGTGATCTTTAATGTGATGCGTTTAGCAGCTGTGTGTTCCTCTCACCTGAGCTCATGAGCAGCACGGCCTGCAGCAGCGCCACCTCAGAGTCGTCCAGGTTGAACTGTGACAGGCTCTTGCCCAAATCAAAAATGGCATCAGAGACCACTCCGAGCCCTCCATTCTTCAGCTGCTCTCGACTGACGGCCATCTCTCCGCTCAGGGTCAGAGTCTCGCTCTCAGGGTCGTATCGCACTGCTGCTCGCAACGACATGATCTCCATACAGCAGCCTTTCAGCAAGATAATCTGGTCTTCACAGGGCAGCTGAAAACACACGACAACGAACAGCTCATTCTTGTGTCTTGACAGGATTTGTGGAATATATTTCAAAGCTGATCAACAATAAACTTAGCTGGCAATTTGCCTTTCAGTTTCAATTTCGCCAGTCAGTTACTTACCATAATGAGGGGTAAAAATAAACCTGTCTTTGTTGAAATTTCACAACACGTAATGGTCTTGTTAGCATAGCTAAGGCAGGATTGATAATTTTAAGCCAATCAGAAATCTTCTGGAAAATGATGGCATGGAAAAACATTGCTGATTGGTTGTCAGTTTTTACATGGAATTTTTTTTCTAAAAATAATAATAATTTTTTTATTTGATATAGTGCCTTTTGATATAGTGCTTCACACTTAAAACAAACAGGGATAAAACAATATTGTGTAACAGTAAAAGAATAATAATATTTTACAAGTATTTATACAGGTAATAAAATAAACATTAAATGCACATTAAGAAAATGTAATAATATTAGTTAATTTTCATAACAATACAAAAATATTCAAATGACAAACAGTATATAAATAAAATAAAAAGAATAAAAATACAAAATGTTAAAATGTATATATGGAAAATATAACTTGACAAGTAAAATATTATATATATATATATATTGCGTTTTTTCTGTTTTACAAAATATAAAGCAGTGCGCATTTACATACTTTAATTATTAACACTTATTAATTTATTTATTTTATTGTATTTTCATTAAAACCCTCGACTGGGTCAGTTAGCAGTTTGCATGTTCTGCCCGTGTTTGCGTGGGTTTGCTCCGGGTGCTCCGGTTTCCCCATATTACAAAGACATGCGGTATAGGTTAATTGTGTATAGGTGAATTGGTATAGGTGAATTGGGTAAGATAATTGCCATTTGTCCAATGTGTATGTGTGTCAATGAGAGTGTAGGGGTGTTTCCCAGAAATGGGTTGCAGCTAGAAGGGCATCCGCTGCGTAAAACATATGCTGGATAAGCTGGCAGTTCATTCCTCTGTGGCGACCCCAGATTAATAAAGGGACTAAGCCGAAAAGAAAATGAATGAATAAAACTAGGCATAAAAACTAGGAATAAAATGCAGAAATTGTAATTACTTCACCAACTAGGCTAACAGAAAAATAAATTAACATAAATGGATGGATGGATGGATGGATGGATGGATGGATGGATGGATGGATGGATGGATGGATGGATGGATGGATAGATGGATAGATAGATAGATAGATAGATAGATAGATAGATAGATAGATAGATAGATAGATAGATAGATAGATAGATAGATAGATAGATAGATAGATAGATAGATAGATAGATGGGTGTAAATTAATTAAATAAAATGTATTAGAAAAAAATCTGTCTTAGAAAGTATTAGAAAATATCTTCTTAGTATCTTAGCATTAGAAAATGCCTTTATTAAAGTTTCAAAGAAATTCATAATTTTAGAAATGATACGTTGTATTGATGTATTGGGACTGGTTAAAATGTAGGCAGAGATCTAATGGTCCAAACAGGCTAATAAAGTCTAATAGTGGCTCCTGCAACCCATCCATTTATGTATTATTATTGTTACTAGTAGTAGTAATCGAAGTGGTATCGCTATTATTAAATGAATGATGTTTTTTTTCTGATTCCCATTGTAATTACACATTTCCCCTGAACTAGAAGCTCCAATGTTCTACAGTTATGAAGTGAAGATTTGTGACCATTACGCGTTCACGTAAGCAATTAGAATGGCAAAACAAACAAGTTATTCAGAAGCACAGCAACAGCTCATAATCACAGCTAATGGTTTAATGAAATCATTACTCAAATATGACAGCATAAGGCAGATGTAAAAGCACAGGAAGCACAACAGCCTCTTTCCTCCACACATGCAGTCGCGCTTCAGAAAGTTCACTGACAGCTGGAGATGAGCAGATAATTGCACTTTCACAGCAGCCACTGCCTGACAATTGCCATAATAATGCAGCACACTGTTATTTACAAAAATGTGCGCGTTCATGGAAAAACCATTAGCTGTGCAGAGCCTTTTTTCAATGAAGAACTGAGTTGTGTTGTCAATACCCTAATAAAAATCAATACTCAATACCACTTTTGATAGCTTGGGGAAATATTGTCCAGTGTTCATATAAATTTCATTTTTATTCACTTATCAGTGTTAAAACCTGAAGCATGACTCATTGTTTAGGATATACAGTCAACGTCAGAATTATTAGTCCATCCTGTATATTTTTCCCCAATTCTGTTGAACAGAAAGATTTTTTTAAACACATTTCTAAACTTGATAGTTTTAATAACTCATTTCTAATAACTGATTTTGCTATGATAAAAGTACATAATAATTTACTAGATATTTTTCAAGATACCAGTATTCAGTTTAAAGTGAAATTTATAGGCTTAACTAGGTTAATTAGGCAAGTTAGGGTAATTAGGCAAATCATTGTATAATGATAGTTTGTTCTGTACACAATCGAAAAAAAATTGCCTAAAGGGGCTAATAAAATTGACTTTAAAATGTTTTTAAAAAATTTAAAACTGCTTTTAATTTAGCCGAAATAAAACAAATAAAACTTTCTCCAAAAGAAAAAAATGATAGGAAATACTGTGAAAAATTCCTTGCTCTGTTAAACATAATTTGGGAAACATTTAAAAAAAGAAAACAATAATTCACAGGAGGGTTAATAATATTGACTTCAGCTGTATAGAAGTATTGAAATACTGATACTGTTGACAACACTATTTATCGCATACAGACACTGACCTCGGAGAACATGGGCAGTTTTTTGGCAAAGTCCACAACTCGTGTGATGGCAGGCGTAATGATCTTGGTAAACTCACTGAAGGCCTCCAGGTCCACTTTATCATTGTCTGATGTCGGTGCTGGAGACTGTCCAATGTCTTCTGGCTGAAAGACAAACAAATGCGCTTCAACAATGATATTTGTGACCCTGGATGACAAAACCAGTCATAAGTGTCCATTTTGAGATTGATATTAATACATCATTTGAATGCTTCAATAAATAAGCTTTCCAGTGACACATGTTTTTTTTTTTTTTTTAAAGGAAAGGAAAGGACATTATTTGGTTCAAATGCAAATATCTGACATGGTATTGCCAAAAATACACCCGTGCAACTAAGACTGATTTTGTGATTCAGGGTCACCTTTTTAAGTTAAACGGCTTCAAAAGCAAGGAGCTGATTATGTCCATCAGTAATTGGCGGTTGTTTCCTATTGGTTAAATTCATGTGTTGACAGGCTGTCTGGTCCTCACTTTAGAAAAAGCTAATCAGAAAAGAGACGTCTTTGAAATGATTTTGATTAAAGGACACATGGATTAAAAATGAGGTGAATGGATAAATCAAGTATAATAAACACTGTAATATTCCAAAAAAATATATAGATCTGCTTATCTTGATTTTTAAGTTGACTTTAAATAACAATTAATTAAAATAAGAAATAATGATGAGAGGAAATGATCATTATTTCATCATATTTGAATGATTTCTGAAGAATCATGTGACACTGAAAACCGAGCTTTGAATTTTGTGAATAAATTGCATTTTAAAATAGATATCACAGTTGCATTAAATTTAAACAACACTTCATAACTTTATTGTTTTACTTCATTTGTAATTAAAAAGAAATGTAGCCTTGGTAGGCATAAAAAATGGAAGTGTACATTATCATTATCTATCCCATTCTAATGATGTCTTAATTTAATACCTAAAACAACCCAAACTCTTGACAACAAATGAGTCCACCCATCCATCCTCAAGCTGACTCCTCTGATTGTCTGAGGGTCAGTTTAGTGTTTTTCAATCATGTCATAATCTCTCAAATATGACAGATCACTTTGTCTAACAACCCTGGTTTCCAAGCAACATGTGTTTTGTGACCCCTGACATTCAAACCCAATTGGCATGTTGAAAAAAACTGTTCAGTTTTATTACACTGGGACAGCCCTCAAAAGAACAGGTGACAGACAGACCAGAGCTTCAGGCTATTTGTGATCTACAGTAGCTGAACACCCAACCATCCATACAGATGTCAATAAATCGTGCTTTACATGCTCTCTGACAAGTTCAACAGGGTTTCTGCAGTTTTCTGCAGACCTTTAAATCCTTTCATTTCCTAAGACCATAATGAATGAAATTTTAGACCTCAAAATATTCTTACATTGGTTTGGTTCTGAAATATTGTAGTAAGTAAATATTCACTTAGCTATCTCCATTTGGTAAAACATGATTTAATTATTATGGTGAAACTTTCGTTAGGTTTCTTCCTGCTCAAATGCTGCTTCAAAAGGCACTCTTTTTTCTCCATATGCGCCCGACACTTAATAACACTCAATGTGATAATATTGTGCAATTCTGAGTGTGCTTCACGCAGGTGAGTGGGCTTGACAAACCACCTGTAGGGAAACACTTGCTTTCCTCCTTCCTCTCTATATTCGCCGGACACTTCACAAACACTCCATTACAAAGACTCAATCAATCAAAAAATTTAAATGGCTGAACTAATTTATCTGGTCATGGCATTTATATTTTTGCTCTCTGGTGATCAAAGTGCTTCTTTTATCAGGATATATACAGGAATCGAAGAGAGAAATTCAATTGAAATGTCATTTATTCATTCATTTTCTTTTCGGCTTAGTCCCTTTATTAATCCGGGGTCGCCACAGCGGAATGAACCGGCATTTGTTTTACGCAGCGGATGCCCTTCCAGCCACAACCCATCTCTGGGAAACACATCCATACATTCTCATTCACACACATACACTACGGACAATTTAGCTTACCCAATTCACCTGTACCGCATGTCTTTGGACTGTGGGGGAAACCGGAGCACCCGGAGGAAACCCACGCAACCACGGGGAGAACATGCAAACTCCACACAGAAATGCCAACTGGCCTAGCCGGGGATCAAACCAGCGACCTTCTTGCTGTGAGGCGAACGTGCTAACCACTCGGCCACCGTGGCGCCCTCAATTGAAATGTTGAAGATCAATTGAATTAGAGAGTGAAATTCATTTTTAAAACTCTTTCCACACATTTTAAGACCTCATGGCCACTTTAGGCTTCAAACAGTAACATTGGCGACATTTTTACTTGCACTAATTATTGAGTGTAAGAAAACAAACATTTATTATTTACTGAATACAAATGCTAATTCAGTAGGTGGCGCCAATAGAGCAGCATAAATAATGGTGTTGCTTTGGTTACTGCAGTAAACAAAGTTACATGAATCAAATCAAGCAGAATTTTATTGATATATTCGCAATATAAGATATATTTACTCATTGGCACACCCTCGACTGTTAATAGATGTGGTAATCTCACATTAACAGTTGATGATTCTCTTTTAACTTCTTCTATGCAGGTGCAAAATCTTGGTGTACTTTTTGATGCTCAGCTTAGCCTGAAACCCCATTTTAAACAGTTAACAAAAACTGCATTTTATCACTTACGCAACATTGCCCGCATCCGTCCTTTTCTCTCTACACCAGACGCTGAAAGGCTTGTCCATGCTTTTATTACGTCTCGTTTAGATTTTTGTAACACTTTATTTTGGGGTCTGCCAGCCAATTCACTTAAGATTTTACAATTCAAAACTCTGCCGCACGTGTGTTAACACATTACAACACATCATCTCGTTCTCACATTACCCCGGTACTCCACCAGTTACAGTGGTTGCCTGTTAAGTCACGTATCGATTTTAAAACCTTGATTTTAACTTATAAAGCTGCTCATGGTTCTGCTCCTGATTTTATCTGTGATCTGATATCCACATCCTCTACCTCTCGTAATCTACGTTCCAGTTCTGGGCTCACCTTGTTTCAGCCTCGTTGTAAACTTAGCACCATGGGAGGAAGGGCATTCTCCCAACTCATCTTTTCATAATTTTTTTTCATCTTTTCATGCTTATAACTTATGAGGCCTTCTATTAATCTGTATTTTTATTATTTATTTTGTATTCATTTTTTGTGTATTTCATGTTCCACTGTGTTCTGATGCTCTTGTTAGCACTTTGAGTCTGAGAAAAGCGCAATATAAATAAAATGTATCATTATTATTATTATTATTATTATTATTAATATTCACAGATTAAATTCAGGCTTACTTTAACATATAAAAATATATTGTATAATCAAAAGTGATACAAAATGTAAAACTTTGTAAAATAGCATCTAAGACATTAAAATACTTTTAAGGGCCTTACATTTCTCTAAATTGATTTATCAGCTTTAAGACACCCTGTTTATCCTTATTTTTAGGTTGCTTTGGATAAAAGGCTCTTGTAAATAAAGACATGTAAATGTAAAAAAAAAACTGCCTAATGGAAATGTGAGGCAACAATTCAGCTGCCTATACTATTGGATGCACCCATAAATAAATGTATTCTTTCAGCAGTGCGCAAACTTCTTTTTCACTGCTGTATGTCACCGTCATTTTACATTGCGGAAACATGCAAAAGAATAAAACAAGCTTTTGAGGTAGAATGACATGAACATAAGGAGATTAAGACCTGTGTAAAATGAATAATTCAACCATTATTATTATATTATTTATTGACCTAGACCACAACACTGCTTTTCAAAAGACGTTGAGCACTATACAGGAGTATCTTGGTCAATTTTGTTGATTTTCTCATTGCCAGCTTTCTAGCATTCTACCAAAAATGTATTTAGCTGGGCAAACAAAATTTAGTCATTAATTTTATTTAATTTCAAGAGTAAGGTCTTTTGTGTTTTATATTTTAGAGAATTTTCAATTAAAAAATTTAAATTTTTACATGTTTTACTTTTTAAAACACAGCAGAAATCCTGCACAAAGAGCACAGACACAAACAGGTCTCTTACTAGGAACTTGCGTTTCTGTTTCCAGTGAGGGCCCTGGGCGTTGGTGTGCCGATGAGCCTCCGTCACCATACGAATGAGCTCCCACTCCGATACGGTGGGCTCAGGTCGATTGTGTAGCGTCTTCACAATCTCCTCTTTCTTTCTCTTCTCCCGGTTTTCTTCAATCAGTCGCCTCTTGGCCACACGCTTTGAATCATCCAGCACCACTGCCACAGACATAAATCACTCATTTAATACTCTCAAGGCTAAACAGGAAATGATAGACAATCTTATGTAATGCTATTATGTGCTAGCAGATTATAGCTGTCGCTTTCAACGGCCACGTTTAAAGACCTACTTTTTTGACAAACAAGTGTCATGTCATTTTATTTATTTATGTATTTATATACTGTACATATATTTTTTTTACATACATAGAAACCTTAATAAAAATCTGTTAAATACTTGGTAATGCTTTAGACCAGAGATGCCAAAAGTAGGGCCTGCAGGCCAAAGTTGGTCCACAGTAACCTTTGATTTGGCCCACCATCCCAACCGACAAGAGAGGAAGAATGGTGGGGATGTGTTTGGGTTGAATGCCTTTGATAGAGAGCATTATTTTGATTTGATCGTAACCCTTTATTATTATGATTTTTTGTTTTATTGCTGAGCTACAAAAAAAGTCAACTGAAATTAAATGTTGTAAATGATTCAGAATTTAAAAATGTAAAATATATCACTTGACTATGCACAAGACACCGGCGAGCAAATCAAGGCAGAGGTAGGTGCACTATACATCATTAGGTAATATGATTAGAATCAATGTTTTCTAGTTATTTTTAAATGTTAGCAAATAAATTTGGAAATGACCCATGCCAAATTTAATGTTATATGATGTGATATATTCGGTTTTGTTTATATTCAGCCCGCATACCCGAATCAAGTTTCATCTTTGGTCCTTTATAAGAAAAAGTTTGGGCACCCCTGCTTTAGACAAATGTTCTGGCTTTAGATAAGTCACTAATAAGTCTAATGTAAATAAAATGAAATAAAATATGTGGGTGTCTTTTGTATAGTATAATAAAAATGTGTGTAAAAAGTTTCTAAAAATATTAAATAAAATATTAATAATTAATAAATTGATTAATAAAAATACAGTCATTTATAAATGTATAGCATTTATTTTTGTTTTATTCTATATATTTACTTTATTTCAATTCAATCAATTCAAGTTTATTTGTATAGCACTTTTCACAATAATTATTGTTTCAAAGCTTTACAAAAGATGCACATCATTGCATTAAAATCAAAATCAAAAAAGTAAAGGTTAGTAGTTACCTAACACTTTAAAAAAGTCATCAAATAAAATAAGTATATAGTTTGTGTGTGTGGACACTCACAGTCCATGGCCATGCCCACTGAGATGCATTTCCTGAAGCGGCACAGCTGGCACTGGTTGCGGGTGATTTTGTCAATGATGCAGCAGCTGTCATATTTACAGGAATAGGACGGGTGAAGGTTTTTCTGTATTGTCCTCCTGAAGAAACCCTGTGCACAGAGAGAAGAAGGCACCTAGTGATTAAATACAGACTGATCATGAGTCAAGCACTTCAGAAGCTGGAGGTCTCACCTTGCAGCCCTCACATGTGATGCAGCGGTAATGATAGCCGGTGGCCTTGTCTCCGCACACCACACACGGCTCATCTTTCTCAAGATAACTGGGAACATACCCAGGAACAGAGATGCTCTTCTCTAAAAGATGAGGAGACAACAGGCGATTGCAGCAGAAAACAAACACACACAACCTCTACATCCCTGTAGATATATTTGGGGTTTTGACTGCAGTGACACCAGATTCTTACCGGACGTGCTGTTCATAGAGCATTGACTATTCTTTCTTTTCCTCTTCACTCCATTTGGCCATCTGACAAAAAGAGAATGGAGATATATATGAAGAGTTTAGATGCAAAAACCTCTAAATGCCATTTAATATTCTAAAATTAGCCTTTTTGTCCGATTTAACTTTTATAGTGACGAATAAGCTCTTTTCGTTGCTTTTAAAGTGAAATGCTTGAACATAAACATAGGAGGCTGACAAAAAAATGCTCATTTTAGGAGAAAATTCAGATGGCATTTTGAGGTTTTTGCATCTGAACTCTTCATATTTATACACACACACAGTGTGAAGTCAAAATGAATGGTCCTTCTGTTAAATTTATATTCTTTAAAAATATTTCCCAAGTGATGTTTACTGGAGATTTTTTTTTTAAAACAGATTTATGAACAAAGTTTTAATGACTAATTCCAAAAAACAAATTTCTTTTGTCCATGCTACGATGCCAGTAAATAATATTTTACTAGTTTTACTAGATACTGGTATTCATAAGTGAATTTTAAAAGTCAATTAAAGCTTTTACTTTGGAAAAATTGTTGTTGCAGTTGGTAGCACAATCGCCTCACAGCTCGAAGATCATTGGTTTCAGCCTCGGCTGGGTCAGTTGGTATTTCTGTGTGAAGTTTGCATGTTCTCCCGGTGTTCGCGTGGGTTTACTCCGGGTGCTTCGGTTTACCCCACAAGTCCAAAGACATGTGGTATATGTGAATTGGGTAAGCTAAATTGTTCGTAGTATATGTGTGTGAATGAGTGTGTATGTGTGTTTCCCAGTACTGGGTTGCAGCTGGAAGGGCATCCGCTGCGTAAAACATATGCTGGATAAGTTGGCGGTTCCTTCCACTGTAGTGACCCCAGATTAATAAAGGGACTAAGCCGAAAAGAAAATGAATGAATGAATGAATGAATGAATGAATGAATTTATTAGGCTAATTTTTCCAAAGTGAAAGTTTTAATATATATATATAAATAAAATCTTCAGTGGCTTATAAAAAATACCAGCCAAAATAAACAGAATTTTACTTAAGTGATGTGGAAAAAATGCGTACAAATCCTAATTTGTATAAATATTTCAAATTTCATTAAAATACTTATTATTAGAATATTAGAATTTTAAAACATGGCCTACTTTCTTCATTCTCATTTTATAAATTGGTGCATTTCATTGGTGAAAAACAGGCTTGTGAAAGTATATAGAAAATTACAGTCTGGATTATTTCGAAACACAGAGGGGTCAGCCACACACAAATATATTCTGACAATTAAGCAAAATACTTTCAAACAACAAATAAACAATTTATTTCTTATTTCTTAAATTTGTAACATTTAATAGCATACACTAAAGATTTAGAGCAAATTTAAACAAAGAAACAAAGAAGACATAAACTAACACACATTAAGGGTGAAAAAATAAAATAGGAACACATCAAAAACAGCTAAATAAACAGTTTATCAATAAAACATTCAAACTCTTCCAAATAGCGCAACATCCTCACATTCATTAATGTGCAGTTAAAAAAAATTCTGAGTATCCTACACGAGTATGGCATGATTGATCCTTGTACAAAAATATTTCAACATCTGATTTATTAGTCCACACAAAACAGCACAAGGGTGAGCGGGTAACATAAATGCACGTGATGACCACGCGGTGGCACTGTTTTAAAATAATTTCCCACTGCATTTTTTACCTCAGTTGACCGCCAAAATGTGTCTATCAACAGTGTTGCATCACCTTGTAAAACCGAAAGAACAGCAACAGACCAAAAGAACAAACCAATTTACGTGACTACGAAACCACAATAAAACACACACATTTTCAGGCGGACGCTCGCTAGTGAACACCACCAACAACAAACCCTTATCTACACTCGATGTGGAGGTTATGAACTTCCTAGCAGCCCGGAACACAGTCCAACTCACGTGTGCCAATGTTTGTGGTGGTGTGTATATTTGCCCAAACACATGAACACACACACGCTATCCAAATGACTCAACGTTATAATTACGAAGACACTAGTGCTACACAATTCATTTACTCCATGAAAATAAGATTACATTTCAAACGACCAAAATATGACAACATACTACACTCAAACTCCACAACGTGACTGCAAAACACTGCAGATTAACAATCCCGTGCAATATATTCAAATGCATTTCCACATCATTACTGAAGTGGGATTTAAGTATCATTAAAAACACAGATCACACACACACACACACACACACACACACACACACATGAGAGAAACAGGCACCACTGACAGCAATGAAATAATATTTTCCTCTCTTCCAGCAGATCAATAGACATGACTGCACAAACAGGGGAATGGGATGGATGAATTGATGGAGAAAGAGCATTTATATTCTGACCTGTTGACATAATGGGGCTGTAAGATGTGCATGACTGCCGTCTCCCTCCTCTTGCCAAGCTGTCAGCAAATCTATCTGCGGTAACAGGGACTCTGAGCTGGTAGGATGGCACTTCTATCTCTCTCCCTCTCTATCTTTCTCTCTCTATCACACACACACACTCCTCCTTTCTGCGAGCTCCACCTCTCCTCCATCACCAACCCTCTGCTCTGATCTGCCTCTTCATTCGCTCGTTATTTTTTGTCTGGCAGAATGACACACGATGAAGCAAAGGACTCTCTGCCAGCTGTGTTTAGACAACTGCTAGCGTGTTGTCACTTACACACACTTCAGATACTTATAATCAGCTTCAGAGATTCTAGCATATTAATGCACTCGTGAATAAATCAGAACGGTGTTGGAGCCAAACGCAGCACTTTACATCTTCAGAGCATCGGTTCAGTGCGCAAACATTTTGTCTGTTTGTTTGTTTTTTAAGAACGCTGAAGCTCTGAGACTATAACTGAATGTATGATTCTTAAAGAATATATGCATATCAGAATCATGTTAATAAAATGTATTAATATTAGATATTTTATATCTATTTCTCAGTACTGGTTTGTGAATGGAAGGGCATCCGCTACATAAAACGTATGCCAGAGTAGTTGGCGGTTCAATCCGCTGTGGTGAACCCTGATAAATCATGAACTAAGCCGAAGGAAAATTAATGAATGATTTTATATGTATATATACTTGTATGACCACATAAAAAGTATGGTAAATTTTTACAATAAGGTTGTATAAGTTAATGTATTTAATTACATGCACAAACGAGTTCATTACAGCATTTATTCATCTTTGTTAACATTAGTTAATGGTAATGAAAGTGTTAGTTCATATCAACTCACAGTGCTTTAACAATAGAATTAACAAGCACAACTATGAATTTTAATAATGCATTAGGAAATTATCATTAATAAATGCTGTACAAGTATTGTTTATTATGAAATCATGAACTAACATTGACTAATGAAACCTTTATGACCCAAAAGTATTACTCTTAATGTTGCATTTTTACAATACTTTTAATTTATTTAATAATACTTGTACTACTTGTAATGATAAGTATATTAAAAAGAATATTAACATTTAATAATAATATTTAAAATATTATTATTGTTCTTTTATTTTTTGAAGATGCGTGCAAATGTAGAGATATAACTTGAGATATAACTTAATGTTATGATACTAATGTTGAGATATAACTTTATTATTAACAGCTGAATCCTAAAAACAAGATTTTCTAACCGCAAATTAATAATTCATTCATTCATTCACATTCTCATTCACACTCATACACTACGGACAATTTAGCCGACCCAATTCACCTGTACCGCATGTCTTTGGACTTGTGGGGGAAACCGGAGCACCCGGAAGGAAACCCACGCAACCACAGGGAGAACATGCAAACTCAACACAGAAATGCCAACTGACCCAGCCGGGGCTTGAACCAGCGACCTTCTTGCTGTGAGGCAAACCTGCTACTCACTACGCCACGGTGGCGCCCCTAGTATTACTCTTAATGTTGTATTTTTTATCATACTTTTAATTTGTTTAATAATACTTCTACTACTTGTAATGATAATTATATTAAAATATGATTAACATTTAATAATAATATTTAAAATATTATTATTGTTATTTAATTTATTTGAAGGCGCCACGGTGGCCTAGTGGGTAGCACATTCGCCTCACAGCAAGAAGGTCGCTGGTTCGAGCCTCGGCTGGGTCAGTTGGCATTTCTGTGTGGAGTTTGCATGTTCTCCCCGTGGTTGCGTGGGTTTCCTCCGGGTGCTCCGGTTTCCCCCACAGTCCAAAGACATGTGGTATAGGTAAATTGGGTAGGCTAAATTGTCCGTAGTGTATGAGAGTGAATGAGTGTGTGTGGATGTTTCCCAGAGATGGATTGCGGCTGGAAGGGCATCCGCTGCGTAAAAATATGCTGGATAAGTTGGCGGATCATTCCGCTGTGGCGACCCCGGATTAATAAAGGGACTAAGCCGAAAAGAAAATGAATGAATGAATGAATAATTTATTTGAAGATGCGTGCAAATGAGATATAACTTTATTATTATTATAACAGCTGAATCTTAAAAACAAGATTTTCTAACAGCAATTAATAATATTTGAAACAAATATTTGTCTATTATAAAAATTATGCTGAAAAAAATATAACAAAAATAATTATATTAACAGTTACATAGTACAGTTAAAAACAACAAATGATTACTGTTAATATTAATAATTCATATTTAATAACAAAAATAATTATTATTATTGCTGTTGTAGTATTATTAATAGCAGTAGTACTTCATTTAAAAATGGTGGTTTCTATATATAACTTTTAATATTTTCATCAATATAATATAGGAGATAACAGACATGCTGAACTCTGGCCATGAACCAGTTAAAACCGTGACTTTCTATCCTCTGTAATCTCTTGCTAAAGCGACACGTGAGCCGATGACACATCAAAGCAAAGTCCACCGGGAGCACGTCGAACTTCCACTTCCTCTTTTTCAATGCCCGCACAGGCTGTCATAGAGAGACGGACAGACAGAGAGACAGAGAGAGAGAGAGGATCGCACACACTCACACTGAATAAGCCTTAAATGCTCACTCACGCGCGCTCGCTGCTAATCAAATTATAGAGGCGTAATTAAATGGCGAGGAGGGCGCAGGACAAATCTGCCTTACAGGGAACCATCTGAAACTGCTCGAGCTGCATAATAATCCCACAAACTGACCCACAGGGCCATGAAACTGAGTGTGGTTTATGTGCATGCAGACACTGACAGACTAGGGGGAAGCGGCACATGTGAGAGACACGTGCTTGAAAACTCAAAACTGCCACACACGCACATTTACACATACACACGCATGCATATGTACATACATATACGCACACAGACACACACACGAACATGGATACATACATGCAAACAATCACACATACACACATGCATACACACACACACATGCTGGTTGCAGACAATCCAGTGACTGTCATAATGATTCAGTGTCCTGAAATGTCCTTTGCTGCCCGGTGGCCCCATCTGCCTTCTCTCTGTCCCGCACTCTAATCTCACTCTTTATTTGTCTTAGTCCTCATCTAATCGTATCGTCTAATCGTAAAACACTTCACACTCTTGGATGGATTGTCATCAGGTACTCTGGATTACAATCAAATTTGGATTGATTAGGGAGAGACACACTGCACACAACAGACAAAACTACTGTTTCTTCAGTATACACCTGTCCATTTAGAGATGTTGGGCTTTTTGGCATTAATAAAGCTGGATTTGCAACTGAATGGACAGAAAACATCCAAAGTACACATTTGCAATCATTTGTCTCATTTTATTAATTTATGTTTGTAACTTTAATTTACAACACGTTTTTAAGAGTGTTTATTCAAAATGAGTTTAGAATTTGCCTGATTTTGTGAAAAATTCTGAATACTTTCTGATTTATGGAATGATAGTAATTGATTAAAAAAAAAGGATTTGGAACCTCTTCATTTTCACTTTTTTATACAGATGTACACAAATCATCAATCAAGTTCCATTAAAAAAATTTGTAATTTGCTTAGGATTGAGATATATATACGGTTGAAGTATATACAGTATATAAGTATATACAGTTGAAGTCAAAAATATTAACCCTGCTGTGAATTTTTTTCTTTTTCAAATATTTCCCAAAAGATGTTTAACAGAGCACAGAATTTTACACAGTATTTCCCATAATATATGTTTTTTCTTCTGGAGAAAGTCTTATTTGTTTTATTTCAGGTAGTATAAAAGCAGTTTTTAAACATTTTGAGATCAATTTTATTAGCCCCCTTAAGCAATATTGTTTTTAGATTGTCTAATTACCCCAACTTGCCTAATTAACTTATTTAAGCCTTTAAATTGCACCTTAAGCTAAATATTAGTATCTTGAAAAATATCTATTAAAATATTATGTAATGTCATTATGGCAGAAATCAGTTATTAAAACTATTAAAATCATAAGTGAATGATAACAAAATTTGTATTTCTGCCCAAACTACCTCTTTCAAGAGCATATTTATCAAACACACACACACTTAGGTTTGTTTTTTAAATTGCATATGGGGACATGCCGTAAGTTGTTTTTTTATGGTACAAACTGTATTTTCTATTGCCCTACACCTAACCGTCCCCTTTAGAGGAAACTGTGCAGTTTCACTATCTGTAGGTAAAAAAAAACATTCTGTATCATTTAGAAGCATGTCCTCATAATTCACCCACTCCTTGTGATACCCATGTCATTATCCATAATTGTGTCCTGATTCGCTCAAAAAATATTTAGTTGCTTGTTCAAACTATAAAAAATTAGCCGAAACACAGTTTTTGAGTATTTTTAGTGGTAATTTACCTTAAAAACTTGAACACAAAAATGTAAAAACCATTAAGTTAACTTAATCAATAGCATTTAGACAAGACAAAGATGTGTGGAACCCAGAATTATTTACAGTGTATGTCACAAAAGATGTACGCAGACAGAAAGTGAGAGTGAGAGAGAGAGAGAGAGCAAAAAAAATGACTAACAGCAGGCACCACCAGGACACAGATATGTTCATCCACAATGCACAAAAAGAAGAGCATCTGTTATTGGAATGAAGCAGCAAGAAAAAAAGTAAACTTAAATGTTATTTAAATCTAAATAGAGTTTTTTTTTACAATTTACTACTAATATTCACTGTGTTTACCATGTATTTTTGTCATATGTGCATGTTCTTTTTAATGTAAACTTTATAAATGCTTTGGTAATACATTTGTAACATTTGCTATGCATATAAAGGAATTATTAAATTGAATTGAGAGAGAGAGAGCGAAAGAGAGAGAAAGTCATGCTAATAATGCAATTATTGAATTGAATTGAACTGAACTGAACTGAATTGAATTGAATTGAACTGAATTGAATTGAGAGTCACTCACTGAGTCTCATCTCCTTCTGGCAGGTTGTGCTCCTGCTCTGTGTTTTCCATTCACCTTGATTCCATCCAGTATCCAATCACAGCAGACTGAGGCGGACTCGACCCTCTGCACGTCAGCATACGATCAGCTCACGGTCGCTCATTCAGCAGCTACAGGGCGCCACTGCTGCAAACAAAAACAGCACATTTGTGCAATCAGATCCTGCAAGGTCTGGAGGCTCATGGCAGCGTCTGGACACACGGTGGTGCACATGTGCATCATATGATCAATGGTGAACTCCTGCCCTCAGAGCTCAGCCTCTCATTACAGGGCCAAACTGATAAATGCACATCCCTCACGCCTCCGTGCTAGTTTTCCATTGCTGATCTGGAGCTGATAGGGATTCATTGTGCAAGGTCAATAACGCTGGCGTTTCCAGCACAACCGTTCAGCCTCGTGTCTAATTATAGGAAAGCAGAACTGGGTTATTCCACAACGGATGAGCTCTGTATTTAATATTTCAGCAGTTCAACATATCTTGGGATTAACTGAGGGGTTTTTTTTTACATTTGAGAGATTTTACAGAAGGTCGTCACACTTTCTTTTTTTCTGTCTTCTTCTGTGGTGAGGTGCATTATCACCTGTGTGTCGCACCTTAGGATCTCACCTTTGTAAATGTTCAATAAAGCACGTCGAATGTGAAGAAGTGTGAAGTACCGTATGAGGCCAAAACTCAGGACATAGTTTTCTCAACAAGAACAGAACATGAACTCAACACTTTTTACTAAACGTCCTGATTTTTTTGTTTGTTTGCTTGTTTTATAGACTTATTGGCTTCTGATTGGTCACCACAGGGTTCCAGTTATAATCTACACTATCAGTACTGCTTCTTTGTTTTCTTTGGCATTTGTTATTTTTGTATATGCCTGTATGTATTGTCAGCCAACTATTTAACTTTATTTTGTTATCACATATATGTATTACATGATTACGTTATTTATTTTATGATATATATTTATATAACATGTAGAACAAATATTTTCAAATTTAAGTGCTTTACTTAAACTTTTAAGTTTATTAAATTTATTATTTAAGTCCTTTACTCACATATATATATATAGGCCAGAGGGAGAATGGCCAGACTGGTTCCAGCTGATAGAAAGGCAACAGTAACTCAAATAACCATTTGTTACAACTGAGGAATGCAGAAGAGCATCTCTGAACTATACGTCCAACCTTGAGGCAGATGGGCTACAGCAGCAAAGACCACACCGGGTACCACTCCTGTCAGCTAAGAACAGGAAACTGAGGCTACAATTCACACACTTCTCCAAAATTGAAAAGAAAATTGGAAAAACATTGCCTAGTCTGATGAGTCTAGATTTCTGCTGCAACATTCAGATGGTAGGGTCAGAATTTGGCATCAACAACATGCAAGCATGGATCCATCCTGCCTTGTATCAGCTGTTACCAGGCTGCTGCTAGTGGTGTAATGGTGTGGGGGATATTTTCTTGGCACACTTTTGGGCCCATTAGTACCAATTGAGCATCGTGTAAATGCCACAGCCCACCAGAGTATTGTTGCTGACCATGTCCATGCCATTATGACCACAGTGTACCCATCTTCTAATGGCTACATCCAGCAGAATAACACGCCATGTCATAAAGCGCGAATCATCTCAGACTGATTTCCCAAACATGACAATGAGGTAACTGTACTCAAATGGCCTCCACAGTCACCAGATCTCAATCCAATAGAGCACCTTTGGGATGTGGTGGAACGGGAGATTTTCATCATGGATGTGCAGCTGACAAATCTGCAGCAACTGAATGATGCTATCATGTCAATATAGACCAAAATCTGAATATTTCTAGTATCTTGTTGAATCTATGCCACAAAGAAGATTGAGGCAGTTCTGAAGGCAAAAGGGGGTCCAACCCGGAACTAGTAAGGTGTTCCTAATAAAGTGGCCGGTGAGTGTATAAACACACATTTTCTAATACATAAATATATAACTGTTCTTTTTAAATTAAAAACATTATGAGCCAGTTATCAAGACCTACCATGCTCAATCACATTTCATTTGATCAGATTTCGATCAGAACAAACTACAGTAGTTCCTCTTTTCCCATTCAATAGTTCTGATCAATAGCTTCTATTGTCACTCTAATGGAACAATCTGATTGTGTGTGTGTGTGTGGGTGTGTACGTGGTGTGTGTGTGTTAACACAGGCACTGCAGTAGCCTTGGCCACAGCTTCATACATAACCTTCCCTCAGGAAATCTGTTCTTTAAATCTGACTCATGCGACCATGAAGCTTTGAACATACAGCATTCAGTAACAACTTAAAACACGAGAGCACTCTTTCAGATGACCATACCATACCCATTTATCCTCTAACATTCAAAATCACTAACAAGACCAAAAGCAGCTCCATTCTGTGGCTTTCTGAACTCATTCAAGAACAGACAGAGGACGTACATTTGTATACAGCACATGCACACAGTCCATATGGCTAAAACACATTTGGCAGAAAAGGACTCATGGGATGCCAAGAAAATGACTGGATTCGCAAAACAACATTGACCTCGCTCACTTCCTCCTTGGTGAAGTAGACCACTATAGGCCTGCTTTCCACCTCTCATTTATTGTCAATGGGGAAATAAACCAAGCAGAAACCTATCAAGAATCCAGCATCGTATGTTTAGAATTAAATAAGAGAAACCAGACAAGTGCCTTGAGTGTTGAGTTCCTTTCACTGTGATGTTGTGGGCATTAGTCAGAATATACGAGTCTGGGCAGATATTCTTGGTACAGCAGTTGAATAGCTAAAACTGTGTAACCAAAAGAGAAAGATTTCTGAAATGGGTCTCATTCACTAAATACAAGTTTTGTGTTTATGGTTTCTGTAACCTAAAAGTCACTTTTATTTTATAATATACAAATAAATAGTTTTTTTTCTTATTTAAACAGTTTAAACAACAGTCAACAATGCAGATATATATATATATATATATATATATATATCTGCATATATATATATATATATATAGACTCTGTGGGTCTGCAGAGCACGTGAGACTGTCTGTGGGAGTGTTGACAGGTCTTGCGCACATAGAACGATTTGAGAAGATTTTCCAATACTTAATAAATCGTGGATGTTTGGTTATTGGGCAGATACAATTATTCTTTAAGGATGTTAACAACAGTAAAAATAAAAAAAAAGTGCAATTTAAAGGCTTAACTAGGTTAATTAGACAAGTTAAGGTATTGGGTAAGCTAAATTGTCTGTAGTGTATGTGTGTGAAGGAGTATGTATGGTGTTTCCCAGTGTTGGGTTGCAGCTGGAAGTGCATCCGCTGCATAGAACATGTGTTGGATAAGTTGGCGGTTCATTCCACTGTGGCAACCCCAGATTAATGAAGGGACTAAGCCGAAAAGAAAATGAATTAATGTTTTTTTTTTTATTGAAAACTGCTTTTATTCTAGAGGAAATAAAACAATTTTGTCTTTATTATAGGAAATACTGTAAAAATTCTTGCTCTGTTAAACATAATAGGGGGCTAATATTTTTGACTTCAACTATAGAGAAAAAATTGTTCTTTAAGTTGTGATAAAAGTATACATTTATGTGGGCAACATTGTGACTTTGACAAGAAAAATCAGGTATGTTTGAGCATTCTGATGTTTTTAAGGTCACATCTTATCATCATGTCCTGTTTTTGGTTTCTTTAGATGTTTTCGGTCTGTGTTGGGTTCGTTATTTAAGACACCTGAAAAACTGTCGCATGACAAAATTCCTGAATTAAGCATAATTATGTTTTGCTGGATGTACAACAGTGGATGAAACGTCTCAGACACGTCTCAGACATTCTTTAAAAGATTGAAGCCATGCGCTCAAAAAAGTAGGCCATGGGAATTCCCTAAAACTGAGGCGTGTATTGTGCACATGATCACCAAAATCCGCACTTTTGGGATATTACATTAAACAAAAATGGTATGCTATGGATGCATGTCAACACAGAATCTTCATCTGAAAGTCTTTACCATTTACTGCTCTTACCCCGGTAGACGAGGCAGACATGAAGACAGCAATCTCACATCTAAAATAAGCAAATGACATAAAATGTAAGGTAGCCTTAGATAAGTGCTGAAATAAAACTGGATCTATCTCCAAGCAAAACTGATTACCAGATCAGTTTTTGTTGCTTTTATTATTAAACATATTGTACTGCTGGTCTCATGACATAAAGTTTGAAATAAGTACAGTAAATAAGTGAGATTTTGAGCCAAACTTAAAGGCCCTTGTATACACCTTCTGGGTTACACCTTCTGATTTCACCAAGTAGGATCTAACATCTACAATATGTTGATCCTTGAACAACATTCCAATTAGCCAATCAGAATTAAAGGATTTGTTTACAGTTTATGTAAACTACAGGCTTACAGTTAAGCCTGGTTTATACTTCTGCATCGAGTGATCGGCGTGACCCATGATGCATGCAATGCGCGTAGACATGCATTTATACTTCTGCACACTGTTTGTGTTGCTCTGCAATAATACTTCTGAAAAGCTAATTGGCACTGGGTTTTTATATTCCTGTGTCGAGTTTCTTTGCTGGTGTTTATGTACAAGTGGCTCAAAATCACTCATTCAGAGGTGGGAACCAACAGACGTGCAACAACTTTAATCATAAGGTAAACACAAAATAACAGTTTCCATCTAGAGCTCCTTCATGGCACTCTAAAATTGTAAACACTCGCTCCATCGGTCTCATGCGGCTCTCACCCCAGCCCACACTTGTCAGCGCTACAAAGCCGACCAATCACAGAGCTTGCGCTACGTGTCGTTGCAATGTGTAGTTACACTTTTTGAGAGGTGCGCATCAGCGATGGCCACTGCGAGGGCTATGCGACCACACGCAGGCTGCGCCGGAACATCTGCGTGCAGAAGTTGAAATCAGCTTTTAAGGGTTTTGTGCTTGTACATGATTGCTTTACAACTATTATTCCCCTCCTTGATTTTGGAAATAACTTAGTTGGGTTTGGGATAGGGATTAGGCATGGATAAAATTTTCAAAATTGACATGATGACATTTGATGTTAATCCAGGATCGCATCGTACTTCACAAAATCACAGCCACCAATCTTCTGCTGTGAATATCTATCTATCTATCTATCTATCTATCTATCTATCTATCTATCTAT
>CAIGQQ010004433.1:2066233-2107446 GCA_903798035.1 Danio albolineatus | reverse complement strand
ATCTATCTATCTATCTATCTATCTATCTATCTATCTATCTATCTATCCATCCATCCATCCATCCATCCATCCATCCATCCATCCATCCATCCATCCATCCATCCATCCAATCTGCAAGAGCTTAATGGTGACATTTCTGTCATGATTTAACATTTCAAAATAACTGTGAAGCTGAAAATGGCATTTACAGTTTTTGCACTTGGAATGAAAAAAAAAATATATTAATCATAAAAATAATTATTAGGCTTTGCTTTAAAAGCGTCTTTTAAATGAGACCAGTTTACTTGGGATGGAAAATTACTTTAGAACAGATGAATTAATGAACTAACTAATTAATGGCGCTTTTATAATTGCCTGGCTCCTGTTTGAAGACAAAAATCAAGTTAATTCTCTTAAACAAGATGTTCTTTTAAATAAGCCTTATTATCATAAACAAGTTGAGCCTCTATAAAAGCGTGTTTTGTTTAAATGATTTAAAGGATTTTGATTTAGTTTTAATAATATAAAAGCCTTGACAAGGCCTTCTTAAACCATTCAGTAACCTTCTGCTTGTTACTGTGGTAACGGTCTTTCCATTCAACCCTACTCAGAAGTGAATGTTGATGCAGCGGAATGATTATTCCAGGTAATGACATCTGAGGTCAAGAGGGTTAAACACAAACGTATGAAATGTATGCTTTATGCCCTCCATGTGCTCATTGTGCAGTCGATAGCAATTGAGAGCGTGATCCCTGTAACACTCAGATGAGTCACAGCAGCATATAACATTCTCAAGGAGGAAATGTGACGAACGGGGTGAAGAATCTGATTTAACCATCACATTGTGATTAATGAACTTGCTAGCGGAGAGTCAAGCTGACAAGTGACGAGTGAATGAGACATGGCAACTGTAGTTCATTGTGAAACACTTCATGGCTTCGAACACATCAAATTAGACTCGCTGAACCATCAGCATGATTACTCTATTAAATGTATAGCAGATCGTAGAAATGACAATATCTAATCACCAGTTCAGATGTCTAAATCCAGTCGTGATGTGAACTAAAATCTGTGCCATCATCTGCACATCCTCGAGATGCTCCAGGCTTGCTGACCTTTTGAGTAAAGAGTATGATGACAAAAGAATCTCGTACTGGCCTTTAACATTAGGTCATGAAACTAAGCTAGACATGAATCATGAGTTACTGCTGTGCTCAACCTAAACTTGTGATGTGAAATGCCATTTACAATAGCCATTTTCTGTAACCGCAAAGAGACCTTTGTATATATTTTTGATCAGCAACCATAATAAGCTAGTTCAAAAAATGCAAACTGACGCAGCTGGGGTTCGAACCAGCGACCTTCTTGCCGTGTCGCCCTACGGCTCACATTAATACTGTGAAAAGAAAATATTTCAAATTTGCCTTTTTTAAAATTTTAGTTGATAAAGTTGATACCTAAATTTAAAGTTGATACCTAAAGCTAAAGAAAGTTAATAATAAGTTAGGTTGGATAATAACATTTCTCTAGGGCGCCATGGTGGCGGAGTGGGTAGCACGATCACCTCACAGCAAGAAGGTCACTGGTTCGAGTTTTGGTTGGGACAGTTGGCATTTCTGTGTGGAGTTTGCATGTTCTCCCCAGTCGCGTGGATTTCCCTTCAGGAATAAATTTTTTGTAACCTACCGTTTCAACTACCTGACCCGCATGGTCTTTGTTTTACCCATAACCAAATTCATTCAATCATTTTCTTTTCGGCTTAGTCCATTTATTATTCTGGGGTCAACACTGCGGAATGAACCGCCAACTTATCCAGCATTTGTTTTACGTAGCGGATGCCCTTCCAGCTGCAACCCATCTCTGGGAAACATCCATACACACACATTCACACTCATACACTACAGACAATTTAGCTCACCCAATTCACCTATACCACATGTCTTTGGACTAGTGGGGGAAACCGGAGCACCCAAAGGAAACCCACGCAACCACGGGGAGGACATTTAAGCTCCACACAGAAATGCCAACTGACCCAGCCGATGCTCGAACCAGCAACCTTCTTGCTGTGAGGCGAACGTGCTTATAAGCCACTGTGGCACCCCATAACCAAATCATAAATAAATAAAGACAAATTATACACAAAGTGCCACCCGTCAATCATTTTTTCCGCAGGACTCTGGCATAGATAGTCAGTGTGATCTGTGTCGTTATAATGGCGTGGACAAAGTTGGTTGGTAAAAAAGGTGCATAACCGACAGTATCTGAGGTTTTCACTAACATTACTAAGTACAAGCGTGAAAGCGAAAGATTTGAAGCAGTGCACTGATGCTGTCACACGTTATCTGATAGATTCAAAAGACCGAAGAGTCGTTAGATAGAGACAAGATTAATTTAATATCATGTTTACTATAATCTATAGTGAGACACGATCCAGTGGTACATCCTCGTGCACTGCTCTTTGGGGTTTAGTACTCGAAGCACCCACTGAGATAGAGCTCAGACGAGCGCATGACAGTGTGTGTGTGTGTGTGTGTGTGTGTCTATGTGGTCACGTGATATGCGGAATAGTGTGGACGGAGGGCTGTTCGGAAATGCTAGATAAAACACCAGTGTGGATGTGGATCGTTTTTGTTCTAAAATGCCGTTTAAAAACTAAGACGTATAAGTGTAAACGAGGCCTAAGTGTGTATTTTTGCGAGCGGGTTTGCAACAGGGGGCGGGGCTGAGGATAGCAGTGCCGGCTCAGCATAGTGACGTCTATCGGCCATCGGCAATGGACGATGCCATTATCTATCGACCCAAGCCTACTCAGTAGTACATTTTTCAAAATAAATAATATATTGTTGAAAACAAAAATGCAGATTTGATTGCTGCAGTGTGATTATCATACTTTCAAAAGATTAGCGAAGCCCCTATAGTCTTTGGTTTAACACCAGTTTGCAAACATCAGCACAGATCATTAAGCAATTTTTGATTCATTTTGTCATTCTCAAAGAGATTCACCCAATTTACTCATCCTCAGGTTATCCAATATGCAGGTGCCTTTCTTTCTACAGTAGAACAATAGAGAAGATTTTTAGCTGATTCTTACTATGTGCTTCTTATGAGGTAGTCAATGGTTATAGTTTTTTAGGTTAAAAATAAACAAATCAATAGCCATGGCTCCTGGAGACAGACTGTGTTGTTTAAGGGAAACAATCGGTTTGAGCATGAAATTAAACATGATTTGTCTTGTGCAAGTGTTCTGAGCACAAACTTTCTGTCGCTTTGTTGTCAAATCTGCATCATAGATTACCTGAAGGTAAATAAATTAACAGGAAATTGTCATTTTCAGGTGAATGATCACTTTAATATGATTACATGCAATTTCTTTTGACATTTATAAAGATGAACAGTAAACATTGGTTTACTAATGGGTGGGTACATTAAAACAGAAACAACCTCCCAATTTTGAAAGCGTACAATGTGTGATAAATGAGAAAAAAGATCCATGGCTTTTGAAAATCAATATTGAATTTTACAAATACATTTTTTTAATCTTTAATCTCAGTCTTTCAAAGATTTATCATTAAGTTCTACATACAGTAATTTCCATTTCTTTTTCTTTTTTTATTATTTTTGGCACTGCAGGACATATCAAAGGTTACCACCATCCAACTTTGCCCTAGTTTACGCGTCTCTGCTTTAAAATATGCCACTGATCCAGACAACCTGAATGGACAAACGCAAATCCACTCATAAAAGAATAGAAGAACAGACTTGGAGCATGAATGAGAAAACAAGGCTAACCTTTTGCATACGCTATGGTCCGATTTCCCATCAGGTTACAGGGTTGTGTCAGGCAATGTAAAGAACTGCATTTAGTGACGAAGTCAGAGTCAGATCATGTTAAGTCTGAATAAATATTGTAAAAGCTTCTCATGTGTTTTCACAATGTAAAGGAGCACTTCTTTACCTCATCTAGCTCTGCAGTGTTAGAGCGCCTACACTACCCCTAAAGTAAATCTGCTTTTTCAGTTCATGTTTGATACGGATGCAGAAAAATCAGGTTGTTTGGTCGTAATGCAACACAAATCCATTATTTGAGTTTGTGCTTACAGCAGCCCTTGATCCCCTCTGAGTCTACAAAACACAAGCTTTAGGTCCATGAGGTCCATGGCACCAGCTGGTTAAGCATTAGATTTAAGGTTTAGCTGGGGCTTAGCAGGACTGCTGGTCCGGGGAAGAAATGGAGAGCATAAAGTGATAAAAACCAGTATAACATAAAGACAGGAACGAGCTGGAATTACGTCCACTGGCTATGTCCCAAGAGTTCCTGAAGGTACAGTGAGCACGTGGTCCGGCCCAAAAAACAACACACCCTGGGTTACACAGTAAACATTAGAGTCACAAACAAACTGGTCATTCATTTATCATATACTGTAGGGCTGCCTCAAGTCCCTCAGCGACAAAAGCAGATTTGTTTGCTGTGAAAAGAAAATTATAAAATTCTGAGATCATATGAAAGGACAAATGTGCTTCTATTAATCTATTTTAATCATTCCTAAATTTGTTTGGCACTACTATTGTTTATTAAACCTTATATAACACACAGTGAAAAATCCAACTCAGTTTAAAATTGTAAGTTAGGTGGTATTTTTAAGCTCAGAGTTGAATTTACTCATGTTTGGAACTGTCTGTTCAATGAAAGTAAAAAATTTAGTTGAGAAGACTTTACATTAGGCATGGGACAATAACTGTTTTCAAGTTATACCGGAAAAGTCAAGGTTTTCATACTGCCAAAATTTTCTGCTATACCATTTCTAAGGTATTTGTACGATTTTTTATTTACTTTTTTTGTTTGTTTTTTTAGGTGTAAATTGTAAAAAAAAAAAAAACTGTATTTTTCAAATAAATGAAGACAGCAGAAGTCAATGATTGAATTATTCAGCCTGACATGTTTACTGCTCCAAAAAGGGAAAAAGTTTTGTTTTTTACCCAGACATTTAAAAAGAATATATGTTAGAGCAGTAATCACAATACCGTCATACCATGAAACAGTGATATTTTTATCCAAGGTTATCATATCGTCAGAATCTTATACCGGCCGGTGCCTACTTTAGATGTGTATGAAGTGCCAAATTATTCTGTAAAGTAATCGACTTAAACCAGCCTTTTTGGTCAGTTTAAAAAAATAATTTGGCACAACTTCAACCCCTGAAGCTTAATAAACTCAAAATTTATTTGCAGCCGGTTGCTTTAAAATTTTAACTTGACTCAATTTTTTTTTTTTTACAGTTTAGGGTTACATCAATCTATGTTTTAAAAAAAAAAAACGAAAAAAAAAACCAAAACTTGAATTTTCTTACATATATTGCTATATAACTTTAACAACATATATATTTTTGAAGGCAGAATTTCATATATTAAAATTTGAATATATATTTGCTATTTTAATAAACTGGACAGTCAAAATATGCTTCTATAGGCTAGGAATAAACATCTGCCCCTAAAAGATAAGCATGAACAATAAACAAATAACCACTTGCTCTTTATGAATTAAATGGTTAAAAGATCAGGCACAAACAATTAAAAAAATCCTTTAGAAAATGAGCAAAATGCACCAAAGTTAGAGAACCTGAAGGATATGGTGAAATTCTGTATAGACAAATGCTCTCTAATCTCTTTCCAGGTTTCCTTGAACCTCATCAGGCATTAAAGTAGATTTAGAGCTGTTATCTGAACAAACTGAGGCTGCAAAAAGCATAGAATTAAACAATGTCTACAATTCTGAGCAACATGTATTTGAGAAAAAATATATATATTTCATAATTTTTACACATCTTCATTCGTTTTATATGAATGAACATACATTTTCAGATTTTTTAAAAATGAAAGATAATTAGTACTTTCTTCGCTCACATTTATTATCAAAGATGCCAATCATGTTTATCACAACTGCCTATATGAAGAAAAAAACTGTTTATAAAAATGGGCAACAAACTAGTTTTGACAGATTTGCCTCATTTAAGACAAACACAGACCAAAATGGAAAATTAATATTAATAGTTAATATTAATAAATATCTATATATTTTCTAATTACCAAAATTTCTTACTGCCCCCAGTGATGCAAGTCTACAACAAGGCCTGCTTACTTAGTTCTACTAATTTGTGAAAGTGTGGTGCTGTTTTGCCCAGTACGCAGTGCCCTATAGACACGCAATATAGATATCATGTGTCAAATGCAGATCAGTCCAGTGGAAATGGATCTATAAGGAGATATCAGCTCTCTACAGGGACCTTGATGTTACACAAAACAACATGGATATGCTGAGAAACCAAGAGGGCATGCTGAGATCTCTTCCCTTTGAGTATTCCTGGAGGATTTTCAATGTCATCTATGCATTTCAAAGCTATGCAGCTTTTACTACAATAAGCTACTTTTCAGACTTGTACTGTCTGCTACAGAGCTTTTGATTGTTGTTGTTGTGTCACATTATGTTGCATAAGCAGCTGTGTATAATCAAACTTGTGCTTTTAAAATCTCCTCTCTTTCTCATGAAAAGTCTGATTCATTTGCAGAAAGAATAATTACAATAAATTAACCATTTGAATGTAAATGATTTACCATTTCATGGCGCTACTGTACATAATAGAAGACATTGTGACTCAAAACAGTACATGTAAACAACAGTGTGAAAGACAAAATTATGTTTATTAGAGATAATTTCATGCTGCTTGTTTCTTTTTCATTTAAAAAAATTTAAGACTTTTAAGGAATGTTGTTGTGACACTTGCTTCACTATCAGACCTTCATTTATACTTTTCATTTCGTTTTCAAACTGCTCAAATTTAAAGCATTTAGAGAAAATATTTGTCTATGTTTTTAAATATGTATTTATACTGAGACTATAATGATTAAAAATAATAATAAAAAGGTAACTGACACAGTGCAACAGATACTCATTTTGCAGGCGTCACTTGAATTCAAAATGACCTTACAAAACTGATTTCATACAGACTTATGAGCCAGCATAGTATTATATATTCTTACAAGAAATGACATCAAAAGGGGGAGAAGTTGGTAAATAATTTGTCTTTTTTTTAAACTTTCAGACATCATCTTCATTTTCTTAAGATGTCAATAAATTGATTGCACAAGAATAAGTGATATCAGTAAACAATACATCTATGCTTTCTTCAAAAACTGAAGGACCTCAGCAGACAGGATGACACAATTGGGTTCAACACTTTTTTTTTACTGGCCTGATCTGACCAGTGGTTGAGATTTTTACTTGCCCTGCCAAAATTTCCACTGGCCCCACCAAACAAAAAATTGTTGAGAGCTATTTCTTAGCCTTATATTTTAAATAAAAAATAATTTGAGTCAAAAACAACGTCTGTGAATCTAGAATTTAAATATTTAAAAAAATGTTAATAAATGTATAATGAGCAACCTTTTTGTGCAATCAAAAAGAGCACTATGAAAAATGTGCAAGTATTTTGTTGCAATTCTAAAATATTTAACAAAAGGTGGTTGACTTGCTAAACTGATGGCAAACTGTGCAAAACACAATTTTTTTTCATTGTGTTGTACCCATGTAAATGTCTGCTTTCTGGAAGTTAGAAACAGGCGTTTTCTTTTAGCCTCATAATTTGATGTTGTCATCTCTGGGCTCTTTTGCCATTGGTCTTTTCAACATCCAATCAGAAAAGCAATATGGTATTTATGACATCACAGGGAAGGTAGTATTTAAAGGCTTTAAAGCACAATCTGTTTTTTCAATACTATGACTGTATTTGCATGCAATTGACAAATAGTCGCATTAATTAAAAATCCAACTTTAGTGATAAGGCTGCACTGGGCCGATCAAGGCCAGTAACAATCCTGTCTACTGTCCTGAGCATCTCTCACCCTGGCCACGGGCCATCGGGCTTTCCTTATTGTTGAGCCTTGCATTAAAATGTTCATAGTGCTTGTTCCCTTCAAATGTTCCATGGACTCATTTTTACCACAAAACATGGCTTACATATGCTGTAGTAAAAGCCGAAAGACTGTTAAATGAATGTAGAAGATCAGTTACACCTGATTCACACAGGGCGTCATCGCTTCTCATTCATTTTCAATGGGTGACGTAAAGCGCTGCCGAACTAAATTGTGGATCCATCGGTGCCAATTCAGCTGCAGAAGTTGGAATTTCTTAACTTTCCAAGTGCCAATGGATACGTAAGCAAATAAGATCACTTTATGCAAATACACCAGCTCAGACAGTAGTCAATTGCAAACTAATTTCATTGGTTAATGCTGCTATGACGATTCCATCAGCCCCAACTTCAGACATGCTCTCCATCAAGCGTTGACACTGAAGCCCCATGTGAATCGGCCGTTAATCATATTTAGGCCCACATGGCAGATTTTTTTACCCCATCATTGAATCTATTAAGGGCATAGTGGGTAGCACAATCGCCTCACAGCAAGAAGGTCACTGGTTTGAGCCTCGGCTGGGTCAGTTGGCATTTCTGTGTGGAGTTTGCATGTTCTCCTCGTGGTTGCGTGGGTTTCCTCCGGGTGCTCCGGTTTCCCCCACAGTCCAAAGACATGTGGTACAGGTGAATTAGGTGAGCTAAATTGTCCGTAGTGTGTGTTTGTGAGTGAGTGTGTATGGATGTTTCCCAGAGATGGGTTGCAGCTGGAAGGGCATCCGCTGCATAAAACAAATGCTGGATAAGTTGGCGGTTCAATCTGCTGTGGCGACCCCGGATTAATAAAGGGACTAAGCCAAAAAGAAAATGAATGAATGAATGAATTAATCTATTAATTGACTTATGTAAATGTGTGTAAATATATGTTTATTAATTTTCATTCATCCATTTTCTTTTCGGCTTAGTCCCTTTCTTAATCCGGGATCACAAAAGCGGAATGAACTGCCAACTTATCCAGCTTATGTTTTATGCAGCGGATGCCCTTCCAGGTGCAACCCATCACTGGGAAACATCCATACATTCTCATTCACACACATACACTACGGACAATTTAGCTTACCCAATTCACCTGTACCGCATATCTTTGGACGTGTAGGGGAAACCGAAGCACTCAGAGGAAACCCAAGCGAACACGGGGAGAACATGCAAACTCCAAACACGAGAAATGCCAACTGATCCAGCCGAGGCTCGAACCAGCAACCCTCTTGCTGTGAGGCGACAGCACTACCCACTGTGCCACCGCGTCGGATTAATATTATTCAATAATAAGCAAATATTTAGATGAGTTATGTCCAATGCCATTTGTAAAATAATATTTGCAGTGCTTTAGTAGATATATTATATGAGAGTCTTCATTTGTTTACTAAACAAGAGGACTGGATTTGCATTGCAAACCTTAAATAAAAGTTTATAAGTTAATCTTTTTAAATTTCATCTACAAAGTTTTTAGATACTATCCCCTCAACATTAACCCACATAAATCTGCTGATTTACACAAAATTTGTGCAGAAACATTCTGTCTGGCCCTACTCATAATAAATGCTGTACATACTGGCATGTTTCATCTATACACACCTTAGTGTGTATGTTTCAATTGCTATCAGATTCTACTGTACAACATTTCTGTGAAGCTCAAGGTGTGGCACGATCATAAGTATCACAGCACAGTTATTTTGCCAACTTTTAACAGACACATGTCACACTATAGCACAAAGACAAACACATAGTTGCAAGGAAAAACAGGGAGGCGAGGGCCTGAAAAACCCTGACAAACACATAAATCACCCTGCTGGAATATACACACACACACTCTTCCTCTTTCACATATACATGCAGACTCGCACACACTCAAGGGGAACACACAATCTGAATGAGGTGATCGAGGGGGCAAAGGGAGGCCGGTGAAATGCGATCTGCCTCAATCATCTGGTTACAGTGCTGTCGCTGTAATGCCAAATGGCTTTTTGGGGAGACGCAAGGGTCATGGTCTGACCCTGGGGATATTTCCACTGCACCTGTGCTGCTTTTTACACTCTATACAGTCAATGACACTTCATTCGCTATCGACACCCAGTGCCGCACGTGCATGTAACATAGCCAAGCATTCTGGGAACGCCTTTCTGGGAAAAGAGTTTTTTTTTTTTTAATCTGGGTCAACCAAATGTAGACTGCATGAGCAAATGGACACGAAGTAAACAAGTAAGCTTTGTTCATGTGATATCTGAAATGTACATTTCGACAGCACATGTGTGCAGTGCAGTCGAGAAATATGATATTTCCCTTTGTGCATCAGGCATATGTTATGACCGTGCCATCTGGGAGGGTTTAAAAGAAAGGGGATAAAAGGAAAGGAGAACAGTGATTCAAGCCCTCAGATGTGGCCAGATTAGTATGGATGTCTGTAATTCAGTAAGACAATAGCGAATGGTTGATATTAGTCACACTAATAATATGTGGGTTGATACGGTTTATTACACAAACATTATTATGTTGTGATTTGGGCTTGCGCGCGTTTTAATTAGTTTATACTTCTGTTCAAAGGTTTGGGTCAGGTTATTGAAAAAAGACTCTTATCCTCACAAAGGCTGCCATTCTTGAATAAAAATACAAAGCATCTACTTTATTATTATTATTATTTTTGAATATATTTTAGATATTTTTCTATATATTTATAGTATTTTATTCAAGTTATGCAAAGTATTTTAGCATTATTATTCCAGTCTTCAGTGTCACATGATATTCAGGAAAGAAACATAAGCTAATATTTTAAAATGTTGTTTTGTAAAACTATAATGGATTTTGTTTTTAACAAGGAATCTCTAACGAGTAAAACAACAAATTAGATGTATTCGTTTTTTATAAATATTCTAGAACAGGGGTGACCAACCCTGCTCCTGGAGATTGACCGTCCTGCAGATTTCAGTTGCAACCCATATCAAACACACCTACCTGTAATTATCTAGTGCTGTTCAGGTCCTAATTAATTGGTTCAGGTGTGATTGATCAGGATAGGAGCTGAACTCAGCAGGAAAGTTGATCTCCAGGAGCAGGGTTGAGCACCCCATTCTAGAACTTTATAAATATATTTTATTTGGTCAACTTTCCTCAATTTTATGTTCTCGTTGAGTGCTATATTAGTAGTCTTCTGTCGCAAAAAATTTGCCTGATAAATGGTAGCTAATCCTGTCTTTAAACTAGGCATGGGAGTTAACTATTTATTTTTATTATTTAGCCTGACATGTTTGCTATTATAAAATATCATAAATGTTGGTCACCCTTTATTTTCATGGTCCATTTGTTTAATTTAAGTTACATTGCAACTAATTCTCATTAGATTATAAGTAGACTGTTAGGTTAGAGGTAGGGGTAGGGTAAGTGTAAGGCCCCGTTTACACTAGTGCGTTTTTGTTTTAAAACGCATAAGTTTTTCTACAGTTGTGCCATCTGCCCACACTACGCCGGAGTTTTCGAGCCGTGAAAATGGAGCATTTTGGAAACGCTGGAGAGGCCGTTTTCATTCTGAAACGCTGCTGCTCCGTCTCAGTGCGGATGTGGGAAAACGGAGACATTTGAAAACGGAGGCGTGGCTGCTGAGATTCACAACGTGATTGGGGCTTTTGGGTCATTGCGGATCCTTCCCTTATTTGTCATTATACATTATATTACATTATAACGCCACCGGAAGAAGGCAGACCAGCCTTCACTGTAAACACTGTATTTTCGATAGCCATAGATGTTTTATATTCATTTGTTACTTTAAGTAAAAACTCGACCTCGTTGTCTGTCCACAAAAAGACCTCTCTTGCTTTCTTTGCCATCGCGTTCATCGTTCAACCAGCGTTTGTTAACTTACAATAACCAAATGCCGAGCGAGACACATGCTTCCTGTTTATACTTGAACGCGCATGCCCAGAGTGTGCGAATATTCACGTGATATACGTTTCTATTGGTGTAGTGTGGACGGAGATCTGTTCAGAAACGCTGGGTGAAACGCTAGTGTGGATGCGGATCGTTTTCATGCTAAAACTCAAACACACTAGTGTAAACGGGGCCTAAGTTGACATGTACAGTACTTGCAAAGTTTCTTATAGTCAGTTAAATGTCTGTTGAATGTCTGTATCAACAGATATTAAGTAGACAGTCTAATAATACCCAAATGGACCATCGAAATAAAGTGTTACCTACGTAAATGTTTCCTTAAATAAAATGTATTTTGCTCAATGGGGGAATTTTTTTGTTTGTTTTTTCACCCTGGAATTTAAAAAGAACTTATTTTAGAGCAGTAATCACAATACTGTATTATACTGGGCCATGCTTACTTGAAACCACTTTAATAAGTTGTTGGCCTAACCGGTTGCAAAACCCTGCGAATGGTGTCCAATTGGCCTAGTTGAGCGGGGCTGGTTTTGTTGCCATCATCCATCATAAATCCTGTTCACACTTCTCCCATCTGGAAAATGTTTAGGGAGCATTCATGCCAAAATACTTCACATCACTAAGCAAGCTGCCATACTACATACTGTCAGGGCTGTCCATTCTTTTCTACCTCAAACAAAATGCAAACAGAAGTAGACTTCCCTGGGATGCAATTGGGCACAAAAAGCTCTGCTACAATCACATGTGCCAAGAACTCAAGCATACACTCTTAAAGGGACAGAGCTTATGAAGAAAGACTTTCTTTGAAGGCACAGTATTAAAGTTTTGTTAATGAAAACAAACTTGATGATGCCGTGAATGAACATGAAATTATGAGAACTGTCAGATTCACTTTCACAGCCAATGGATATCAATCTGAAAAGGGCAGAAATAGTGTTCAAGGATGAAGTGATGAACATGCTTGTAGTCAGTGTTATAAGTTGTAACAAAACGATGTTATGACTCACATAAAATATTAATATCTACCATATATAAATATTTCTAGAGGTTCCTTTAATTTGACACTCTCTGCATCTTCGAGTAATTTATGCATTTCCACTAAAGCACGCAGTTGTTTTTGTTTACTCACACCATGCACCAGATTGTGATGCAACAACAGTAGTAGTAGTAATTGAAAAACAAACAAACTAGCTAAATAAACAAACATGCAATTGTAAAGGTTACCAGTACCAGCCAAAATCAATGGGGAACATGACACAATTTTCAATACATGTGAAAAAGATTTAACAGCTTTTTTTGTATATATACTTGTATTCTACATTGATTTAGTTGTTTCCAAATGAGCATTTACACACTTCTACATTTATTGTTGTTTTCTATTAGTTAATTTTGATGTAAAAAATGCAGGGTTAAACACAATTTCTTCATGTTGTCTTAATACAAATCAATAAAGTTTAACTTAATAGCTATTACACATTTAAGTCGATTGAATGTAAACCAATTTACAAAAAAAAAGACTATTTATTCAGCTCAACAAATAGTTTGAACAAGTAAAACAAAAACATTTTTGAGTGTTTCTTTATTGGTACCAAAGTTTATCAAATTCAATAGTTTGCTTGTTGGTTTGTTATTTCTTATATCAGTTTTTATCGGGGTTGTGGGGGATCATTAATTTAGCTGGATTGTGGTGATTTTGTAAGGATGTGAATTGTATAAAGATAAATATGAACAAATTGCAAGCAAGACTAATTACAGATGAGCAAAGGAAAAAGTCAAATAAACAGTGATTCATGGTTTCTCCGGGGAGTCAAACAGCATTCAGGTACATAAATTGAATATAAAAATGTACATTTGTACAGTCTTCATTGTGTTAATAATTCAGTATAATTATTCTTCATTAAAGTTTAAAATGTTGTATGTTATTGTAAACACATACAGATCATAAAGTATCATTCTGTTATGGTTATACTTTGCAATGACACCACAATTATCAATTGCTGATCAACTATAATCCCAACTCAACATTGCATATCCTATGATGTGACTATTGTGGGGACACACATTGCAGCCCTAGCCTCTACTGCCATTTTACTTTATTTTAGAAATACAACCATTTAGTTGACAACAGATGTTAAACTGTAGACATTTGAACCCCAGTTTAGTTTAACACTGTAGGATCTACGAATCAGAAGGACATTAAAATATCAATTTATATTCTAAAAAAAACACGCTCGTGATTATATTCTGCATCCCTACCCTACAGCCAATAACTGGGTGATTTAATTTCTTTTTGTATGTTTATTACAGTGTATTATATTGGATTTTAAATGGCAGAACTGAGAATAATAGAACTTTAATGCTCCTTTCTCTCTTTCTTTTTATTGGTTGCTTAGTTATAAGCAGTCCTCAAGAGAAGTATGGTCCCTCAGTGAGCACTTACATCTAAATTGGCTCATTATACACACACATCCAAACATATTTAAACAATATGCACATGCACTGCCACATATACAGTATCGACATGATTAATGAACAGGCATGAGGCAGCTAATGAGGATCAATGTAAAATTAGCTGATGCGCAAGAAACAAAGCAGCACAAAACAACAAAGCTTTGGTTGTGTGGTAGCATTAATTTGCAGAACTCAAATCTTTCTGCTTCCTTCCTCTAGTGACGCAAACTGGCTTCTGCTTGAATGCTGATACCTACTGTCAAGCGGGTGATTTGAATGAAATTATTTCCTAACAACTGTTCTAGAAACAAATAAGGGAAAAAAAGGTTGTCATTTCAGAGCTGAAAAAAGTAAACAAAGTGAAAATACCAAATTCTCACATATTCCCTGAAACCAAATATGCCTGCTTCCATGCTATGTAGTGGGTCAAAATATTATCTGAGGTAGGCCTGGCCAATTAATCGAAATTGACATTCAGAATCTATTACGATCTGATTTTTCTGGGTCAATTTTTTTCAATTACTTTCCCTACTGCGTGTGGAGTCATGTGACCTCGCTCTGATATGGCTAATTTTTACTTCTGCGTCGTAGCACATGGTCCACACCTGGTCCATGCATATGGTCCACACCTCTCAAAAAATGTAACGGTGCACAAAATTGACAATAATTGGAAGCTGTGCCAGAGATGCCTTGAGACGGCATATTTTCCAGTACAATTAAATTATTATTTACATTAAAGGGCACCTGTTTTCAAAAATCTACTTTTTAAGCTGTTTGGACAGACATATGTGTAGGTATAGTGTATAGACGGTCATTTTGGGGTGATATAAACACACTCAGTCCTTTTTTTTCAATTTAACAGCATAAAACGGTGGACCAATTGGAGCGGTTTTGAGACCGACCGCAACTTTACGTAGGAGTGCAGTCCCCCCGCCCACCGAATTGATTGACAGCTGCGTATGAACATGTCTCCGTAGTAATGCGTATAATCATATCAGCAAGACAGGAATAAAGCAACCGGGAATAAAAGGTCTGTTCAGTCCGCGAAGGTCATCAATCACCATCGAATGTGATCAAGAGTTTCACAAGTTTAACACGTGTTTAAAACAGTGCATGTTTGTAATGAACTACAGCCATTTACTTCAGCTTTACTTCATCACCACAGCCATGTGTCAGCAAAAAATACGCTTCAATCTCGGTTTGTTGACATTAAATCAGGTTTATTTTGTACATTAACATAACATCCTTTCACATTTGCTTGCAAAAGCAGTGCAAAGCTCAACGCGCACACTGTCTGTCTGTCTGTATGTGTGTGTGTGTGCGTGCGTGTGTGCGTGCGTGCGTGCGTGCACGAACTTTGTAAATACATTGTGTGTGACTCATCGTTGCAACTCCTCAACAAACACATCAAACAGTCATTGGTAATGTTCTTACTGTAGTATTTCTCAAACATAGCGAGATCTGCTTCCTTTAAATCTGTTCTTGTTGCATCTGTCTGTCTGACGCAGCCGAGGGCGAAGATTGAGGCACGCTCAACAACAGCAAAAAGCTGTTTAGAGCTACAATATTAAGACTTTAGATAGCTATAATTAATAATCTGATGGGTATTTTGACCTGAAACTTTACAGACAAATTCTGCTGACACAAAAGACTTTTATTAAATATTTTAAAAAGGGGTCAAATATGTGCCCTTTAAAATATTTATTTACAGAAGATACAAGAAATGCACTATTTAAATTTTTTATATTTTCAGGATATACAAGAGCTGTTTTATTTAGAAGAGATGCTGCTTATATTCTATTTTTAAAATGAAAAACATTAATTAAGTAATTTTTTTTGTTTAAAAAAAAGTGCAAGTTATTTATTTTTAGTTATTTATCACTTTATATAGGAAAAAAAGTGACTGTTCGTTTTAGGCAATGTGTTTTTTAATTTCAGTTGTTCAGCACTGATGTTCAATAAATAATCATAGATAGTAGATAGTGTGTGTTTCCTTCAATTATTTTAAAATAAAGTAATGCACCCTTCATTCAAGAATCTCTCCCTTGTAATATGTGAGCATATTTACGGTACAAAACCTGTCAGTGAACTATGAGGGCAAAAATATTTTAAATAAACATATTTTTTTAAATAATTGTTTTTTTAATCGTAATCGAGTTAAAATATGCAATTAATTGAGATTTAGATTTTAGGCCAAATTGCCCAGCCCTAACTTGAGCGGAGTCCAAGTTCATAGTATTCATAAAACAGCGGCTGAAAAATACCTGGATGGCTTGCGAGCAAGATTCTGAAGTGTGTACTTGTTTTGATGGACACTTTTCTATCCCATAAGGTCAAGAAAGAGGAATTGTGAATGAAATTACGCAACATGCTTTGAAGGTAGCATGACTGTAACAGCATGCCAAATGACAGAATTGCACACACTACATAACACGCTTGATAAATTACATAAGTCAGTCGTTCATCATTATTAAATGTTCAAATGTTCACCTTTATCATTTAGCGTAGATAAATCCTAAAAAGCTTTATCTAATAAACACTGCGGTCCCACGGCTTTAATGTCCCACAATAACCTCTCATGACTGATTGATTAAAGTTGACTGTGCGCTTATCTGCACCACTTAATTACTTATCATCATCATCCTGTTTTTATAAATTTCCTATATGAATGACCTTGAACCGATTAAAGGTTTTACTGATCTTCTTATGTTTTTATTGTGGTAAACGTTACAAAGTAATTTTAGAGATGAAATCGTATCGTGCAAAAATTAAGTACATTAACAATGATTCCACAATGAAATCACTGTTACAACCCTTTTTGCCTAGGGGTGTGGGGTTGCACATTTAACTGAGGAATTGGTTTTTGGCAGAACACAAAAGAAAATTGTGGGACAAAGTAAGGGGTTGACAACAAGATAGTGATCAGATGCTGATATATACTGTATGTCAGAGACAATAAACAACGAAATGATAGAAAGACTGGCTATGAGTGGCGCTAAAGAAAAGAACCAAACAAAACCAAACAGTCTTACTAATATTCACAACAAATCCCCTCTAATCTAATCGAATAAATGAAAGATATGAAAAATAAATATTCACCGTTAATGAGGTCCTATCTAATCTACACTGACTAACAATTAAACTAAAAATACACACGGGTTAAGTGTTGAGATTGTTTGTCTTAAAGGTCTGCGGATGGACTTTTTACTGTACACATACTTCAGTAGTTAAATGCAAATTAGGCTTCGGCCGATATAAGATTCTGATGGTATGATAACCTTAGATAAAAACATCACGGTTTTATGGTTTCACTGTGTTCGGAATGGTATAGCAGAGAAAATTTTACGGTTTCAAAAACTTGACTTTTCCAAACTGCAGTAAACCTTGAAACCAGTTATTGTGCCCAATGCAGATTACATAAATAAATTAACAATGTTTCATAGAGATTACATGAAGATCAATTAAAATTAAAGAGCACATCAAATAAGACACTAAATACATTTAAAACATTACAAATTACTTGTATTTCAGATAAACGCCATTCCTTTAAACTTTATTTCTTTATTCAGCATTATATTGATTTGAGAAGGATTACACCACATTGAGGATTAGAGTAATCATGCTGAGAATGTATTACGTAGTAAACTACTTTCAAATAGAAACAGTTAGTAAAATGTAACAATATGTCATTTGACGGTTTTACTGTACTTTCATTCAAACAAATGCCCCTTGGTCAGGATTGGAGACTACTAGGAGGTTTTAAAAACTGTTTTCTGTTAAACCAACTTCAATTAATTCAATGAGTTTCACTATATTTGATTTACACCTTTGAAAAAAAATTGTAAATTACATTTTTTTTATTGGACATATGTCTCTATGGCGTCAGTTGGCATTTCTGTGTGGAGTTTGCATGTTCTTCCCGTGGTTGCGTGGGTTTCCTCCGGGTGCTCCGGTTTCCCCCACAAGTCCAAAGACATGTGGCATAGGTGAATTGGGTAGGCTAAATTGTCCGTATAGTGTATGAGTGTGAATGTGTGTGTGTGGATGTTTTCCAGGGATGGGTTGCGGCTGGAAGGGCATCCGCTGCGTAAAAATATGCTGGATAAGTTGGCGGTTGATTCCGCTGTGGCGACCCCGGATTAATAAAGGGACTAAGCCGACAAGAAAATGAATGAATGTCTCTATGGCAGTGGTTCTCAAACTGTGGTACGCGTACCACTAGTGGTACACAAGCTTCCTTCTAGTGGTACGTGGATTAATTAAAGTAAAAAATGAACACACTTTTAACCATTTGACTCGTACAATAACACCGTTGTGATCAGTAAATTGATTTTAATAGGCTAAACCTTTTATTTAAGTGGCTGACAACAAATATTCTTACTTAAACTCGTTTTAGAACTGTGCAGTGCTGTAGCTGCTTAATTAGGCCTACTACGCTATTGTACTTCAATACTGGTTATTATGGTGGTACTTGGAAGGACAATTTTTTTCTGAGGTGGTACTTGGTGAAAAAAGCTTGACAACCACGGCTCTATGCCTTTGTTTTGTGGCTATAGGTGGATCCTCACCTGACACACTGACTAACAGACACCCAGCAGCAAGTATTGTGATTTATGAACAACAATAAACTCCAGCAAGATAAAGTGCTTCTATGCAAAACCATAAAATCTATACACAAATCAAGAATAATAACGGAAAAGCCACCTGGAAGAGAGTTTTACCATACTCACTGTCATAATCAAACACAACACGCTGTTTCAATGCTAAATGAGGAATGACTTACAGCCTCAGGGGGAGAGAAGAGTTTCAGTCAACTTTAACTCAAATATTTTTAAACCAAAACACTTGGCATGCACTGCACAAAAGAAACTTTGCTGAGCGTTCTGTTTATGCTGTGGGGTTTACAAACAGCACAGAATAGGCTGCACAAGATAGGGGATATCTGACTCACCTAACGTCCGATCCAGCAAAGAACAGCAGTACTGGAGACAATACCAAACAGTGCAACCCTACAACCAAGCAGGTCAGAATCTTGACATATGCTAAAGTACATTTGCACCTAAATGAGTATATTGGCCTACCATATGCATGCATATAAATTTGCATGTAATTATGTGACTCGCTTCAGACAGATAGATAAACAGACATACAGGTAGACAGACAGATAAATAGATAGATGTGGTGTTAATGGGTTTAAAAATACTGCCATGTTATTGTAATCCATGTCCTGAGTGTGTCATGCGCATAAACAAATGGCTGCTAACCAATAAAACCTTCGCTCAGAAGTTCACTCAATTGAGCACTAAAAATAAAGCGCTGAAAATAGAACACAAACATTAGGGCACCATTTATAAAGTAAGCTACGTCGACTGTTTAAGACACAGCACAGAAACGCTGAACACGGACGAGTAACTGAACCGTACATTGTGTTCAGGCAGCACAAGAGCGTGAAGCAGGCAGTCTCCTCATATGACCCGCTGCGCGCTCCCGCGACGCCCGCTCTGACGTCACCATTTAACGAACGCATTTCGAGACGTCAGCCGCTCTGTTACGCAACTGGACTATTTAACTTCCTTGCACATTCTTGTACGCGCGATTCACCCTAAAAAGACAGGCTGGGGCGTCCCAGGTCAAATCGGCCCAAGAGTCGCACTGTGTGCGTCCCTGCTCGTAAATAGTGTGTGAAGCTGAAACCTGAGGACTACTGAAGCTGGCCGAATGTTTATCGCATATGGTCCACAGTCTAGGTTTTTTAAGGACGCGCGTTCCCATTCGCTCAATGAATAATTTAGACCCTCATGACCATGATCAACTCATATGCTCTTGTTTAACCTCATGTTGCATCCGCTAAAGCATGCACGATTATAAAATGGACTATTAGTCTAATTGACACACATAGGCAAACGTTTCCATTGGCGATTTTATTGGCATTGGTAATGCACAAGCATAATACAATTCATAATACACTTTGAATGTTAAAGAATATGATGTCGTACAATGTTTTATATGCATCTACTAAAAGTTTTTTTTATTATTTCTTTTACATTTACACTGATTTACACTGAAAAATCTGTAGTAATAAAAGATGATGATTATTATTGTTGTAATTATTAAGGTTGTTTATATGTATGTATGTATGTATGTATGTATGTATGTATGTATGTATGTATGTATGTATGTATATATATATATATATATATATATATATATATATATAAATCACATTACTTGCTGCTGGGTGTCTGTTAGTCAGTGTGTCAGGTGAGAATCCACCTATAGCCACCAAACAAAGGCATAGAGAAATATATCCAATACAAATATTTAATTTATTAATTTATTTTCAAAGGTGTAAACTAAATATAGTTATATAGTTATATTATATAGTTATAGTTATAGTTTTTAAAACTTCCTAGTAGTCTCCAATCCTGCCCAAGGGGCATTTGTTTGAATGAAAGTACAGTAAAACATTTATTCATTCATTTTCTTGTCGGCTTAGTCCCTTTATTGTTCCTGGGTCGCCACAGCGGAATGAACCACCAACTTATCCAGCATATGTTTTATGCAGCGGATGCCCTTTTAGCCACAACCTATCTCTGGGAAACATCCATACACACTCATTCACACACATACACTATGGACAATTTAGCTTACCCAATTCACCTGTACTGCATGTCTTTGGACTTGTGGGGGAAACCGGAGCACCCGGAGGAAACCCACGCAACCACGGGGAGAACATGCAAACTCCACACAGAAATGCCAACTGACCCAGCCGGGGCTCGAATCAGCGACCTTCTTGCTGTGAGGCGAATGTGCGACTCACTACGCCACCATGGCGCCCTACAGTAAATCAGTCATATATATTTAATATTTTGCAGTAGCGAGATACTTTGATCTGACCTATAACTGCTAATTATTATCCATTAAGCAACTATTAAATAAAATGCTAAGTCAACATGAAATGAAAAATCCTTGTTTTCTAAATGGTGGTTTAAGTAAAATTATAGCAACTTTTCTTTATTTGACCTTTAAAGATGAATCAAAATGTCTAATCATTAAAATCCTTTTTTATCATTCACAAGACATCTGCAATAAGTTAGGCCATTTACACTTAACTAATCATGTGTAAATGCAAAGTACCATCAGAAAGGAATTTGCATTTAAAGTTTGACCTTATTATATACAGTACAGTTATATGTACATTTCAAAAACCAATGGCCGAGCAGACATGCAGCTACCGACACACACAAAATAGGATGTCGCAGGCAGCACATCCAATCGCAGAGTAGCAACACCTACTCGAAATCAACACTGCACAGTGTTTTAAATCTCCTGTCAAATCCCATTTACAATGGCAGTAGTTAAATCTCAGTAGGTCATGGGTGGCCGTGCTATTTGTGTACAGCAGGCTTTCACACTCACGTTTGCATAAGGGTTACATTAACATTGACGCGTCACAGCTCACAAGCTCTCTCTGTTGCTTGTTGCCATTGTAAGTGAAAACATTTATTGCAACACCTCTTCAGTGTGACTGGTCCTTCAACATTTCTTTATGCACATGTTAAAACAGAAACATAAAGGTACTTCATATTCATTTTCAAATGTTCTCTGAACTCCTATTTGGTAAGTGCAAAATAATTATGATTAGATAGATAGACAGACAGACAGACAGACAGACAGACAGACAGACAGACAGACAGACAGACAGACAGACAGACAGACAGACAGACAGACAGATAGATAGACAGATAGACAGATAGACAGATAGACAGGTTTCAAGGCCAATCTAGCTCATTATATATGTATAATGTGTAATATATGTATAATGTGTTATGCTAATGTAGTATAATGTCTGAATGTTGCCCTTAAGTCCAATGTTCTTCAAAATAACTCCTCAGTATGACTGGTCCTTCAGCATTTCTTTATGCTTGTGTGTTTGTTAGTTCACTAAAAGCACCACAGCATCAAAATCAGACATAAAAGTACTTCATATTAAATTTTCAAATGTTCTTAGAAGTCCTATTTAGTATGTGCAAAATAATTGTGATTGGATAGAACAGCTGATTATGTTATATTGCAACATGCCTGTTAAGGCTTGCAACAATCCTGCTAAACAGTAATTATTAGTTATTTGTAATCACAGTTCAGAGTTTATAAGTTTGTGTCAACATCGCCTCCGCCTTTAAATTTAAGGATCACAATACATCAAAGATGAACCTGTATCAAAGTGAAATTATTGATTTATTCCATGCTAACTACAAAAAAATTGCCAAAACGCTTTAGAAGACAAAAAACGTCCACTTACTAAAGCCACAGACAAGTCACCCAACTGTGAAGTACCAAGATTGATCTCTGCAGCATTAAATATTTCCAAATAACATTTTACTATAGGCAACACCTCATCTTGTGAACCTTTTCATATACAACTGTTCTCTAAAAGTAAATTATGTGAGGAATAATTCATTCTGGTCCACTGAATTATTGGAAATATAATACACACTCGAGGTGGTGGTAACACTTCAGGTGTGCCTTATGTTCTCATATTTCTATAATACTAGGGCAATTATCTTGCTTATTCTACAGTTAAAACAATTAAAGACACCAATCCGATGTTGTATTTCAAGACATTTGTCATGTTTTTTGTCCTAAAACTCTCCTGTTTGTAGCTCTAATTTCATGCAAACCTCATTTGCCTGTGTTGTTTTGAGTTGATATTTGACCAATTTTAGGCTGTGAAAAAAATTCATCATTAAGCTTAGTGATGAGTAGGGCCACACAGAATCTACGCGTGCAGAATTTCGCAGATTTTTAGCCCATCATTGATTCTGTTTATTTACTGGTGTAAATGTGTGTAAATGTATATTTATTCAGTTTTCAATATACTTGAGCTGAGTGGTTGCTTTAAAATAATTGAACAGCATGTTTATCAACTATCAAGTACTCAAGTAGCTAGCTATAGCCTAATACAATCATTTAAGCTCAAATAAATCTCTATTATCCATGATGGAAAGTGTAATAACTGGTTCAAGTGTAATAACAATTCAGCTTGTCATCATTATATACAAACCCATTCAGGTTGACAAACTTTTACAACACAAAACTGTCATCCATATCGACTAACGTAGTAGCCTAAATGTTGACATGACATTAAAGAGTGGTGACTCGACAAAACAGTACATTTTATAAGGGTTATAACACTCCTCGCGTCTCTTTGCTCAAAAAACAGGAACTAGTCAACTAGTCATGTGCAATGTATGTTGAACTGAACTTGTTTAACTAGCCCTCTTTCGGTGTCCTCGTTTGCCGCGTGCAAAGCGCGGAGCTTCAAAACATGCGCTGCAGCGCGGCCACGGCGCAGATGTTTTACAGCTCTGCGTTTTCGCGCGCACCATAAGTGGACACCTCTGAAGTGAGAAGCTCAACACGACAGCTGACAGCAGGACAAATACTCACCCACTTCCTTACGAAGACACACAAACTGCTTCCAAAACAACGCGAAATGGTACATTGAAGTCCCACCAGCAGTCTCCTTAGCGAGCGGTGTTCTTCGTCGCGAGTCGCCCGGTTAGCGCGCTGCGATACCCTTCCAAACCGCTAAGGACTACTTAAAATAATAGCTTGTGTTCGGAATATATCCACTAAGAAGGAAAGTGTTAGTATGTTATTAGTTAGACTACGTTTGAAAACGATTAGGTTTCGGCTGCCACAACAGGAAAATACACGAGCTTTACTATAGTCGCTCCACCCCCTTTACGGTAAGGACGAGCTGATGGTATAGAAGTATGTGATTATATCAAATGCTGCTCTCTACAGGTTCACAGCAGCTTAAACCTTTTAACCCTGTGTGAGATGGATGACCCTGTGGATGAAAGCACTTCCTGAGACAGATGTGCGGTTGCTAGTGCTCACAGATCCATACGTCTCGAGCTCCTTCAGTTTTTGGGTGATCCAGTTTTATATTAGGATTATTTATGACGGAGAAGGCTGACCCGATTGTGAAGAAAAAACATTTAATTTGTACAAGCATGTTGTGAAGGCCAGATGCGAACCTTTCTATATTTATTGAAATATAAATGTATGTATTTGTGTATGTATTTATTGATCAAAGATATTCATTTACAAATAATAAAAAAAATGATGAAATAGAGGAGTTATTTTGATGTGTGTATATAGGCTGTATTTCTTTAAACAAGAAATATTTGTAAGAAATGTTTATCAGGTTGCCCCATACCTTTCAAATTTTAGATGATATTTAATATATGTAGGCTATACTAATATGTAGGCTAGAACCTTATACCTCGATACAATGCATTAAAGGGATAGTTCACCACCCAAAAATGACAATTCTGTTCTTATTTACTCAATATTTTCTTGTTCAACCATGTCTGGCTTTCTTTCTTCTGTGGCACACAAAAGAAAAGATTTTGAGGAAAGCTGTAATCTTGTAACCATTGACTTCCATATCTAACACTAATGTGATACAATGTTACAATTCACAATGATACAATTTAGTGTGGAAGCATCCCTGGAAGCATTAAACCACGGGACACCTTATTCACAGGGCCATCAGAAGATTTAGGTTTACACACACAAAAAAAATCCTGGTTGACTGAAATTTTTAAGCTGAATCAATTTAACCTTATGAGTCGATTGGACTTATATTATGCTAAACTGACCTAAAACAGCTTGCGTAACTTGCGGAACATGATTAGCTTAGTCAATAAGCTATAATGAACTAAAAACATATGTTGTCTTGACTGTTTGATCATATAATTTTCACAGTGCAAGGTGAAGGAAACACACTCAGATGTGTAAATAAATAGTATTGTTTACTGTATAAGTCAAAGGTTAGAGGTTTCTTCATAATATCTTCTTTTGTTTTACAGAATAAAGAAACTCATGTGGTCCCAAACCTTTAAGAGCTTCTTTATTCTCTAGAACACAAAAGAAGAGTTTGTGTAACTGGTTAAATTGTGAAATTATGAAAACACGCATAAAACAATTATTACATAAACAAATTATGTTTAAAAAATTGCATCATCTCAGAGAGAAATATATTTGAAATATAATAAATAATAAGAAATCATTTCGTCTGTAATCAGTTGACAATGAGCAACAGTAACAAACTAAATTTCTCCAATCACATAGGCATATGACATTATCATTTCTTCTGGATACAATAATTACTGAAGCTTTTACCATAATATTAACCTGGCATTGATATAAGCTGCAAAAAAAAAGTTACTTTAATACAGGGGTGTCAAACCCCTGCATTCCTGCACAGATTAGTTACAACCCAACTCCCAATATACTTACCTGTAGGTTTCAAACAAGCCTGAAGGACTCAATCAGTTTGATCAAGTGTGTTTAATTAGGGTTGAAAGTTGAAACTAAACTGTGCAGAGCTGCGGCCCCCCAGGAACTGAGTTTAACACCTGTGCTTTAATGGGCTCAATAACTAAAATAAGCCTACTTTTTTGCATATTGGATTACTGTATATAGACACTTTTGAGGGATGTAAACAATAACAATGGACCTGACGTATTTCCTGTTTTACATTTTAAATTTCCATAGCTTCTGAGAGTCCAAAAAGTTCCGCATATTGATAAACAATGTTAAGATAGCTATTACAACATTAAATTGTGATTGAATCGCGTCTTGTTACAGATATGAAATAGTTTGACATCATGGAAATGTTCATGGGCCAATGACATTACCACTTTGATATGGTCTCTATACATGTTCAGAGTTAACAAAGGTTTTAAAAAATATCAGAAAGGATCATTTTGCACTTTACATTACTCTTTTATGTTGAATCAAAAATTTACGTCAGAGGTTGAGAAATCATCTGTTACAGATGTTAATTATGTTATAGTTTAAGAAATATATAACACTTAATTTTAATATTAATATAACATATCGTAGAATTAGCATGTGAAAATGTTAATGTTTGAAAATAAATAGCCTATTAAGTCTTTAAGCATTTGGAGCTGTGATAAACATCACAGAGAACGCATACTGTAGTATTTTATTTTGTATTTTGTAAGTACCACAAAATATCAGTATGGGGCATGTTGTAAAATTCCTCTCCAGTCCAGCAGGCATCACTGAACACACAAAAATGCTATGCATCTTTTGATTTACCTCAATACCCCGAGGCTCGCGTGTCAGTCAACAAGTGACTGCATGTGGATTGTTAAATACTCATATCATTGTGTGGTCAGTTGTTTTTTGGTTGCATTAGGATTTGAACAGGTGTGATTAAATGACATTGTTTTCATTTTCACGTGAATGTGGGAGAGCACCCACACGGAAAGAACCTATATAAACATATAGTTTAAATATAGGTTATGATATAGATTTTAATACAGGTGACATATATAAAATTGGCCGTTTTTCTATGTTATATCGACATATACATATATAACTAAATAGGAGACATATCTTGTATGTACATATAGGACTTATATGTGGATATAAAGAAGCAATACAGGAGATCTATATGGCCTGTATATGCACATACTGTATATGCACCTTAATTTTGCCTATATGTGGCATATATACACATATATGCAGCGTATATGTTATCATATATGTGCATATATACTGCATATAGGATTCATATATGCGCATATATCCTTATATAGGTTCTTTTCACATGGGCAGAGAGAAGACTAAGATTGAGGTCAAATGCTCATACTGTAAAGAGACTGCATAGCAATGCTGCATGTAATACTAATGCACTTACTTCAGGACGTGTGTTGATTTCAGCTATTCGAAGAGGATGTAAAAAAAATTGTTTCAGCTTCAGACATATTTATAATTGTCTGAGTTTGAATTTTATGTATGATAGATACAGTTGAAGTCAGAATTATTAACCCCCCTGAATTAATAACCCCCGTTTATTTTTTCCCAAATTTGTTTAACAAAGAGATTTTTTCATCACATTTCTAAACATAATAGTTTTAATAACTCATTTCTTTTATCTTTGCCATAATGACAGTAAATAACATATTGCTAGATATTTTTCAAGACACTTCTATACAGATTAAAGTGATATTTAAAGGCTTAACTAGGTTAATTAGGTTAACTAGGCAAGTTATTGTATAATGTTGGTTTGTTCTGTAGACTATCGGAAAAAATAGCTAAAGGGGCTAATAATTTTGACCTTAAAATTAGTTTTTTTTAAATTAAAAAGATAGATAGATAGATAGATAGATAGATAGATAGATAGATAGATAGATAGATAGATAGATAGATAGATAGATAGATAGATAGATAGATAGAAATTTTGTAAAGATATAAAACGGCTTCACCATGATTTCTAAAAATAAATGTTTAATATATATAATTTTTCTTAGATTCCAAGAGTTTTGACTTTGCTATTTTTTAACAATACTTTGTTATATTGAATGACATTGTAATTCAAAGTATTCATAATATTTTTATATTTTGCTCTAATTTTTGAATGTGACTAATTAAAAAATAAATAACTGCACTGCTGTGTTATTAAATGCATATGAATGACATATGCGTTTAACGACATATGCATTTAATGTCAGCGAGCCAACACGTCACAGTGGATTTGCCAGTTTATGGCCTTTATTTTAAACCCAGAGCTTTAATGAATCTTCAGGGACATCGTCTTTCATGGCTGATTTGAGTCGTTTGACCATTTCCTTCTCTGTCAGTCTCTCTTTTAAGAAGCACTGCTCGCTGTGTGCCAACGCAAAGGAACGGCACTGAGTTCTTAGTGAAATGGGCTGTGGGGTATTGGTTTGTACATTAATTCACAGCAAGTACAGGACCACCACTGTTCAGCAGTGCTTCACTTCAGTCAGGACTTATTTTCCCTGCTGCTTTTAAAATTGAGCCAGTGGAACATCATTATGCTGAAAACTCAGTTCACAATATGAACATTTTAATCATATTCTTCCCTGCTTCTCACAGTCATATAACTAAAAGCTAAAAGCGACAGTGATGCATTATTTTATTTAAAATAAGACCAGATTACTCATGTTCTTTTGTTCTGTCTGAAAATGATCAGCTTTCTCTTCATCTGAAAGTGAGTCATCTGATGTTAATCAGTGAATCTGATATGTGCTATCATTTAATGTGTTTTGTGCTGTGTGCCTAGAATGTGATGACTTAAAGCACTTAAGTGTTGAATGTAAGCAGTGATGGAATTACCATATTTAGAATATTTCAACTGGTATAAGATTTCATGTCCACTAGAACTCACAGCTGCAACTAGTAATAAGAGCACATGCTCTTTGAATTGTTTTTTGCACTTGTTATTTCGTCCACAAGGTGTCAATGTTGAACTGACCGTTAATTCACATACAGTCAATAAAACCAAAGACAGAACAACAAACTTCTGAAGACAGCGAAAACAACTGCCTGCATGTGAAGAAAAAGATAACTCTGTTTTAACCCTTTGATGAGTACAAGCACACTGGTGTACGATCAATCTACTTTAGGTGTGACAACGAAATGTTTTTGTGTCTTGATCAGCTTCTAAATTTAAATCTGCTATCCTGTGAGAAAGAGGCTCTTGGTTCTTGTTTATCAGTGTTTTCAATCAAATAATGTGTATTTTATATTTCAGACATTAAAATCAGCATACAGTGCTCAGCATAATTGCATACACCGCATTTTATGACTTCTAGGCTGGATTACTGTAATGCTCTGCTCGCTGGTTGCCCAGCCTCCTCTATTAACAAACTTCAGCTAGTACAAAATGCAGCCGCTACTTCTTACCAGGTCTAGAAAATATGATCATTTACACTGGCTGCCTATTAAGTTTCGTATAACCAACCTTCTGTCTCGCTACAATCCAACCCGCTCTTTAAGATCTCAAAACTCAGGGCTTCTAGTAGTACCCAGAATAGCAAAATCAAGTAAAGGGGGTCGAGCCTTCTCATTTATGGCTCCTTAACTCTGGAATAACCTTCCTGATATTGTCCGAGGCTCAGACACACTCTCACAGTTCAAAACTAGATTAAAGACCTATCTTTTTAGTAAAGCATACATACACTCAATACATCACTTAGCGGTATGATGCATGAATGTGCTCCACGCATCTCCTTTATATACACTATGAACTGCAGCTACGCTAATTATTTTCTTTGTTCTCTATCTCCAACTGGGGATACTCATCCCCAGGCCCCCAAAGACTATGCAGCGCCACGGATGTGATCCAAGACCCGTGACGAGACGATTCCAAGGCTCCATAATCCTGGACCTCGCTGTATCCTGAGCAGCTGCTTGGCGGAGTAGCAAGCATGAGACGGATTCCGGTGACCCTCCAAGGACAGACGAGCCTCGAGTTCTCCAACCTCTGGCGCCTAGACTGCAGCTAGAGCTGCGCATCGATGGATTAATATACTAGCTAATAACTAAACTGACATTTTCAATTTACTATAACCTTCTATGTGAAGCTGCTTTGACACAATCTACATTGTAAAAGCGCTATACAAATAAAGGTGAATTGAATTGAATTTTGAAAGAATATTTTTATTCATTTCTCAGTGAATATAGGCAATGTATTTTGGTGCATTTAAACAAAACAGATTTATTGAACAGATATATTTATTAAAATAATATTTTAGTCACCAAACATATTTAGAAATTGAAAAAGAAAAAAATTCAAGCAAAATATTGCAAAAAACAAATAAATATTACAACATACAAAATAAAAAAAATAAAAATCACTTTTTTGCTTCTCTTGATTTTTCCTCTTTTTTAAATTTGTATTTAATATTTTTCTATAACATATACATTTGGCTGTACTAGTTTTTGGACCGTTATTGTAAGTTATTTTATTAAATAAGCTCCAGAATTGGCTTCAGTGCTGACTAATCTAATGTATATGCTCAAATATAATAACAATTAATTTTAACCTTACATTTTTGCTGATATTAAATATTGCTGATGTAAACTAGTGCAGCATTGCCATGTTATCATGGGTATTAAATAATTATAATCATATTCTCATTGGCATAGGTCCATTAACCTATTGAATTATACACTATTAAATTGTTAAATTTAAAGTTTCCATAAAACTAAAATTGCGAGACATTGTGCAATCCTAATACTTTGTTTTTAATATGGCCATAATTTAGGACGCATCACTTTAAAGTTTCCATGACAATGTGTTATTTTTATCACTGCACACCACAGCCCCCTCGATTTAAACTTGTATGACTACTATTTATTTTTGTTTGTTTCTTTTTCTTTTCTGCAAATACTGACAAACTTCCAATCAGATATTTTGAAATATCTGATATTCCAATTCACAAATATATGTAAGAACATGTAATTAGCATATTTTTTTATATGTGTGGGGAGCATTGCCATAGCCTGTTCTTCATTGGAGAGATTAGAGCTGCTGGATTTACAACATGTTAATTCATCCACTTCTCCCAAAATACATTATGTAAGTGGCTGTTTAACTAAATAAGTAGCTGTAGACTACAGTAAGTAGTAACCTAAACAGTGTATATCTAAAGTGAACAAAGTGCATTATCTGTTTATGTCTAAAACTGAAGAATACGGTGGGCTCAACTAGATTGCACCGTTCACTCGTGCAGTGCATAGACTGCTGCAGTGCTGTCGTACGGTTGCAAAATGTGACCATTTTGTCGCAGTCTGAATCCTTGAGCAAGAGTGCTTAAAACTCATCTGTGAAAGGGTTAAAGACATTTCACCATATCTTTTGGAGTAGAAGAAAATGCAGACTGGACAAGGCTAAACCTTTCTAGTGTGCATGTGAAAAGTGTCCAAGAGGATGTGTGCACTGAAGTTTAATTAAAAAAAATAACTTTCAACTTACTAAAGGACATTTTTGAAAGTTAAAATATATATTCACAAAGTTCATATAGTTAGTCATGTACATTATAATATTAATAAAACAAAACGTACTTTTTCTATATCTGTCTATATCCTTTCTTGGAAAGTCTTTATGTGTCTCATAATAAATAATGCCTAAATGTGCACAAAATGCTATTCTTTTTTAAGTGTTTATGAATTGCAACACCACATAATCTGAAAACTATTTTAAAAGGAGCTTTTCAGCACTGCAGGGAGCTGTAATGTGTGTATAATCCTCTCTGTTGAGCAGACGAGACAGACGCTCAGCTGTCTGAAGTTTGCCAGGTTCACCACACAACATTTTCTGCTTGGTCACCTGTTTGCAAAAAAACGAAACAAAAACAAAACAAAAAACAAACCCATGATATTAGATGACAATGAAAACCCAGCCCGGCCTAACAATTGTGACTTACTGGATTAGAGCCCTGTCAGGTTTTAACAGATCTCCACGAAGAGGTCTGACAATAACAAGGTGAGCAGCTGGAATTACCGATCTGATGGGCTGGTAAGCGTGGTGCCGAAGACACCATCAGCTGTGTTTCTGTGGGCCTCCCACCAGCAGGGAAATGAAGACTGAAGTAGAACATGTGGGGATTATGCAGAAGAAGAGGAGCGGAGTATACGGATCAGAGAGATGGGGAGGCCTCTGTTATAATAGCCATGCGAAATCCTATTCCCACTGATCCCATAAAAGCACATATCAAAGTCATCACCGCAGGGCAAGGGCACAGACGTAGGCACATGAAAGTGTAAGACACACTTCTGAAGAGGACTGTGTATGTGTGTGTGTGTGTGTGTGTGTTTGGAAATCTTCAGAGCTGTTATTTCATTACAAGCCATTTCCATATCTTCATGTCATAAGTATGATTTCCATTAACATTAATATGTACGGTGGCCGAGAGAGCTTAAGAAAACACATAATTGCAAAAAACACCAGCAAAATAAGAAAAGACCTTAGTCCGTTTGACAGCACACATGCTGCAAATTCTCACAATGCGTACACATTAAAAAACGCCCTGCATTTTCACACAATGCAAATAAATTAATATAAAATACGCTGCATTTTACAGTTGGGTTTAGGGAAGGAGGACTGAACACATGCAAAAATAAGACACACAACGAAAATTTAGGGCGCCACGGTGGCGTAGTGAGTAGCACGTTCGCCTCACAGCAAGAAGGTCGCTGGTTCGAGCCTCGGCTGGGTCAGTTGGTATTTCTGTGTGGAGTTTGCATGTTCTCCCCGTGGTTGCGTGGGTTTCCTCCGGGTGCTCCGGTTTCCCCCACAAGTCCAAAGACATGTGGTATACTGTAGGTAAATTGGGTGAGCTAAATTGTCCGTAGTGTATGAGTGTGAATGAGTGTGTATGGATGTTTCCCAGAGATGGGTTGCAGCTGGAAGGGCATCTGCTGCGTAAAACAAATGCTGGATAAGTTGGCGGTTGATTCCGCTGTGGCGACCCCAGAATAATAAAGGGACTCAGCCGAAAAGAACATGAATGAATGAACAACGAAAATTTTTCAAGGGGACCCAAAAACTTGACGAACAGCACTGTGCCGTGACTGCTGCTTAGTTGTAGGTGCTCTTTGAAAGGTCAGTTTTTTTGTTTTAAATAATGCTTTACACACACACAGCATTGTTGGCTTACAAAAAACAATCAAATAAACATAACCCTGTTGCACTACTACACTTGATTTTGGTTTTATTGTAAAACAAACAAAACAAACAAAAAAAACAACAACAAGAAAACTTGTTAAATGAGAATCTGAAACATTTTATGGTGTAATTTAAAAAATAACGATTTAGTATTTAAACATGTTTTGTTTTTAATATTTCTTTAAATAAATTAGTCTTACGCTTCATATTTTCAGATTTTCATAGTATGTATATTAATTCTAGTACTTTTACTATAAACCGACATATCAACCATTTGGTAGAGGTTGATATATTAGAAATGTTTGGATGTGTTAAAAAGAAAATCAACCAATGCATTAAGTGTGTAAACTAGCGACATTGGGAGTGTAGAAATGCAACCCAAAAATTTTTGGGGGATGTGTCCATTGGATGCAAACTTCAGTATCTTGTTGGAAATGGGTCATCAATGCCAGTGGGCATTTCTGTGCGGAGTTTGCATGTTCTGCTTGTGTTCATGTGGGTTTCCTCCAGGTGCTCCAGATTCCCCCACAGTCCAAAGACATGCAGTATGTGAATTGTATGAACTAAATTGGCTAGTGTATGAGTGTGTGTGTGTGTGTGCGTGCGATTGTGTGTGTGTGTGTGTGAGTTTTCCAGTACTGGGTTGTGGCTAGAAGGGCATCCCCTGCATAAAACAGAATAGTTGGTAGTTCTGTCACGATCACCAGCGATCTAACAGCCAGAGATTGCTGGTAAACACACACACACACACACACACACATCTCATGAACTACAAATCTGCTTGTAAACGGACAACAAATCCAGTCATGCAACACACACAAACACCTGCTTCAAGTCACCATTCAGTCACCAGCTCATGAACTAATTACCTGGACTATAAAATCACCACACAAACACACAGTCATTGCTGAGTCTTGTTAACTGTACAACACGGTTTCCTTTGTCTAGTCTTGCTGTTTTTTGATCCTCGCCTTGCTTGTTTATTTATCCCTGTCTGCTACCTGCCCTGTTGACCTTCTGCCTGTTACTTCGACTACGATTCTGGATTCCTGTATACATCTGTTTGCACCTGTGATGACTACTGCTTTACTGACTTCACAAATAAATCTGCGATTGGATCCTCACCTCCATTGTCAGTGTCATTCTCCGTGTTACAAGTTCATTCCGCTGTGGCACCAGCTGATAAATCAGGGACTATAAGCCAATGGAAAATGTATGAATTGATGAATAAATGTCATTATATCTATCAGAGTTTAAATCAATTCCACCCACATTTGTAAAATAAAAAAAATAAAAATAAAAAGTAAAAAAAAAAAGTTGAAGAAAACATCCATCAAGGACAATCATTCAGGAAACTTTCTTCCACGTCTACTAAAAGAAAAATTTCTTAAAGATATTACTGTCAAGTTTTTGTGCCTTTAGAAATGGCTGTTCTGTATAATGCACAGAAGTCCAATGCTTTTAGTAGTGAATCATTGCAATGCAATCTTTTTGTTGCAATTTATTGCTTAAACTGGCTGTATTCCTGCAATCATATCTTCCATGTCTCTGTCCCATTTAGATAACAATGCTCACTTTTTAAAGGACTCATTCATCGTGAATCTCTAGAGGTTCAAAGACCTTCAGATACATACAGAAGAAGATGATGTGTATGTAACATTAGTCATTAATTACGCAAGGTTAACATGTGGTTAACACTGAAAAACATTGTAGATAAACACTTACAACAGCTCCAACAGCCAGAATTGATGACCTGTATTTTGTTATCTCATAACTAATAAAACTGAAGTTAGCTCAGTTTTAGCTAGATAACTGTTTTAGTTTTTTTGCAATTTGGCATATTTTGAAAGGGAAACGATTAGCTTAGAGAAGAGAGCAAAAATGTATTTACTTATTTATTTATCAAAATAATATGTGCATAAAGGTTTTAAAATCAAGGATACTGTATAGTTGACTAGAGCTGGATAAAGCTGAGCACAATGACCCAAACAATGGTAAAGCACTGCATATTAAATTAGTATACTACTTTCATTGATTATAAAGTTTTTTATGACATTAAATAATAAATGTGTAGTTCATATGTAAAAACAATCAATATATTCAAAACAATATATTCATTAATTCATGCATTTACTTTTCGGCTTAGTCCCTTTATTAATCTGTGGTTGCCACAGCGGAATGAGCCGCCAACTTATCCAGCATATGTTTTACGCAGCGGATGCCCTTCCAGCTGCAACCCATCACTGGGAAACATCCATATACACTCATTCACACACACACACACACACACACATACACACACACACTACGGACAATTTAGCCTACCCAATTCACCTATACCACATGTCTTTGGACTTGCAGGGGAAACCGGAGCACTCGGATCAAACTTATGCGAGGAGACTTATGCGGGGAGAACATGCAAACTCCACACAGAAACTGAGGCTCGAACCAGTGACCTTCTTGCTGTGAGGCAATCATGCTAACCACTGCGCCACTGTGACGCCCCTTGGATTATCTATTTTTCATTTTATGTGGTATTTGTGTTTTCAGTTTTAACATTAGCAACATTTAAAGGATTGTAGTTCTCAGAGAAGCTACACAAACAGCTGTCAATATCACATCATGACATTGCATGCAAGATTTTGCGTAGCTTGGTGGAGAACTATGGCGCTGCTCACGAGTGAACGCGCATACTAGAGATTCAAAGCTGATTACAGAGCCAGCTTTATAGACAAATGTGCACAACAATTGCATGCAATATATCATTCAACCCTAATGCTTGTTATTTTAAAGGCTAATTCACACTAAAAAGAGCTCATAGTTTACTTACACTCTGGTATAGGTGTATATGACTTTCTTCTTTCAGTCAAATCCAGTCAAAAGGTGCGTCCCAAATCGCATTTTGTAGTATAAATAGTGTAAGTAGCGTTCACACTGAAAACTCTAAAAATAATAAGTGCACTTTAATTACCCGGATGATGCACTCATTCCACCGGTAAATGAAGTGTGTAATGGACACTTCACGCACTCAAAGGGCGGAGCTATCGGGCGCACATGTTGGATAACTTTATTTATTTTGGACTGTGAAAGCGAAATTCTCATACGAGAGTGATTATAGCGCCTCCCGATGGTGAATGCGGTTATACTCATGCCAGGTGTTATTTGGTATTTTGGTCACTTATTTCACTAATTTGGCAACCATCAAACGTCATCTAGGTAACTGTTTGAACTTCCGCTTAGTATAAAAGCCATTAGTGTTCCATTTGGGACAACACTACACACATAGGCTGCGTCTGAAACCGCCTACTACTCAGTAGGTACTGCATTTGAATTTAAACGTACTGCTCAGCTGTTAGAAAAGTGCGTTCTATACAGTATGAATGTGAGGAGTATGAATGGAATTCGGACATACTACATCCGCCATTTTGTCACGGTCACGTGACCTAGCTGCGTCAATTGCGTCGATTCACTCCCATTCATGAATTCTCTCGCGGGGCATCATGGGATAGCGCAGCGTGCATGGGATGCGCACTTCAGAATCTCGCCGGAAGTAGTAGGCCATCCGGGTACTTCTCTCATACTGATTTTCGAATTCTATGAATTCGGACTTACTACTCGGCTCACATACTGATTTTAGCGTACTGTATAGTATAGAAGTATGCGGTTTTGGACGCAGCCATATACTATACTGTTAAATGTGTAAGTGCATAAGTGCATATATAGTGTGTCATTTGGGACGCAGCTAAAGTTATCATAAAAATTACCTTGTGCTTTTTCAGCTCTACAATAGTAGATGTTTTATCTTCAACAGTCCAAAACAAGTCCAATGAAGAGCATCCTTTCATAATCAAAATGGCTTCTGTGTGGGAAAAAGAGCTAAAGACAATATCAAATAACCAATCAAGCAGAAGAGAGCCTATTAATGCCAGTTTGTCAAAATATTTCAACTTTTCATGATTTTCCAATGATGTAGACGTCATAAATATTTAGAACTATGTTTTTGGTGGTGGGTTACCATGCACTGCTAAGTTCAGCTCCAAACACATCAAGTTCACCAGTGACACAACAGTGGTAGGTCTGATCAGCAACAATGATGAAACGTACTGCAGAGGGGAAATGGCACAGCTGGCTGAATGATGTGGCACTAACAACCTCTCCCTCAATGTAGAGAAGACAAAGGAGGTTGTGTTGGAATTCAAGAGAACTCCGTTGACCACCCCTCACTGACCACTGGCAGCTCAACTGTCGAGAGAGTAAGCAGCACTAAATTCCTATGGCTGCACATTACAAAGGATCTCACTACCGACACCACGTCCCTCTCCAAGAAAGCACAACGACGCCTACACTTTTCCGCCAGCTGAAAAGGGCAAGTCTCCCTCCACCCATCCTTACCACATTCTAAAGGGGAACCATTGAGATCGTCCTGACCAGCTGCATCGCTGTCTGGTATGTGAGCTGCAGTGCTGCCGAACACAAGACCCTGCAGTGCACAGTGAACACAGCCAAAAAGTCCACAGTCTCTTCCAGCTGCTGCCATCGAGAAGACAGTTTCGAAGTATTAGAGCCTGCTCAGCTACTCAACAGCGTCTTGCCACAGCTTTGTTCCATACAGGTGAGTGGACTCAACAAACCACTTGTAGAAAAGAAACCCTCTCATCTCTCTGACTCTTGCACCAGGTTGCACATTTGCACTATAGACACTTTCCAACCCAGGCTCATTCTGAAAATGTAGTCCCATGCACGGCTCTGGAGGCCGCAAAATACGTGTATTTTTGCACTTTTTGTATTCACGAATCTACGAGAGGCTGCTGTACACGCTTTTTGAGATCTCAAATTTCTCTCGCGAGTGCCATTCGAGCCTGCTGTTCTCGCGTAAACCAACCAGAGGCCGTTGTCAACTGACTGACTGAATGACTGACTGACTAACCAATCGACTGACCCACCCTCCTAAACCCAACCAAAATTTTATCGATTGACCAATTGAACCCCGACGTTGTCATCTCCTCTCTGTGTCTCAAGTCCGCCGATGAACATGGCAAGCTAACGAGACAAACTGATTCCACACGGAAGTAAGCGGTCAGCTGGTGAGCGCGAAAAAGAACAGCGTCCTACCGCCCTGTAACGTTCGTTTAAAAAATGAAACAAAGCCATACGTACCTCTGACTACATAATGTGTGGTCTCCAGAAATGTACGTGGGACTACGTTTTCAGAATGAGCCTGTGTTGACACTTTCTTAATCACTCCCTGTCTCCTGAAAACACTGCGCATTTCAAATTGTGCTTCATACAGGTGAGTGGGCTTGACAAACCACCTGTAGAAACACTCTTCTCTCTCATGCACCTGACACTTTATCTAAACTCCATCTTACAAAAACTCAATAATTCAAACGATGTTCACTATAAATGTACCACAATCATGTTGCACTGCTTGCTTTAACCTTTAATAACTCTTGCACAACATTAAAACCTTAAACACCTCTTTTGCACTGTAATATTCACTTTTAATACCTCTCCTGCACAACATCCTGCATTTTTCAGTCTCATGTAAAAGTACTTGGTAACACTTTATAATAACTACACACTATGAGTTATTTATTAAGCATTAGCAAATAGTGAATTCATTATCTGTTAAGCTTTAATATACTGTATATTAATAAACATTACTGAGAAGTTTATTGTCACACCCTCTGCTTTTTCCTGCAACCCCAATCACCCCCTGGCTCGTTCCTGCAGCTCCAATCACCACTCTCCCTCACCAACCACCACACACCACACCCTTGAACAATCACCTGATTACTGATCATCTGCACCCGCAATCACCCATGCACTATAAAGACTCACCTCATTCATTCACTCACCAGCTGGAATCGAAGTCTGATGGTTCATCTCATCGGCTCTCCCTCTTCCTCTCATACTCTTTCGTGGATGTCCTCCTTCTCCTGTGGATGCAAACACACCTGCTTAAGGGAAGTGACTAAAGCTATGTTGGTGTAAGACTGAAGATCTGATACTTACCGTTTGAACTGTGTGTGAGATCGCTCTCCCTCTGCTACATCACTTTCCTGCTTTATCTCTCAGGATTTGTCACATTAAACAAATAAATCCATCTTTGTCTTCCTTTTGTGACCGTGACATTTATAACTGCAGCTACAAATGCTCCATTCATTACTTATAAGCAAATGTGTAATGTGTTTAATAATTGCAGCTTACTTGTTAATGATTGATTTTCCATTACTAAATTAAGCACTGCATTATCCACAAACCAGTTATTTAAGCATATGGCTTTTGTTTTAAGATCATTCAGACTGCATAAGTAAATGATATAATAAACTATTTAAATTAACATTTATAAATTTTTATTATTCAGACATATAGTAATAGTTAATTTGCATGTTAATAAATGCCTTATTAACTAACCTTCATACAGTTTTGAGACCTAATCTAAAGTGAGGACTATGTTTTATAAATCCATTATAAATGACAATTAAAGGCTCAGTTCAATTCTAAACCGGAAAAAAGAACATAAACAAATTTATTCATTTGAAGATACACAAATGAAACTGCTTCAAATAAAAAAAATATCTTTACAATCTTATGTAAAATAAAATTACTGCATTTTAAACATAGCTAAATAACATTAAAACGTTGCATCATATTATATTGTTTAATTATATTGTTGTTGTTCCAATCCAATTTAATGTTGTGTTTTGACACTCCTCTTATTCAGCAATGTTTAAACTTTTTTAGATAAGATTGCAAAGATTATTGTTCCTTTAATACTGAGCCTTTAATTGTAATTTATAAGGGATTTATAAAGCTTAAATAGTCCTCACTTTAGATTAGGTCACAAAACTCCATGAAGTTGAGTTAACAAAGCATTTTTAACATAGTAACCATTATATGCCTGAATAATGAGATAAATAAACTTTGATTTCAATAGTTTGTTAATCATTTATTAATTCATTCTGAATGATCTTAAAAACCACAAACTACTCTTAAATACAAATGATTTGCAAATAATGCAAAACTTGATTTAGTAATGAAAAATCAATCAGTCACAAATTATGAAAGCACAATTAGTAAGCACATTATAAATCTGCTTATAATTCAAGAATAGAGCATTTGTAGCTGCAGTTATAAACTGCTTACTAACGTCTATTAATATAGCTAATGCTTAACAAATAATAAATTCATTTCATGCTTATGCTTAATAAATGAGTGTGTGGATATTATAAAGTGTTACCAAGTACTAGTATGTGTATAGTTAAGTGTCTTAAAGTATATGTTAGTTATGCATAGTTTTTCTTTAAATAGCTTTTATGTCCAGTGTTATGTTTGTATTTATGATTCATTTATGTAGCACTGTTGTCCTGCAAGACACGGCATTTGGTTCCTCTGTATGTCCACACATGTAACAGAATGACAATAAAACTCGACTTGACTTGACTTGAATCAATCCAATGCTGCATGGTCTTAATATCCAAATATCTCCATCCAGGGGCGCTGCTAGTAATTTTGGGCCCCATGAAAAAATATGAGGATGGGCCCCTACTAAGCTAGCTATCCAAACTCTTTGTCTGCAATGTAGTTTTACTGACGTATGCATTTTATTATTGATTTTGTCCACTACTTATCAGTATTTAGTAAGAGAATGGCCATGATTGTAGCTAGCAGATAATTTATTGTTCAAATGTAGATGTACTGTAGTACAAAAAAAGTAACAGTAATCAAATATTCACTGAAAACTTTACATTTCTAAACACACAAAACACTAATGTGTAACTATTTAAATAACTGTACTGCAATAGTGTCTCATACAATGTGCAATACACTGAAACAGTGACAAAAATCAATAAGACACTAAATTATATTACAATGAGACCCATAAATAAGCCGAGACCCATAAATGATGATGAGTGCATCAAGCGGGTAATTAAAGTGCACTTATTAATTGTAGAGTTTTCAAATATTAATTATAGTGTGAACACACTACTTACACTATTTATACTTCAAAATGGTGTAGAATAGTGCATAAGTATGCGATTTGGAACGCAGCTGATGTTAACCTCGAGGACATCGCTGCTTTGACAGTTTAACTGACGATCGCACTCAAAGCATCAACTCTCTTCCCGCTACTGACGGACTGAACCATACAGTGAAAGGAGGGGGGTGCAATTTGACAGTGACAGACACGAGGGGCAGATATAAGCCGTATTTTTATTTTATTTCTAATAAATTGTTTTACTTGTAATTTAGAGATACATTCATCATTTATATTACATTATAGTACTGTTATGAATTATAAAGCAGATTTCTGTGGGCCCCTAGAGTGCATGGGCCCTTAGAATCGTCCTAACTTTTCCCCCCTTAGCGGCATTTAATAAAGCAGAAATAAATCTACAACATCACAAAGGGGCATA
>CAIGQQ010004433.1:2004760-2021233 GCA_903798035.1 Danio albolineatus | reverse complement strand
AGTTATCGAGAACTACCTGATCTCGTATCCCTCATAATGCTTATTGACCAGGCGGGAGCCTTGGGCTCATCTATCTCCGAGCTCAGGGTTCTCTCCCGGGACAGCATGCTAAACTTGCTAAAATAGTCAAGCATTATCAAGGTGCGAACTCTTGAAACAGAAATAACGTACAGTATAGAACACAAGTGTCAAATCCAGTTCCTGGAGAGCCGCAGCTCCGCATATTTTAGCTTTAACCCCAATTAAGCACACCTGATCGAATTAATTGAGTCCTTCAGGCTTGTTTGAAACCTACAGGCAAGTGTGTTGAAGCAAGGTTGGAACTAATCTGTGCAGACCTGCGGCCTTCCGGGTACTGGATTTGACACCTGTGGTAAAGAATATAAAGTCATGTTGTAGTGGGACAAAAATCTATTATGTGTATGACTCCAATGAGCTTGGAGGACTGCATACATCTCCTATTATTATATTACTTATTAATAAAGTCATCTGGAATGGCAAAGAAATCATTCTTGCAGGACTCCCAGAGTTCATCAAGATTCTTTGGTTTAATTTTCAATGCCTCCTCATTCATCTTACCCCAGACATGCTTAATAATGTTCATATCTGGTGACTGGGCTGGCCAATTCTGGAGCTCCTTGACTTTGCTTTCAGGAACTTTGATGTGGAGGCTGAAGTATGAGAAGGAGTACTCCTGAAGAATTTGCCCTCTCCTAGTTTGTAATGTGATGGGCAGCATATTTGTCTTGATACCACAGGCTGTTGACGTCATCAACTTGCCATCCACTCTGCAGATCTCTCACATGCTCCCATAATGAATGTAACCCCAAATTGATTTTTTCCTTACCAAACTTGACTGATTTCAGTAAGAATCTTGAGTCCATGCCACTTCTAATAGTCTTCTGTGGTATTTCTGATGACTGGGATGCAGTTCAACAGATGATTCATTGGAAAAATCTACTTTCTGTCACTTTTCTAAATGATCAACTAGAAGTCTAAAATGGAAGTTATACATTTTCAACATCAAATGTTTTCGAAGCAGAGAAGTCCCAAAATGCAATTCAACAGTTTAAACAAACGGACAACAGCCATGAATTATCAACTCAGAACTGCTCAACTGTTAATTAACAGATATTTTGGCAATGCAGATTTTTAAAGAACTTGAAGGAGGTGAAACGGTGAGCTTAAATCCACTGAACTGTCCCATTAAACTGAAATGTTTTAATCCCTCATATTTGCAGCAATGTTACAATCAACTTTATGACATTCACCACAATGAAACACTGCTTTCCTGCGAGGTCTTTAATTAGAGCCTCAACTAATGGGGTGGATGCATCAACAATATAAATTATTCATTTGTTTTTAATACACTTTAGAGCTTGGCAGTTATTCCATGCTACATTTCTGTAAACTAATATAAAAAGGATTTTTCATAAAGGCATTTTAATTAAATAAAGTAGACATATATGTTAGAGGTATAGAAGCGGGGAGCATTTCATTAAAGGGGGATTAATGGGGAAATTCTCTTAAGGAAAAACCAGGAGCAGTACTCGTGGGAGACACTTAGGAAGAAAAATCGTAAAGGATATAAAGCAGAAACCACTGCATCTTGTATTTATAAGAAGTCATTATGACAGACACAAGCAGACGGTTTACCATTCACACACTCTTTAAGAAGTATTATGCTTTTAACACTGAGGTGAAGTCTGTGGGTGATGAAGCCCACACAGAGTTTGTCTGGTTTGATCAGTTCAGCTTACAAAAAGCATTTCATCATAATCAAAAGAATATCTTATCAGCTAAAACAATACGAATAACAGACGTTATTTGGAGATGTTTGTTCTCCACTTTCTCATCTCTATTTATTCTTCCTTGAGTAGAATGACAGCAGGGAACCTGATGGGCTAATTAAAGCAATCGACACAGTGTGATTTGTATTTGCTCATATTTTTTTTAGGGCTGTTAGTGGGGTGCAAGTCTGTAAAACATTGACAATTTTCTGAACAGCTTCTGAACACATGCGTAGCACTGGCATGTTCTCTCTCACCTTAAGTATATGTAAATGTCTTTAAATACTTGACTGATATTTACTATCTTAAAAAGCTGGGTTATTTCAACCCAAATTTTTGTGAATGATGGAAAAAGCATACTGCTAGGTTAATTTTTTTTTTTTTTTTTTTTGGGGGGGGGTCATTCTATTGTGGTGACCCCAGATTAATAAAGGGACTAAGCCGAAAAGAAAATGAATGAATGAATGAATGAATGAATGAATATTATGGTGAACAAATAATAATAATATATTTTAATGTAATTCATGATTACCAAATTATGTAATTATGTGATGTTACTGTATAGATTAATAAGAAGAGCCTGGAAAAATTATTTGACAGACAGACAGACAGACAGAGAGAGAGACTTATATATGCTAGTCCTTAAAATAACTATTTATTAATTAAATAATTAAAAGAATATTTTAATAATTTTTATTAATTTTTTTTCGGCTTAGTCCTTTTATTAATCTGGTGTCGCCACAGCGGAATGAACTGTCAACTTATCCAGCATACGTTTTACGCAGCGGATGCCCTTCCAGCTGCAACCCATCACTGGGAAACATCCATGTACACTCAGTCACACACATACACTACGGACAATTTTAGCTAACCCAATTCACCTATACCACATGTCTTTGGACTGTGGGGGAAACCGGAGCACCCGGAGGAAACCCACGAGAACAAGGGGAGAACATGCAAACTCCACACAGAAATGGCAACTGTCCCAGCCAAGGTTTGAACCAGCGACCTTTTTGCTGTGAGGCGACAATGCTACCCTCTATACCACAGAGTCACCCAATAATAATAATAATAATAATAATAATAATAATAATAATAATAATAATAATAATAACATTAATAATAATAATTTAATTATATTTCTTTTAATTGTTTTGCATCTAATGTATATTTTCATAATAATCAGAATCATCACAATTCTATTTATAAGTAAAAATAATAATAAATAAATAAATAAATTGACAGATTTTTATTTAAAATTTTTGTGCCATCATAATGTAACAATCTCACATGCATATCAATCGATGTAACTGAGATATTTTAATTCTGAAAATTAATCAAGCCAAATGCTAAAGGGACATAATTCGACACAGTCAGTACAATATAAGCACCCTGATGCCAATAAATGCTTATCAGGAGGAGCCTATATGTGTTAAGACTGCAACAACGATGATATTTTTCACAATGACAAGCAAAGCACCCGTTGAGACCTACAGAGAGGAGCACCCTGCAGCACAGAGAGGAGAGAGAGAGAGCTGGAGATATGCGCACTAAATCTATTTGCATTGAGGGAATGGTGTGTTTCTGTGGTCATTTTCAAGTCAATGTCTCATTTTGAATGGGCTTGTCAAGGTTATACATCACGAGCTCTTCAAGCAGAAACACACGGTGAAGATAGGAGCTTATGAGAGCATTACGCGAGCCATGTCAAGGTTAAATCCGCTCAAACAGCACAGTACTGTCATAACACGGTTCTTCTGCAGGAAATACGGTACATGATAGTAAACTTACACCATTATTAACCGTATTGAATAACTGAACAGTCAACCGCCGGCTGGTTCTGCTTGAAGCGTTACCTTATTGATAGGCTCCAGCAAAACACAACCTCTAGTTATCTATTTTAAGCTTTAGCCTGTTTACCATTGGGCTTCTGTATATTCCTGCTTACCAATCAAATCTTCACATTTAACATACGGTTGATAAAAACAAATGGTTTCGTGACACCACAGATATTCGACTATTCATTTAGGGATGGTTTAGTATTATTGGTCGACTTCGTGTGTAGCGTCACCCTTGTGCGGTAGCCGCATATTAGCATGCTAATAATAACAATAATATAAACCAAAAAACAATCCTATCAGTGTATATCTGTTCGCTAGTGACCGCTTCATCGCCTGCTTTGTATATTCACTGGTTGTATTGAGGAAATATCCAAGTGACTAGCATCAAACTGGATACGTTTCTTACAAAAAAAAATAAATGCGACGCCGAAGCTCTTCTCGAGAGCGATTTTGGTAAAACAGGTTGTTAAGTTTTAACGCAGGGTTACATCCTAATACAAAAGCTTATTGATTTAAGAAGCGAAACGGAAAAATATCTTACCCGGGTCGCCATGTTTGCGTTAGGTGAAGCTGCTCGGTTGAGCTCCTCACAGCAGAACTAGAGCAGCACCACAGCCGTGGACAGCGACACTCAACTGCGCATGCGTGACTGTTCTGACTCTCATTTCAGTGAACCGATTCTTTTGAACATCTCTAGATGCTCTTTCTAAACATTTTTTATTTGGTAATCGCGTAGTCGAAGATGTTATAGCGTGACATATGACGTGCTGTGTGTAGACACCCACAGTCATTGGTAGAAACCAGGTAGAAATGTCTGAGCATAAAAAAGTCGCAATTTATGAATTAAGATAGATTTGAATAAATTATCAAGTCGTTCTAAATACTTGACTGTTTTTTTTTTCAAATTTATATTAACATATGACTAAAATATTAAACTAAAATCAGTGATTTAAAGAAACTAAATTAAAAATAATAATAAAATAAAAATAATTCAAATGTATTACCAAGCACACAGCATTTAAAAAGAAACAAAAATGCTCAGCAGTAAGTCAAAATCAATTTTAGTTCACACATTAGATTTAAAAACATATATATGAGTGGAAAAGTGTAATTGTAGGTCTTTACACTAAATTTGTGAACATTTCAATGTTATGATGAAGTTCCCTCACCTGAAAATTAATTAAAAAGAAAAAAAAAAGATTGAGATCCTGTTTTAAAACATTATTTTAAAATCAACATTGTTAGATCAATGCTTTGGCCATGTTATTACAAGTTTTAGTTTGTATTCAGTTTGCTTATGGCAATATGTTTCTGATAAAACCAGTCATGACTTTAATTTATAATTACTTTAGTAATAAATTATAATTAGAACATCATTCAAATAAAATATTGAACAAATGACTTTTGTGAACTAGTTATACATATGTAACTCTCACATATAGAAAATCATTCCAAATGCTTGAGCTGGTTATGAAGGAATATTACTAAACTCACATATTCCAGGTGAACTGACAGATGCTATTTACAGTCATGTGCATATTTAGCTGTAAAAGAAAAAATGCATTACAAACATTATACAGAAGCACTCAGAACATGTTTTCTTGGTGGCTTTATTATGTTTTTTAGCGTTATAAAAAAGGGCAACAGCATGACAGGCCAGACAGAGGCGCTTGGCAACGTTATGTACAAAGAGGGAGGAGGAGGAAGGGCAGGAATGACAACAGCTCGCGAGCCCGTCCTGATGACAGCAGCTTATCCAAACCTTTCCGCTCGACAATAAAAAGTCCAAGAATGCTGTCTGTTCGAGAGGTAGGCCTGGAGCGAGGCCAGGGGCTTCCTTTGAGAGGCCTAAAACCGTTGAATTGGTAATGAGGGGAATCTTGTATGGGCAAACTCAACACAACAGTCCCCAGATTTGCAAGGGAAGTGAATCATTCTCATATCAGCTCTGCTCTACCACAGATCTATGTATATACATTTCAAATAGAGATATAACGCAGGTGAGTTTTTATTTTATTCTTTTGAAGATTCCCTGATGGCCCATTAGGCACAGCCAAGATACAAAGAAATGAATTACCAGCAAAAAAAAGTGAAAATAATAAAAAAGAAATGTGATCCCATAGTAATAGAAGTAGTTTGTCCATCGAAGAAGGTGGTAAAAAATGTCCAAGTATAAGCCAGAGAGGACAACAGCAGGAGTCAGTCTGTTTTTGGGGTTTTAGACCTTTTTTAATTTTCCCTTCCCCTTCCCCCAGAGTCCCCCCCACACTGGCCATGCTCTCAGCTGCAGGGTCCAATGCTCAACCTGCACAAAACAAGGCATTTATTTAATATCATGTTATATGATTCTGAGATAGAAGAATATTAGGCAGTGAGCGCAGAACAGAATAAGGGCTTGCCTATGTCAACTTCTTGGCTTTGTTGTAGAGCGAGTCCACTACTTTGCTCATGTTCTGAATCGTTTCAAGAGACGCTTCGTATGTTTTGTCTACCGGTGGCTCGTCGAATACAATCAGGACACCTTCCCCTTGGTCAAGGATTCCTAAGTGCAAAGAGAAGAAGAGTTTTATGTAAGATAACATTAAAGATCATCATAAGAACTTGACAGGTCAGTGTAAACTGGAAGCTGCTGGTAAAGTCTCAAATGAAGACACTATTTTTTTACTTGAACTCAAAAATTCATTAAATGAAATGATTCAACATTGGATTGACAATTTAAATCAGCTGCAGTAGTAATCTAATCTTTATTCAGCAAGTAAAATCTGCATTATAACTAGTTTAAGAGTGCACACTTAGCTGATGATTGATTATAAAGTGTGTTTGGCATGCTGTCCCAGGAGAGAGTCATGAGCTGATAAGATCCTCAAGCCCGGGGCTCCCTCCCATTTGCAGGGCGAGAGTTAGAGTTCAGGAAGGTCTCGAGAACTCCCCCACTTATTTAGGGCTAATGACAAATCAGGGATTGCTAAGGAGATATATACTGCCGATTAAGAGCTCATCTATGGTGCCAGTTAGGTTTGGTCAATTCACCTATGACGCATGTCTTTGGACTGCGGGAGGAAACGGAGAACCTGAGGGAAACCCACATGAGCACGGGGAGAACACAGAAACGTCAACTGGCCAGGTAAGAACTTAAACCAGTAACATTCTCGCTGTGAGGCAACAGTGCCAACCACTGGGCCACTGTGCCACCCTATCAAGGAAAAGGGATGAGTGGGGGTGGAAGGGGGATTCTTCAAGACGAAGATAACTAAGGTAAGAAAATACTAAGGGTATTTATAGTGAGTTATGAATCATCCGATTGGTGAATCATCCATTAGTTAATACAGGACAAGCCATGGTGAATCATAAGCATTTGATCCTCTCGAAATTAGTTTATAAAAAAAATAAAAACTTTATGGGAAAATAATTCAAATGACTTAGAATCCAAATCAAACCTGAATACCGATACCCATGTTTGACAGCACACTTATTAACTAAAAGGCAAGGTTCATACCGTGGAATTTCTGGTCTAAAATCATCTGTGAGAGTTTCCTTTCAACATCCCCCTGAAAAGAGAAAGAAAAAAAAATGAATGAGATTTAAAAGTACACCAATTTCTGACAGATATGTAACAGTAAAAATAAGCAAGTATTTGTTAATGCTCATCAGGTAGAAGGTAGATAATTTATGTGGAATAAAAGTATATTTACCCAGCTAAAACAAAAATGTTTTTACCTTAAAATAAAAACATGATTCTTATTTACTCAAATCAATTTAAAATGATTCAAGAGGTGTATTACGCATACCAGGCAAGTAGATGCAGATGTCACTTTGTACAGAAACACTACAGTATGTGCCTGGTTTCTATACAGTCCTGTGTTCCACTATAGTTTGCGGTCAACTACTCATGTTCTTTATTAAAACAGTGGGGCTTTTGATCGCCTTGGATTTCAATTTTCAGTCTGTTGCAGGTTTATTAACGTCACATTTATAGAAACTATCTCCACACTGTTTCTTTCAGCAGTGCTTGGGTTGCTAGAAATTAATTCCAATGATTATCACACAATAATAAAGGGATATATATTAACTTTTCTTGATCTACAAATAAACATTTTAATACTGTTGGAAGGTAAAAGGTCTTAAGGAAAAAAGCCTTACCTTGGAAAGCTTTATTAGCTCTGAAATGTGTTCGATCTGTAGGCACAGGAGAACAATTTGAGTCAAGAACTTTAAAGCTCGCATCAGGGCTTACACCAAGGCGCACAAAGGCATTACCTGCACTCTGGAGAAGGGCTCAATGACCCTGATGAGGTTTTGTTCCAGCAGATTGTCATAGAGTTTGGTCAGATGGGTGCTGATGATGGGGTCGTCCCGCAGCTCAGCTTTGTATTCTGTTAAAGCCTGAATGAGGATGAAAGAGAAGGACATAATGTGATCACAGCAGGCGGACTGAAATTGATGGTGAAATTTAAATCCAAGGCACCTGACCTACCTTCTCAAAGTCTGCAAGTGACCTGTTCTTGCTGGCTTGTGCCACACATTTAAGTGCTTCTGTCTGCAGAAAGAGAGGGAGCGAGACAGGCTGAATTAATCCATATAATCCTCCATTCACAGACACAACAGAAAAAAAAAACTGTCACTATCAAACGGTCTTATATAGAAATAGTAAATGTAGTTCAGTGCTATAAAATATGTGGTTGAGTTGGGGATGTAACAAACATGTTCCACCTCTGACTGTGTAATTCAATGCACAGTTTTACTCATTGATGACTGAAATACAGGGTTCCCATTAAAAGTAAAAGTTCTCTGACTAAAAAGCTGAATTGCCATGACCTATGATGAATAGGAAAACAGGCGGCTGTAGTGTCTTGCAGTGCCTGTGAAATTCCAATACTGCAATTACAGGGGGGGGGAGAAGAAAAGAAAATGATGCAAAATGGATTCAAATTGTTGCATATGAAGTAACATTATATTTGCATACAGAAAGTGTTTAACTGGTGTGCGAAACCTGTCATGTTGTTATGGAAATGGTGCTGCGCTTCACCTTGGCAACGTGACCCACTTTAGATATGTCAGGTGGTATTATTACCCATTAAAAAAAAAAAAAAAAAGCTGTTTGTTGTATCATCACTAAAATTTTAAATTAGCATGATTATTCTAGTGCTATTGTTGAAGAGATTTTTATGTTTATTTTGATCATTTAGTGTCATTGGTGTATCAAATATGATGTAGCAGGCTTTGTATAATAGGAGGTACACACATTTTTTCTGTTTCTCTCAGTGTTCCTATTGTATAACTTAGAGAGCAACGGTTCCTCAGGACCAAAAAAAGTAAGGAAAAACTAAGATGTGCAAATTTGTGTATATTTTCATAGCAAAACAAATCAAGAAATGCTGAAATACTGCTGCAAATTTTAGAAAAAGATGCTGCAAATTTTTCATTCAGTCATTTTAGGCTGAAAAAAATAAATAAATAAAAATCAGAACATTTAGTCTGGTTTGAGCACTGAGCAAACCAATAACAGCCACAGACAGGATTTTACCAGGTACAGCCTGGTGACTCTATTAGATTGCCGGTTGAAAAGAAAGCAATAAAACGGCAGTAAAAATTGTGAATGAGTACAACAAGCGGCAAAAATGTGAAACAACAATGAACACAAAACAAAACAGTATGTTAAAAAAACAAACAAACAAACACTTTGATAATGGATATGACAAACACAAAAATGACAAACAAAAAATCCCTGATATTCCATGACTAGGACAAAAAAAATCCTAACTTTCAATGTCTGGATATACACCTTCGGTCTATACCCTGTTAAAAATCCATGAAATTACAGATATTCCACTCAGCGTGAAAATTCTGGAAATGTTTATTAGTCTAAAACTAGACTAGAATAAAAATTTTAGTCTAGAATTGTAAAATATTGCAAAAACCATAATATTGTGGAAAAACTGTTTAAAGATGAACACATTTTTGAATCTAGTTTATTCATGTGATGGCAATGATTAATTTCAGTAATGCCAACCCAAACAATATGTTAAATATGATAAAACAATATATGTAAAATAAAAAACAATATTCAAATAATAAAAGAAAAAATCTAATTTATATGAAATTCATTTTTGCACACTTTAGCTTTTTATAAATCAACACATTTTATTGTTATCATTACTAGTTTTTCTTATAATTATCAACAATAACATATACTAATATTTATATTATTTAATAATATACCAAACAAAATACTATAGAACTGTCAAATCTCAGCAAATGACAGAATTTTTGGAATGGTCTTGTAAAATCTACAACATTAAATGCAGAAACTTCCAGTGGGCTCAAACATCTACCTGTCTGCCTGCATATCTGAGGGCAAGTTTTCCGCTGATCAGGGACTGCACATCCTCTGGTCTGCAAAGACAATAATACACAGGTTTAACATCATCAATAAATATTTAATGAAGGAATTAATAAAAGACATGAGAAAAAATAAATAAATAAAATCAAGGACTCACGAGTTCAACATGATCTTGCAGAGAAGCATGTACTTAAGTGCAGTGATGGCACGAGGACTATCAATGGAGTCGTAGCCTTCAAACGCCTCATAAAAGTATGAATATGCAGTCTTCCAGTCCTTCTCCTCAGCAGCGTGAATAATGCCTACAAGAGAAAACATAAGTGATGAAACTGAATGACAAAATCATTTAAGTACGTATGATCTGTTTTTGGCTTAAAAATTTACATTGAATAAAATTTGATAGTCTTTCCTGCTCTGTAGTTTTCTATTGCTGTGATCTCATGTCATTTTCCTGCCATTAAATGAACTAGAGAGGTGTCTTTTAAGATCATTTAATTAAATATTATGAGGGCACGAGAATAAATGCTTACATGTTGCATAATTCTTTTTAAGTCATCAGTTTTGAATTGCATGACTTTATGGCTTAATTTTTGAATAGTATAGCTCAATATAAAAAATGTAAATGTAAAAAAACCCTCAAATTACTCATATTCAGGTCGTTCCATACTTCAACTTCTTTCTTCTATTGAACAAAAAACAAGATATTCTGAAAAATGTGGGAGGGTCTGTATCACTAATCACAAAAATACTAATGGAAGGCCGTGCCCAACGTTCTTCAATATATCTTCCTTTGTATTCAAAAGAAGAAAAGAAAACAAACATGTGAAGAATGTGTAAATGATGATAAAATATAATTTTTTGTATGTGCGTGAACTGTCCCTTTAATTAGTCAACCCCTGGGTTTTTCTAAACCATGGGTAACCTAAATTCTGGGTATTCATATAGTGATGCAGTACATTTTCTTTTTGATTTTTATTTAAATTGCTTAACCTACTTATTTGCATATTTGTGGTGTCAGTGTCTCTGACTGGACAATAAGGCTTAAGGTCTGTTTGAATGTATCCTTTGTTCGTTTAATATGCATTTTGTGAAATTTACCATGTTTGCAATGAGATAATAGCACTGTGTACATTTACAATGAGATAACAGCGTTGTACTAGTGTTTAATGCACAATTATGCATCATATCATATCACTCAGTTCTTACTTCTTTTTTTTGCCATGAAAGTACACCAATTAACTTCATAAAACTCATCTTTTTATGTGAAGGTTAGTATTAATTCTTGCACATGCTTTCACACAAGTTAAAGCTTTAAAATTAATCTCTGTGAGACCTTACCCAAGCAGCACACCAACAATGTAGACATCAGAGAACAATTTAACTTATTTATTCAATGCAATCTTTAACTACTTAAAATGACTAATGAAATGTTTACAATGCACAGCATTTCCTAACTGTCCTAAGAATGTGAATATGAGAAATTAAAATTGTGAAACTAGCAGTATTTGCAGTCTGGTGAAACTGTAACTCAAAGTAAAGTACAGTGTAAAATTGCCCTTTTAAATCATGAACATCACTATTACAAACATTAAAAGGAATACAGCTAACGTTGCAGGATAAAGTCTGTCTGAGCATGTGCACACAGTGTTTCAAACATGTGTACATCTCAGTGACAGCAGTCATGTTACAGTATAAACAAATGTGATCTGACTGCCTGTGATCATGTGATGTGCTGAAAGGCAGTTTCGCTTTAAGCGAACAAGGGCAAGCGAGCTGTCATGCCCGATTAGAGCTCTGTGCGACAGTGAAGCGCTGCATCCCAAATCACATAAATCCCTACTGTAATAATTAACAAATATCAGTATTCACAAAACCATCCCTGAATTGACCGATTTGTGAAAGGTACTGGCACATCATGTGATGATGATAAAGATAAAGTTTTACTTTCCTCCGATACAAAATGTACTTTTTTAATACGTTGAGAAATGACTACTTACTCAAAACAGTAACTACAAGAAAGTAATTGTGACTATAATGTGGACATAATTAAGAAGATGTCGTATAAATGTACCTGACTGCATGTCAAGAGCAGCCTGCAGCTTTGGGGGGCAGTAGATGGCGTTTGCGGTGGTCCTGGCGGAGGTGAGAGCTGCTCTGGCCTTGGGCAAGTTGCTCAGGGCATGATATGTCTTGCTCTCCAGCAGCTGCAGCTCCACCAGCAGAGCTTTATCATCCATCTTCTTCAGCTCTTGCAGAAGCTGAGAGCCTGATCAACAAGGAAGACAAGGATAGTGGTTACACACCGAAAATATATTATACAATTTTAAGAACATAACTGTGTTGAAATGAAGCAATGGACTCACCGAGCTGCAGAGCCTCTTGGTAACGTTTGGTGTCAAAATAAAGAGATACCAGACGGGCCTGAAGGATTGAACATTAAGAAGTCATTGAAGAAGCACAAGATTAATAATAATCAAGCAACGATAGCTTAGGCTTCATTTAGTCAGCCTTCCAAAAAAGAAAATAAAAGACATTTCTACCATTCAAAATTCTCATTATTGCTTTGTTATACTTTTGTTATATTTATTAATGTATTCATTCACTCAAATGAGTCTCTATAAACTATTTTATAATAAAATCAGTCAAATAAACTATTCAATTAACAATTATTAACTTTCTATTCACCGTCAAATTCCTGCAAAAAAGTAAAAAAAACTGATAAAAAAAAAAAAGTTTAAAAAGCAGGTACAAATTTTGTTGCACAGCAAATTAGCATATTTATTTCTAAACGAACATAAAAACTAAGCGTTGTATTTCAAAAAATAAAAATAAATAAATCGTTTTTTATTAATAAATTGTCCAAAGAAATTTTTATTTTATTTTAATCACATAAATGCAGCTTTGGCATATAAGACTTATATATAAATAAATCTTAAATTCATCATCCATATGTATACACTTATTTTTGCTTAATTATTGTTCATATAGTCAATTACATACTAATATGTCAAGATCAAATGACCAGTTCAACACTCAAACATCAGTAACAAATTGTCCCAGCTCAACATATAGAAAACAATTATTGAGTGCAACCTTAACCCTACATAGACGCTCTAGTAAGGGTGGCATTTGCCTAAGGCTGACCTCCAGGGCCTGCCGTAGAAAGGTCCTCTTCTCTGATTTGGCCCATTCAATGCACTCCAAACACAGCTCCACCTCCTGACCGGTAGCTGCCTCCATATCCAAGAACATATCGAGCAGAGAGCGCACCAACCGTGCAGCCTTCGCTTTGCTGATGGAGTTCAGGAACGGCCGGACGTACTTCAGCAGACCTCCCAGTTCTGCAGAGAAATTAAATTTGCCATATGATTCATATTTGTGAGTAAATTAACAGATGAGTGGCGACTGTATTGTGTACGTCTCAACAAAAAACGTAATGAAAAAAAAAAGGGTGACCTTTAAGATTGTCCTAAAATGATCATTGACACGACAATAATATAGATGTTTACCAGCAGCTTGTCCGGTCTTGGCCAGCAGTCCGCCCAGCTCCAAAATACTCTGTTCTTTGACACGCACAGCCTCTTCGTCATCATCTTGGACGTCTCTTTTGACTGTGAATGTGGACAGAAAAAGAACATTTTATTGCATACAGCCTAATAAGAACGAGTAGATATCTTAGAACAATTTAACATATTGATTCAATAAACTTTATAGCACCTTAAAATGATAAAATGAGACTTATTATTATTATTATACTTAAATTATTATTCAAAAACTTTACTTGTGTGATTTGCCATTTTATTAAAACTGTAAATTAAAATAAAGCACAATGTAAAAAAAAATGCCTTTTTAAAAAGGGCTTATTTGACAGCGAATGTAGCCAGAAATAGACAATTTTATTGTGTACAGCCCAACAAGACTAAGCTATGTAATCTATGCTGCTTAGACATAGACAAGTTAATCTTTGATTAATCATGATTCACAGCTAGAGCACTGGTAATAGCTTGGATTTAAATACAGGTTATACACATGAGGATTTCCTCAACTTGCTCAAAGCTCATTTTAAAAAAGAAAGTAATTTTATTTAAACACTTCTTTATCTCTCGCTCTCTCTCTCTCTCTCTCAAACAGCTGCAAACTTTTATTTAGCAGAAATACTTTAAAGACAAATGTTACAAACACTTTCCATTCAAGATAAATAGTTACTTACATTAAAACGTTCTACTTCTTAAAATAATTGAGAAATGGTACACAACTATGTTCAACTCTTTGAGTCACAAATCAACATATTAGAGTGATTTATAAAACATGATGTCACATGAGAGTAAAGATACTGTTATATTGATCTATTTATTAGTTTTTAGTATTGTCAATTCATTAAGTTTGTGTCGTTATATTATGTGGCTTAATGAAAGCTAAAAACTTAAAATAAACTCCAAACTATAATCAAAACTAGCGTGGGATGCTATCAAATTATCCATGACAGACGCACACATATCAAACTTCATGTCAAACTAAACTTCCTGATGCTGTGATATAGCAACACCAAACGATGAGATTACTCAATTACTTTGACACTACCCGTAATAATAAACAACCTGCAAATGATGTTTAAATGACTTGGACCTGTCACGATGTACTTAAAATCACATTTCTTTCCATTACCCGATAGCTACCTAAATATTATAAACAGAAAAGAGAATATGACTCGCTAGCGAAGCTAATTTCAGCTGTCATGCAAACTTCCAAGCAATTCCCTCAAATGATATTTCGGAAACCTGTCATTTTTAAAATAGACATCACGAAAACGCTTACAAAACATTTACTTTTATATTTTCGATGTTTCCCAAATACAAGCATACTCCTACACGGAGAGAAACGCGTTCATTGAGAACTGGGACTAGCTGACTGGCTAACAGGTACCAGTTCACTGAACATTGCTTTTTCTTCTGCCAAAAACTCAAATTCACAAAACCACAACAGCGGACAAGGTTGAATATAGCGCAGAGGTCTGTCGGTGAAGTTAACAGATAGTAAGGGTTGAGTGTATTTCTCTAGCTAAATGCTTTCTAACGCCTGTCACAGTGAGTCAGCAGCATGAGACCGGCTAACACACTTAGCTGCTGCTCTACAAACCACATGATCCGTGTATTGAGAGCACAGCTCCTTCAGCTGAAATCACACAAGCGCTGCAATGGCCAGCGGGAGCGGAGACCCTTACCGATAGCGTGTAAAATGTCAATGGACGCGTTCCGATCCGTAGTAAGCAGCGACTGTGCTCTCTGAAACTCTACCGCCGTAGCCGCCATCTTACCAATTCACCAATTGCCTGATTCACATAACAATCATCATTAAACACGCTACCGGATGTGGTACTGAGGCACGCTGGGAGATTGAGTTTGCAAAAACAGTAGGGCGACGCAAAGGAAAATGTGACTCATTCTAGAAGTTTTTTATAATTTTATCTTATTTTCTCAGTTTTCAATATTTTTTCAACATTCAGTTTTTTTTCTCTAAATAGTAAGTTATTATCTATATTTTTCACAGCAGGCTTGAATTTCTTTTTTTAAGTAAACGCGTTTTGGTTGTGCACGTGGATTGTTGATCAGATGTTTTTTTCAGTGAAACTATATGAATATTCACAGCTGTGTTTATTTTGTTCATTTTTACCACACATTTCTATGCAATTTCATGAGCATTACATAGTGATTAACGCATTTGCAAGAACATGTGTGATTTAATAGAGAAAACATACACTAAAAGTTTGGGGTCAGTACGATTTTTATTTGTTCTAAAATAAGATTATTCTGCTTACCAAGGCTGCATTTATTTAATCAAAAATACAGTACAAATTGCACAACTGTGAAATGTTATTGCACTATAAAATAACTGTTCAAAAGTAGTTTATAATTTAATTGAATAATTTATTCCAGTGATTCTAATGATGAATGTCCAGCTTCATTACTCCAGTCTTTAGAGTCACATGATCCTTCAGAAATCACTCTAATATTTATTATTATTAATAATAATGGTAATAGTAATAAAAGCAATAATGACTGGAGTAATCATTTCATTTGAAATACAGTAAGAAACTATTTAAAAGTTATTTAAAATTTTCATAAATATTTACTAATTATTTCACATTTATTAAATGCCACCTTGATGAATAAAATAATTTTCTTAAAAAAAAACATGAAAATCTGTCGCCAAACTTTTCACTGGTAGTGTAAATATTTTAGAAAACTGTCAAAAATTAGTTTAAAACCTAAACTTTTATTATTGTTTATTATGAATTGTGCATTACGCATATTTATTTAGAAATTAAATGTGTATTTTACAACCAAATTTGGCACAACACATTCAGAAATTTATCAAGTCTAACATTCAACCATTAAACAATTTGAAGGACTGCCAATATTTAGCTTAATTAGGCATGTGCATAACAGCAATATGTGAATAATAATAATAATAATAATAATAATAATAATAATAATAATAATAA
>CAIGQQ010004433.1:1973295-2004750 GCA_903798035.1 Danio albolineatus | reverse complement strand
AATAATAATAATAATAATAATAATAATAATAATAATAATAATAATAATAATAATAATAAAGAGCTTTACTATTTTTTCTGCAAGTATATGATGAGTTTACATGCATGGGCACACCACTGTGAATATTCAGTTATGTAACAAATTTGAAAAATAAAATGCAAATGTTCTGTGAATTACAGTATTGCATTTTCCCACTAAAATTGTAGTACTAAATAGTTGCTAAAACAAAAAAAAGTTACACACGAGCATTCAGCAGACAAAACTGTAAAATAAAATATAAAAACATAAAATATGCATAAAAACATTTCCACATGTTGACTGCAATTATGGGGGTATTATTTAGGGGGTATCTGCTAATTTACTGACACAAGAAATAGGTTTTGAAGAATGAGTTTAATGTATCTTGTGAGTTATGACATTTTGCAGACATGCAATACACTTAATAATAATAATTCACTGCAATTTGTGTTTCCATTTAGAACCATTTAATCCATGCTACCTTTCCATTCTAAAGATTCTTAAAGGTTTTATAGATCATTATTATGCTCTTAATCCTGTTCATTTAAATGTTTTCTATCACATTATTGCAAAAGCCCTCTTTTGAAACCTCTATTTTTAAGAGTTGTGACATTCTAGCACAAATGGTTGTGACAACTGAACTTACAGTTTAGATAATTTTAAGGCTACTTTGAAAAATCTGCCAACTGAGCCATAATAATAATAATAATAATAATAATAACAATAATAATAATAATAGGCGCCACGGTGGCCGAGTGGTTAGCACGTTCGCCTCACAGCAAGAAGGTCGCTGGTTCGATCCCCGGCTGGGCCAGTTGGCATTTCTGTGTGGAGTTTGCATGTTCTCCCCGTGGTTGCGTGGGTTTCCTCCGGGTGCTCCGGTTTCCCCCACAGTCCAAAGACATGCGGTACAGGTGAATTGGGTAAGCTAAATTGTCCGTAGTGTATGAGTGTGAATGAGAATGTATGGATGTGTTTCCCAGAGATGGGTTGCAGCTGGAAGGGCATCCGCTGCGTAAAACAAATGCTGGAAAAGTTGGCGGTTCATTCCGCTGTGGCGACCCCGGATTAACAAAGGGACTAAGCCGAAAAGAAAATGAATGAATGAATAATAATAATAATGATAATAATATAAAGAAAAGTTTACATTTGACAATGCATGCGAACTGTCGTAAATTCTATAAATGAGGTATTATCGAAAATTTAATTGCATCTTGAAATTATGAATTATTGATGATTGATAAACAAACAAATATGATAGATATAATGACAAAGTGAAGAACATTTAAATAATCTAACCTTTTTTTCATATTCTAGAACATTTTGAGGAATTGAAGAGTTTCCACAGGTGTTAAAGGGTCTTGATGAAACTAGATGACAACATTAAACTTTTGTGATCTTCATTTGATCTGCTGCTTATTTAATGATTTGAGGATGTAATAAAAGGTATTGACATGAATGGGGTGCAGAGCGTGCTCTGATGAGTCTCTGTTTAAATAAACCAATGTTATTATACTATTCAAAAGTCTGATGAATTGATGAGCATGAAAGATCGAGAATGTGTGGGTGGGTGTCAAAAGGGGGATGGGGTCGCCCATTTTTGTCACTGCGTCACTGAGAGCACATCAGTGCACATCAGGATTTTAATTAATCCGTCTCAAGAGCGCGTGACACTTCCCACACCCTCTGGATCTTGATTAAAGATCATAATCTGCCAACGGCCGGCTTGTTATAAAGAAAGGGCGTCTGAAGTTAAACGTCATATTGTGATCAAGATCGCAGATGCTGTGGAGAGCCATTTAAGCGCGCACATGACGGACACATGGACGGATAACCAGAGGAAGCTCAGCCGCTGCCTGTTCCCACCCATCTGAGCTCAGCATCACCATGAGCGAGCGTCTCCCTCTCTCTCCGTCTCTCGAAAAATAGCGGTCAATGAAAGCAATTCATCGACTTTACTTAAGGATTAGTCTGGCACGGACCTTTCAAGCCTAGTGTGTCATTCACCCGCCTGCGCAGTTCAACGGGAACATCAGAGACGGGCAGATGTGAATCAGACCCGAGATTTATTGTGATGAAACAACAGAATTGCCATGTATCGTGGGTTTTGTGTGGGAAGACGTGGCGTGCATCTGGGAGAATCCTGAACGCCCCGCACTCTTGCTTTACGTAGAAGCATTATTTCATCGCTGACGTCCCATTTTCAGCACCTCGGACAACGACGAGCACGTTTCTCTGTGCGACACGCTGAGAAAAACGGCATAATCGACGGATATTTATACACTTACCATTTTTTCTTGTTCTGTATCTACATTTATCACCAAGCGGAAGGCACGTTGATTAGTAAGTGACTAACAATTGTATGTGTATTAGCCAGATATGCTGTTTTTAAATCAAATTATCTTTACTTCATGTGTGCTTTGTGTTCGTTTTTAAACAGTTTACAAAATGGAAAAACTCAGTTGAGGCCACTGTCTACACGAGCCCGTCAGTGAAAAGATGCTATCTTGATTTACGACAGCTTATTTTGTCTGACGCGTGATGTTCTCGTTTCCTCGTGTTGACCCACTAAATATTTCGAATAGCTCGATAATCTAAGTTTAATAATTGAGTTAACGCTTACATTTAGCGATATTCAAGCCAGCAAACATTTCTAACTCGCACTGATAGGGTTTTTTCTTACAAATGAACATGAACGTGTTTACATTCTCGCCTTCCATTTTGAAGCTAAGATGGATGCTTTCGCATATTCTGGATCTGGTGAATCACATACCAGCGGTTCAGTTCGAAAAAAAAAAGGCAAATCTATATCTGTACGTGTGACTCAATTAGGTTGTCCATAGGTATTGTTAACTATATACAGAAATGAACATATGATCTGCACGTGTGGGTTTGTTCAGTTAAAATGGTGATGGTGGTTCAGTCAAAAATTAAGAATATATATTGTATCACTAAACATTTATATTTATTTCTCTTTTGGCAGATTTTGTATCGAAAGACCCCGCAATAATCAAGGCAACATGGGAACTGTACTCTCAGTCTCCCCAAGCTACCGAAAGACAGGCCTGTTTGATGAAATACCACCCCCTCTGGCACATTATACAGCTGTGCAGAACAGTAAAAATGCCAAGGACAAGAGCCTAAAACGCCAGTCGCTCATCAATGTCCTCCCATGGAAGCGCTTTGTGGCGGCTTCGGCCAAGAGAAAAGGCTCTAAGAAGTTGCCCTCGGGTGACAGTCAAGATGAAGAGTGCGTGGGCACTCTCAACAGCCAAAACCTGAAGAAGTCCCAGTCTTGTGCCAATCTCTCGGGCTTCACCCAGGAGCCGGCCGTAAGCTCCATTCCTACATCAAAAACAACCACCAATGTGACCTCCACCGCAAAGAGGACCTCCATCACTGAATTTGCGGCCCAAGCAACCAATGTTGGCACACCTAAAAGAGTGATCGTGCAGGCTTCCACCTGCGAGCTCCTGAGTAATCTGGGCGATTTCTTGTCCCGACGCTGCTACCGGCTGAAACAATTCTCACCTGCCGAACCTATTGTCTGGCTTCGTCATGTGGATCGGTCTCTTCTGCTTCAGGGCTGGCAGGACCAGGGCTTTATCACCCCGGCGAACTTGGTCTTCCTCTATATGCTGTGCCGTGAGGTAATTTCGCCAGAGTTGTCCAGTGAGCGTGAGCTGCAGGCCGAGGTGCTAACTTGCCTCTACCTGTCCTACTCCTACATGGGAAATGAGATTTCCTACCCACTCAAGCCCTTCCTGGTGGAGATGGATAAGGACGTCTTCTGGAACCGCAGCCTGGAGATCATCAACCGCATGAGTAGCAAAATGCTCCAGCTTAATTCTGACCCGCACTACTTCACACAGGTCTTTGCCGACCTGAAAAATGAAAGAGAAATAACAATAAGACAGCTCAGTATTGGCTTGGATCGATAAGAAGGCTGCTTGTGCATAATAACTGTGCGTTAAAAAAGGAAACAATAAACTTTAGCATCATTATTAGTATGAAAAAGTTTCAGAGCATAGATTTGAAGCTTATTTGTAGCAATGAATGCGACTGGATTGGCCATTTGAAACCGTTAAGATGCAGGATAGCACCTTGTCAGCCAACAAGGTATTTTTGGACTTTTAGTTGTGCGGTGTTTTCGAGGTCAACATCTCACCTGCAGGATATGCTGACCAACCATGCAGCATATTGACCTTTTCAAGTGATTCCATCCATACACAAACATGAGCAGCAGTCTCACAATAAAACATGCTTCTTGGCTCGCAATAAAGACTGAACCAGAGATTGTGCTGAATCCCTACAGCTTGCCATGAAAACGAGAGCCAAGTTAGCAACACCTAAAATCGATAAAAGCCAAAGACTCTAGTTTGACCTTCTGCAATTACTACATACACGCAAATCCTACACAGTGACTTATTGATGATACATAAGAACAATGAACTGCTGCTCTTGCATGGCGTCATGTTATTGACATGTTTATCATATCGTAGTGGCCTTCAAGAAGGTCTCAGTCTTAAACTGCTGCAGGTTGGAGATGGTCTGTTCCGATGCACACCAGTTGTTGCTAATGATGTTCTGTATCAAGCTAAATCATTGACAACAATTTGTGATGAAGAACCGACCACACACTTCCAGCCGAACAGAATCGTTCAACTGTTTATCATGTTGCGCTATTGTTATCATGAAAAGAACTGAAATCTTCAATGGGGAACAAACTAATCGAGAGGTTGGTATTTTATGTATTTTCAACAGCAAGTACTGTATGTTCTTATACGGGTGTTATTGCATGCTTCTTTGACCGACCACACTTTTTAAAAGATCTTTGTTTATTATTTTGGTCACAATTTTTTTTTGTACAATGTTCTTTTGGACAGTGTTCCAAAAATAATGTGCCATAAAAGTTATCAAAGTCAGCCAATAGTACAGCAAGCCTTTGTAGCTTTCACATTGGGAAGGGATATTTTCTGAAGGCACAATAAATAAGAAACATTGTGGAAAGACTTGAGCGAGAGGCATAAAATGTCATAGATATTTTGATAAAAATGCTTATATTATTAGAAAATTGTCAATCATTTCAGTCCATTAAAGGCCCAGAATACTATTTTCATAATTATTCATATGTATCAGACATGAGAAATACTAAGAAACTAAATAGTGGAAAGGGTTATGTGCAAAACGAACCATAAATAAAGATGGGTTATTTTACTGTTTAAGTCAGTATGTTTAAATGAAGCACTTAAAAAATCCAACATGTGGATTTTGGCCAACAAGCCTCTTTTTCATCTTTTTTTGGCTTTGATTTAATAGAATGCAAACTAGTGTTAACAGTGGGCAAGTCACAGACTAGATGTTTTAAAGTGATTTAATCAGCAGTCATCTTGAAAATGAGGTCCCTTCTGTGAATAAGAGATACGTTTTCATTAGCTTTTCTCCTAGCGTTTTTCGGTCACAATTTAAGCTTCAGTATGTGACTTAAGGACAAGCTCAGTTTTTTGTTAAAGATGATCAAAAGTGTTGAAAGAGAAAGACTTTAAAGCAGTTCACAGGTGTGAGGTGTCATATTAACATCTGCAAAGAGGCACTTGATTAGGTTTCTGAGAGTCCTCTATAAAAGTACAGCAGCTTTTTAATATGCAAATGATGATAGACTTAAGACATGTCAGATACTGAAATGATCCGTAGCACACATAACCTGATCCAATCAACTCAGATGGCAGGCCATTTGTGACCTGATTGCACTACATTTGTCAATATGCACATTTGACGCTTTAAGGATCAATGATAGACAAAACTAACAGATAACAGTTTTCATGTTTATTTTATGTGCTTTAACAGTTAAAAAGCCTGTTTTTCGGTTTCCTTACACAAGGTTATTTACATATTTTTGATCTTTATTGATGATCGCAGTGCTTTTATGTTTGGCCCCATTTTATGTCTGGCCTCATTCTGATAAAACACTGATGGTGCTATTAATGCAGAGCTCATGTTTTACCCATAACAAGACCTTTCTCATTGGTTCGCTGAATGTAGTGACGTTTTGTACATAGGGCAAAAAGACTGTACATGCATTTATGCTACAACACAAAATGGCTCCATTGGTCGAATATGATACTGGAACTTAAGTGTGGAGAAGGGCCATCAATTTCAGCTACTCTGTTTATGTCCTAGATAATGAAAGAGGCAAAATTGTGTTCCTATGTTTCATACAATTTTTGTGGTTGATGTAATATTCTTCAACAAGAGAAAAAACAACAACTGTATAGCAACAAGAGACTGAAATATGTTTTTTTTTTTCCTTTTCCTTTGTTTCACGTTGTGTGAACTTTGTTGAACAAAATGAAACTAAACTGAGATGTAACTATAATATATTTAAAGAAGCAATCTGTTACAGTATATGGGTGTGTATGAATGTGAGTTTGTGCAATGACTTTGGTCAATTCTTCTATCTACTTTATATAAAAATGTGCATTTGGAAGCAAAAATGTGTCTTTTTTTATTTTTTGGTAATTTTGTTAATGATAAGCATTACAGTATATATCTACTATATAGAGTCAACATTTAAAGTGGATCAAAAAAGTCCTAAGACAAGAATAGATATTTAATGAAAGGTGATAATCCACTTCAAACATTGATAACTGTATATATGCAGGGGTTGGACAATGAAACTGAAACACTGGCCAGTATTAATAGTTTGACCAGCCTGGTGGGCAATCTTCACTGATTGCACCTATAAGAGCAGAGTGTCAAGGTTTAATGATCACTTTTGCTTAAAATATTGCAGTGCACACAACAATATGAGTGACATTATATCAGAGTTCAAAAAAGGACAAATTGTTGGTGTGCATCTCACTGGCACATCTGTGAGCAAGGCAGCAAGGCTTTGTGATGTTTCAAGAGCCACGGTATGCTAAGGTAATATCGTATAACAGAAATATAATAGAAATTAAAAAAGAATAGGCTGCAATAAATAAGTTAATAAGGCCATCAGGCCAAATTTATTTAGCTCTTCTACTGATTTTTTATTTTAAAAATCACTCGCTGTCTGATATCAAAGTGCTGTCAGTGAAACAGCTTCCAGCGGTGACTTTAACAACGCACCATGGCGCGAGAAACACCAGTATCCTAAGCACTTTAAGTGTTTCCTAGTTTTTATGGGAGGCTTGTTGATATTGATAAGCGCACTGTAAGGGGAATTCTTGCATGTCTAAATATGACACTGAAGGGGTAACCTGTTGGTCAAAAACTGACGCTGAGGGTTCCTTACCAAGCGTAAATATATGATGTGTTGGGAGTGAGAAGAAGTTGCTACATCCAACAGGAGTAACTGTGGACAACTGTGTACTGTGGACATGAAAGGGATGTCTATGTGCTAACTCATATTGTATCCAAAAAGCATAAAACCACAGCTGCTCGACTCACTGCATATGCACCTCAACTCTCCTTTTTCCACCAACACTGTTTGTCGGGAGCTCCACAGGGTAAATATACATGGCCGGGCTGCTATAATCAAACCTTTGGTCACTTGTTCCAGTGCCAAATGTCAGTTTCAGTGGGGTCAACAGTTGAAATGTTGGGCTGTGAACAATTTTAAGAATTCACACTTAGCTATTGCTTAAAACGATTTGCAGATTTGGCATGCTGTCCTGGGAGAGAACCCTGAGCTCAGAGATACTTGAGACCAGGGCTCCTGCCTGGTCATGTAGCATGACAGGGGGTCCGAGATCAGGGTCTCGAGAGCTCCCCCTGATAAAGGAGGAAAGGGGGAGATGGGGTGGATGGTGGGATTCCTCAAAATGAGGATAAGGGAGGTAGGATGAATAGGTTTCTTTATTGGAGGCTAGAATTCATCTGATTGGTCTAGCAATGATATCTGAGTGGACCATCAATGATTATTGATGGTGACACAGTGGTGCTGAGCGCTGTCACCTCACAGCAAGAAGGTCGCTAATTCAAGCCCTGGCTGGGTCAGTTGGCATTTCTGTGTGGGTTCCCTCCTGGTGCTCCAGTCTCCCCCACAGTCCAAAGACACGGAGAGGGGTCTGGCTGCAGACTTGATGCAGTGCAATCTGAGCTGCATCCACTGCTTGTTAATGGGCTCACCTAACCCCACCCCTACCCCTACACTTCACTAGTTCCATTGAGTGCATTGTGTCTGACATTTTATCGTGAGAGATGCAGAGATGCATCCAGATACTATTGAAGACATACGCTATAGGTGAATTGAATAAGCTAAATTGGCCATATTGTATGTGTGTCAATGAGCATGTATGGGTGTTTCTCAGTGTTGGGTTGCAGCTGGAAGGGCGTCCGCTGCGTAATAACATATGCAGGATAAGTTGGAGGTTCATTCCGCTGTGGCGACCCCAAATTAATAAAGGGACTAAGCCGAAAATAAAATAAATGAATGAATGATTATTGATGCAAGACCAGCCATTATCAATCATATCACTTGCTCCACTCTAAATTAGTTTCTAAAACTTTATGTGAAACAGGTATTGTTCTCTGATGAGTCCACCTTCACTATCTTTCCGTCTTCAAGGAGAGTTATGATGTGGAGAAGCCCCAAAGAAGCGTACCACCCAGACTGTTGCATGCCCAGAGGGAAGCATGGGTGTGGATGAGTGATTGAGCTACAATATCACGGCATAGGCCCAATTAGCTTCTTGTCAATGCTAGATGTGCGCATGCAAACCATTTTGAAAGACAATATTTCTATATACACATATACAGTACACACAAAGGTAAACAAAGGAATCAATTACAAATAAAATAATAATTCAAATGCTATCATTATATATTATTTTATTTTTATTTCAATTAATTAACCATCTCCATTCATTACATTCATGGAAAATAATATAAAACAGGATTTTTTATTCATTATTTTTTGAATGTCATCTGATTATCAACATTTGCAAGATCAAAACTATTTTGAGGTGAACTAATTTTGGGTTCACAAGGGATTTGGGGACACTTTTGTCAAGAAAAAAATTACAGTTTTAATTCTGAAGAAAAGAATAAATAAATCTTATAAATATATAAGAATAATTTTTTTCTGAAGAAAAAAAATATTAATGAGATTACCCTTCAGAATAATCATCATACTTGTAATTAATGGGATTAATGTTAAATATTTCCATTGTTTAGATGTGCATTTCACATCACATTCATTAAAACCTTTAAGTTAACTAAATAATGAAATAATTAACAAAATAATTTGCAAGCAGTTTTGACTTCAGCACAAGGTACATATCTCTTTAAAACCTAGGTAGTTAAATATTTTAATAATTAAATGCCTGTTTATTATAATTCATAGAAAGAGCTCTTCGTGGTTCTCTAATGTGGTTTTAATTGGTCTGCCATTGGTTATACTAAAAAGTGTAATTTATAGACAATTTTAAATAAACAATAAATGATATACAACAATAAATATGTAATAGTATTCAACAATAATGACACTTAAAATAGAAACAATTAGAATAAACATTTATTTTAATATAAAGCTAAATCCACTTTTGTTCATATGGGGAGCGTCTATCTTAGCTTTTATGTCACACCAGCACGTGCAACTCATTGACTAGTAATGAAGGGCAACTGCAGTATTACGTAATTCTATTGTACGCTACAATTTTTCACAGCAGCTCCAGCACTGGTGCACATCACAATGCAGCACATTGCCATCTGCTGGAGAACATCTAACAGACTCAATGAAGAAGCTAAACTAGCTCAGGTATTCAAAATATTTGTTTATATGTGTGAGCTGTCAGCTTAATAAGTGCTACCACGGTTTATAACAGCAGTGTGAACAGCTATGCAAAAAATCAGAACTGAGAAAAAATATGATTTAAGTATTAAGCCTTGCCGTGTGAATGTAGCCAAAGTGTTGTACATGTATACAATATGATACATTTTACTGTAGTATGGTTCAAAATGACTGTAGTACTTACAATCAATTACCATAATAATTATTCATGTGGGCTAGTATCAGTACAACTGTGTGTGGGGGATTTAAGCTATAGACTTATCTATTTGATGCACTAGCATGCTAGAAGCACAGAGTTTTACAAAATAACCAAGGCACTTGGCTCAATAAAAACCCTTTATTTTGTGAAAAACACAGTGATTAAAGTCAGATATTATAGTATGAAAATCACAAGTAAATAAAAAATGGAAGATTACATAAATCACAACAAAATTGAAAATAAGCTGCAGCCACACGATATCGCAAGTCTCTAACAGTTTTGCATTATTTTTCGGTACTTGGTTTAACCTTTTGTGTTTTTTTGTGTCTTTTGTTTTGATTGTTGTGTTAAATAATCAACGATTTACTCTAAGCTGCTAACCAATACTGCATCACATTACTAGTTTTACTTGACCTCAGTGCTGCATTCAACACTAATGATCATTATATCCTCATCGACAGCTTACATTTTACAGGTGTACAGGGATAGGCTTTAAAATGGTTTAAGTCATATCATTACCAGTTTGTAAATTTAAATTGACAGCTTTCACAAGTCAGACCAGTGAAGTATGGGGTGTCTCAAGGATCAGTTTTAGGCCCTTTACTGTTTACAATATACATGCTACCCCTCTGAGATTATATTAGAGGGCGCATGATCAGCTTTCACTGCTATGCAGGTAATACTTATTAAATATGATATATTTCAGCAAAACCTGATGAGACGTTTGAACTGGCTAAGCTTATTGAGTGTATTAAAGATAAAAAAGACTCGCAACAACAATTTTCTTATTTTAAAGAGCCCCTATTATGGGTTTTTGAAAATGAGCTTGTATGCAGTGTGTCACACAGCTCTAAGTGAAGTGAAATGTCCAGCTAAGGCTTAAATCTGAAAGTGCACAGTGTTTAAAACTATTGATTCATCTATAAAAGAGTCGACTCATAGTTCCTCAAACGAGTCGTCGTGCTAACGAGTCTTTAGCCGTTTCGGCATTACGTGAACACGAAACATAAGCCCCGCCCATTTATGCGCGCGCAGATTCGAAATCCCCAATCCTGCCCACAAACAACAGCGGTGAGGAAATGTTGCCAGATCGGGCGGTTTTCAACTTGATTCTGCAGGTAAAACCCTTTGGACAGGGTTTGGGCTGAAATCAGTCAGCAACATCTGGCAACACAGTGAAGAGCACTGTGCTTAGCTGGATATTGGAAGTGTGCAGAGAACCCAGAGATGAGACTTTGAAGAGTTAGTCGTTTCTGCAGAAATATCTCTGCATTAAACCCTAGCCATGTGCTGTTACCCCTCCGAGGAGTGCTTACAACGGAGAATTAGGAGCACCGGGACATTTCCTGGCCTGCTATCCAGCAAGTGTGAGTAAGTACGATTAAAACAGTCACCTCATTGTTTTCTCTAGCTTGTAAATGATGCATTTAACTGTGTTTTGTAACTTGTAACCGCTTGTAGTGTCTCTGGTTAACTTGTATTCTCATATCGCGTCTAAAAGCACGTTGTAAACGCGACGCGTGCCGCTGTGTTTACGGATTAAAATGCGTTTGAGCGTGTTCCTCTGCTGTTTGTCGTTGCTATGGACACCATGAGCTCTGCTACACACGTGCGGCGGTGCTGTTTATAATGGGTTAGCTTTTGCCGCTGTGTGCATTAATACTGAATGTATGTCGCTGTTTTTACTTCTGGTTAAGAATTAGAGTGATATGCTGGGAGACCGGGGGGTTAGTTTTCGGGATGAGGTGTCTGAAATACGGGCGACTCCCGTTTAAAGCGAGTGTTAGCAGATTAGCTCACGCACACACTATGACTGACTAACGCTGAGCGCTGTCGACCAATCGCAAAAGACTGGTTCATCGGTCCAATCAGCGCAGTTTAGCATCGCGCGAAGGAGGGGTTTTGGAACAAATGAATCCCTGAACGATTCATATCGGAGTCGCTGGGATAATGAGGTAAAAATAAATGCATATTATAAGACAATGAAAGTGTTTTTTGACCTTGCAATCAGATCAGCCTGCTGTTGGAGACCCCCAAAACTAAAATATGACCCTTTTCAATGTATAATATGGGCTCTTTAAATTCAGACAAAATAGTATTACTTATTGAGCCAAAGTCCTGTACGCAGCAGATCTCACAACTCCACCTAGAGGGATACAAAGTTAACATTAGTGCTGCTGCAAGATCTGGGTGTTATTAGACAGCAACTTAACTTTTGAAAATCATATCTCCCATGTCACAAAAAACAAAACAAAAACAGTGCAGCATCCAGGCACTTTGTTAGAAATAATTCTATATATGTGTTGCTTTGTTTGTTTATATAACTCATATTTTCATTTAAAACACTTCATTTTCGCATTGACATTTAATTTATCTTGTTAAAATACATTATAAACAGCAGCTTTGCTAATTATATTCTTTGTACTCTATTTCCATCTGGGGATGCCATTCCTGAGGCCTCCAGAGATTGTGCAGCAGCACCATCAAAGACTTCAAGAACTGCAGGTTAACTATGTTTATATGTAATAAATTTAACTGTTAAAATCTATTAGTTACTACTTAATTAGTTAAAGTTGGTAACTAAAAAAGTTATGGTAACCAATAACCTTAACTTTTCCGAATTTGATTGTAATGCAATAATGTGCACCTTTTGTAAAGCTGCTTTGAAACAATTATTATTGTGAAAAGTTCTATACAAATAAACTTGATTTTAATTGAAGTTAATTATATAGTTGTGGTAATATAACAACTAAATTGATATAGATAACCCTAATTCTATTCTTTATGCAAATAACATTATATTACAATAAACGTTAACTCTAGTAAAAACTTGCTTCTTAACACTGTATGCTGTAGCAATTTAAATAATGTCACAGCATAAATACAATAATACATAAACTACAATAAACTTTACTGTAGTATGGTTCAAAAACACAATATTTATTACTATATGTTTTTTTAATACTGGAACCACAACCCCCTCCCCCCACACAGACACACTTTGAATAATACATAATAATGAAATTGATTATTGTTTATTATGACAAATACATTTATAAGAAATACTTTTAAATGATGAACATAAAATATAGATCAGAAGGCATAACTTGAATAAGTGAATCACTCTTTTTTATTATTATATAAGCTATTTAAGTGCCTCAAAACAACAACAATGAACAACAACAGGTTATGTTAAACAGGCCAAAGATTTAGGAATAGCTATTATGACAGGTCGACCAAAGTCTCTGTAAGCAGGAGACCCATTTAAGAGCTTGGTCGCTGAAAGCCAGCTGTTGAAATAACCAGCTGTTTCTGAATATTCCTACCATGTGCACACTGCAGAACACAGATGGAAATGCAGACACATCAAAGAGACCATGAAGCAATAACTGTCACCTCAGATATAGCACAGCCACACAGACTAAACTGGACATACAGCAAGCTCATCTTCTTCAAAGAAAACAAACACAATGTATGCGATATCAATGAGCTAGTAACATATATATATAGGCTATCTGGATTTATGTGGCTCTCGTATGTAATAACAAACCGAAAAGTTTTGTTGCTGTTGATGCTTTTCTGGTTAATGCAGTGAGTGGCCAGCAGGTGTCGCTCAATCTACATGTATTCAATTTCATGGCATCTAACTGAAAACTCTTACATAAAGAACCTGGAGTGTTTTGTCTGCACTGGTGGAAATAGTATGCTCAAAATAATCAGAAATATCTAATGACTAAACAGAAATATTTGCTAAATTGGATTATAATACATACTCATATAATACTACATAATCCACTTTAATTCATTGTCAAATATGACACAATCTAACAATCAGTTGCATTGTAATTACATTTAATCACTGTGTCTTTCTGTTTAGTGCCAGTGAGAAAGATACAATCTCTAAAAAGATAAAGCCTTTGCATGTGGACGTGCTTTGGGAGAGATTAACGGAAAAATGTGGCCTCATAATGAAAAATGGTAGTCATTACTCAGTTTTGCTTCACTTTTGAACTACTGAACCGATAAATTAATCAAAAATTGTGTGTTGATGCAAAACCGTAGCGTTTCGTAATACTTTATGCAATTAACATTTTAACGTTTTTGAGTCCTTGTTATTCTGTTTAAACCTATAAAAACAAATTGGTTTATTAGCATTAGCATGCTACATGCTTAATGTAATTGTCCTTAGCCAGCCATGACTTTTGAACACACACACACACAAAATAATATTGATTCACTAGTCACGCAATAAACCTCAAGCTCTATATTACAGAGAGGAAATAGATGAAAATGGGGAAGTGATTTTTCACTGTGGTCTGTTTCTCTGAGGCTGAAGAAGTTCTCAGAGTTGTTGTAACTCTGTCTGACAGTAATTGAGAGATAGACTGCAACAGATAACAGAAAACCTTGGATGTGACAATCGCTGTCTGCAATTTTACATAGCTTGCTTTATCATTGTACTCAAGTCGTAGCTTTGAGTTTCTTTGCCTCCTGCTGGAATTATAAAAAAGTAACATATCAAGGAAAACAGAAAAAGTTGTGGAAGATTTAGTTGCACTGTCATTTTATGACAGTTTAGTTTATTTTGTGACACATGTATCAGACATTTATGAGGATGTCATGTAAATGTTTAGCTATATTCTGATGCTTTAGCTCCCACAAATATTTCTGTAGTTAGAGAAGGAAAAAATGCATAGCGACACTTTGAATGTGTGCTGTGTAAATCTGCTTTAATCCTTCTTTATTAAGATCTGGTCTGTGGTTTGATATAGTTCACATATTTTATGGTCTACTGTCACTGTCATTTTCATCTCTCTAAATTATAACACAAGCTCATAAAATAATAACACTGCCCTGCAGTAAACAAGAGCTTAACATTTGGGAAATGTGCTTTCTCTCAATGTAACTGTATTTATCTTGTGATAATAAGTACATTGTGATCTGTAAAAGCTGTTACAAAACTAAATGTTGTATATTCTAACAAATATGTTTGAATACAATGTATAAATGTATGTGGAATTGTGTGTGTGTGTGTGTGTGTATAAATATACTGTGTAAAGTACACCCACTGGCCACTTTATAAGGTACACCTGTCCAACTCTTCGTTAACACAAATTTCTAATCAGCCAATCACATGGCGGCAACTCAATGCATTCAGGCATGTAGACATGGTCAGGATGATCTGCTGCAGTTCAAACCGAGCATCAGAATGGAGAAGATGATTTAAGTGACTTTGAACATGTTTGTCGGTGCCAGACAGGCTGATCTACTGGGATTTTCATGCACAACCATCTCTAGGGTTTACAGAGAATGTCCAGAGAAAATATCCAGTAATGTGCCATGCCATAAAGTGTGAATCATCTCAGACTGGTTTCTTAAACAAGCCAATGAGTTCACTGTACTCAAAAGGCCTCCACACTCACCAGATCTCAATCCAACAGAGTATCTTTGGGATGTGGTGAAATGGGAGATTCACATCATGGATGTGCAGCCGACAAATCTGCCCCAACTGTGTAATGCTATCATGTCAATATGGACCAAAACCCTTCAGAAATATTTTCAGTACCTTGAATCTATGCCACGATGGATTAAGGCAGTTTTGAAGGCAAAACTAGATCCAACCGGGAACTAATAAGGTGTACCTAATAAAGTGGCCGGTAAGTGTATATATCAACATAAAAGAAAATAAATCTTGGAAATGCAAGTACATTATCTTTGACTTGCATTCATTGACACCCACCAGAAATGACAAAGAAATACCTAGATAAGGCCCTCTAAAATATTTGAACGAATCTGGCATCTCTGAAAACATGTTTGTAACTGTTAAAGGATCTTGCGTGTTGGGACTAGTGAGTAAATCAAGCAGCCTTTACATGGCATGTTCTGATTCTAATCACTGATGGTGTATCCTGAAGACACTACTAGAAAGAATAAACCCACTGAGTCTAATTACTGTGTGTCAACATGGTGAAGTGTTACTTTTTTGTGAGGTTAACAGATAAAGATTGTGCGTCATGTGCATGCAAGGATGAGTCTAGTTCACACATTACAAAATATACAGTACCTATAGCAGAAAAAGAAAGCAACAACAAAATCATACTGTTTAGTTTAAGTAGGATGTTTTTTTAGGGGGGGGGGGGGTACAGGGCTTGTTAAAATATCAAATTCTTTTTGATCACATCATTCAGCAGTCTGATATTTGTGAGGAAAAAAAACAACAAAAAAGGGTCATCAAGATAACTGAAGCCAGCTCAAGTTTTGTGTTTGCATTTTTGACAATGAATTCAAAATCACAGTTTGATATTCGGTGAAAATCACATCAGAATATGTGATCTGCTGTTTCAAAGAACATGAAACACTGTAGGCTGACTTGGACTATGGAATCTTTAGATACAAATGTAATGACAGCTCATGCATCTTTACTGTTATAGCACATTCAACATGAGAGGTGAGCACACTACTTGGATCACAAAGCATCTAGTATCCCTAATTCACTTGTTGAGGCCAGGGGAGTGAGGTTTACATGCACAAATATTTACTTTTTGGCCTACATAACACTCATCCTCCTAAAACACCATTCTCATTTGGGTCAAGGCATCAGTTCAACCTCTCTTGCTCTACTCTACCTGCTCAGAGCATGATTTGATCTCTGGCATAGTAGGTCAGCACGTCAACAAGTAAGAAAGTAAGTAATGAGCATTTATAAAGCGCATTTATTGTGTATGGACATACAACCAAAGTGCTTCACTACCACCAGTGTGCAGCATCCACTTGGATGATACGATGGCAGCTACAGGCACGACACACCAGCTATAGATGGAGTGGAGAGACAACGCTATAGAGCCAATTCGGTGGACGAGGATTATTGGGAGGCCATGATGGGTTAGGGCCGATGGAGGGAATTTGACCAGGACACCAGGGTTACACCCCTGCTCTTTTACAAAAAGTGCCACAGAGAGTCAGGACCTTGGTTTAATGTCTCATCCAAAAGACAGTGCTCACTGTCAGTATAGCATCCCTTTTACTTTATTGGGCATTAGGACTTGCAGGTTAAGCGCCCCCTGCTGGCCTCTCTAACACCACTTCTGCCAGCAACCTAGTTTTCCCATGTGCTCTCCCATCCAGGTACTGACCAGGCTCAGCCCTGCTTCAATGAGTAACCAGTGTTGAGCTGCAGGGTGAAATGGCTGTGGCTGTTACAAAGAGCAAATGTACAAACATAATGAGACAAATAATGAGATAAACTTGGTCCTGGAGAGCCACAGAGAGCCACATTCCTGCAGAGTTTTACTTCAATCATAAACAAGCATTATTACCAGCAGGCTTCTGCTACACCCACTCCGCTAAACCCCACTCCCATCCGGGTCATGGGACCAATACAGCCCAGCTGGTTAAACTCCCTGCTTTGAGAGGGATTTGAATCATCATTTCTGGCATAAGAGGCATGTACACTAACAAGGAGACCATAGCTTTCAATGTTAGTCACAAGTGTGTCTTTTAAAGGGTTAAATCACACAAAAAGAAAAAATCCTGTCATTAATTACTCCCCCTCATGTCATTCCCATCCGATGAGACATTCACCAGCAGCTAGCTCTTTTAAACTTTCACATGGTCACCCACTGAAGCTAAGCACGGCTGCGCTCAGTCAGTACCTGAATGGGAGAACACATGGGAAAGCTATGTTGCTGCCGGAAGTGGTGTAAGTGAGGCCAACAGGGGGCACTCAACCCACGGTCTCTGTGGGTCCTAATGCCCCAGTATAGTGTAGGGGACACTATACTACTCAGTGAGCGCCGTTTTTTGGATGAAATGTTAAACTGAGGTCCTCCACTCTCTGTGCATGTTCTTTGAAAAATGAGTAGGGGTCTATCCCTAGTATCCTGGCCAGATCTGCCCATCGGCCTCTGTCCATCATAGCCTCCTAAACATCCCCATATCATAGTTGGCTTAATCACACTGACTCCTCTCTACCAATCAGCTGGTGTGTGTGGTCTGGCGCAATATGGCTGCTGTCGCATCATCCAGGTGGATGCTGCATAGTGGTGGTGGATAAGGACCCCCCCCCCCCCCCACATCCCCCCATTGTGTAAAGCACTTTGAGTGTCTAGAAAAGCGCTACATAAATGTAGGGATTATTATTATTATTATTATTATTAACAGAACAGAAATTAAAATACTTATAAAATACTAGGTGAAATACTTAGACAGCAACTGCCCCAAATCATTTAAAGGAACCAAAAATATTGTTAAAACATTACACGTGACTTCAGTGCTTCAACTGTCTTTATGCAAATCTCCAAGAACATTTCTGTGTGCCAAAAACCAGCATCAGGTCAGAGTGCAAGTTTACAATGGACAATGCAACATATTGGCCTTAGAGTTTGCAATTCAATATGCAAGCATCATAATGCCTGTAGTAAATATGCACCCTGATCTGACAAAGGAGACACATGCTATCAAAGTCAGTTTTACATATGTTTGGCGCACAAAATTGTTAATGGAGACGTGTAACATTACAGCTGAACTTTCTGAACATCTCAGAACTGTTGCTGTCCATGAAGAATGAGGGAACTCTCAGGTTTAATCTAAAATATCTTAATTTGTGTTTTGAAGATGAACAAACGTCTCAAAGGATTAAGAGGAAATGAGGGTGTGTAATTAAGAACAGCATTTTCATTTTTGGGTGAACTAATCCTTTAAGACTAGGGGTTTACCTGAAGAGATTTTACAAGATATCCTTCAATACATTCACTATGTGTACAAGCTAAAATCATAACTTGCGTTAATATTTTATGTCCTGTAGTGCAGGAGTAGTAGGGCTACAAGTTGAGGGCCACTTTTTTCAAAAAAGGTTTGTACCCCTGTTAGAGTCTTTTGTTTAGCTTGAATAGAAACAAATAGAGGGCAAATGAGAAGCCACAAGCTATGACTGATTCTTTACGAAAAGGAAATGTCATAGACTCCCAGGGCACATGCACACTGGTCTTATTAGGTCAGTAGCCTGGAGCGTGAGAGTATGTGAGTGAATGTGGAGGACTGATAACTACGGGAACAATAGGGAAACACTGGAATCTATGACTCCTTTATGACCCTTCTTAGACATCTTAAGGCACTGGGGACACACTTTTCTGAGTATTAAAGAAGTTTATTTTACATATTATTGCAGCATTCATCACAGGTTTAGATGGTTTTACTTCCCCATTAACAAAATTGCATTGCAGTGGCCAACGAAGGTCACACACACTGGCCACTTTACCTATTGCTAATACAGAATTGGACCCCCATTTCTGGAAACAGTCCTCAGAGATGTTGGTCCATGTTGACAAAACAGCATCAGACGGTTGCAACAAATTTGTCGGCATTTGGTAACCATTTAGGTACAGTAAACTTTTCAATTCTTGTTTGTGCATCATTTCCTCTCTTCATTTTCGTGTCTTAGCTCCACCCCCTCAGGATTTAAGGAACGGATGCTAAGGAAAAGATGCAAGAACAGAGCAACAGAATCAAGTGAAATGATATATCCTTATTTCCTTTAGAATCATTTCAAAGCATTAACATTTAATGAATATTGTAAACCAGCGGTTGCCAAAGTCGGAGTCGGGAGACGAAAGGGGGTTGCTTGGTGATTTCCAAAAATCTAATTAAATTTATTAATCCATTAAACTTACCATATTTTATCCATAACCTGAAGATAAAAATAGAAGTTTATAGTTACAACCTTTCAATTTCTTTCTTTTTTTCCTATTGGATTGCGACCCTTGGGGTGATTACATTATATTAAAGACACAGCAATAGCATCAGATCCAGCAGATTGATTCTATGGCAGCAGGTTAAACTTTCTGGCACATTTAAAGCACTCACATACACTGAAAAAATGAAACGAAATATAGACTTGGGTCTATTGGTGTGTGTGCGCTGTTGCATGCAAGGTTTCTATATTTTTTACCACCTTAGAGGATATTGGGGGTCGTGAGTGGCATTGTTATTTTGGGGGCTGCAGGCTGAAAAGTTGGGGAACCCCTGCTGTACACCACTGATTTTGGTTAAGAAACCTTTGAATATTAGAGAAAACAGCTTGTATTGTAATACTTTTTCTACCTCCACAAAACACTACTGTTATTGTTAACAATTAATTATTCCCAGTGATTACCTGCTTTATATTTGTGCTGAAAATATGTTACATCAAAATTTTACATCAGGAACTATTAAAACAACCCCCATATTAATATGCATATGAATATGTGTTTGAATTTAAGATAATTTAGATAATTAAGATAATTTACAACATGCTTTTTGTTTAGTCAGTCAAACACTGCAAAGTATCCACCTGTGTATCCTCGCTCATGACTCCTCGGGAAGCCTACTTTCTCCTCAATCCTCGCGGTGCAATTAAAGGATTGAGATGTCCTACAAGTTGGCTGAGCTTGATCGGTTTCCGGGTCTTAGGAAAGAGGAGTGAGGAAATGAGGAAGGATATGAGAAGCACCCACTGTCATGTTTAAGAAACCAATTTGAGATTATGTGAGACATGATATGTTATACTGTTGAAACCATGGCCACAAAGGGGTTTATGGTCAGCAACAGTACTTTGGTCAACTGATTAGTCAGTTGGTACTATGGGTTCCAAAGTGTGCCAAGAAAATATTCCCCATACATTTACACCACCAGCTGTCAGAACTATTGAGGCAAGGTAGAATGGATCAATGCCTTAATGGTGTTTACACCAAGTTCTGATCCTATCATCTGAATGTGACAGCAGAAATAGAGACTCTCCAGACCAGGCAACCATTTTCCAATCAACTATTGTCAAATTTTGGTGAATATGTGTGAACTGTAGCTTGAGTTTATCTGACAGGAGTGTCACCGATCTGTTCTTCTGCTGCTGTAGGTTGTCTGCTTTAAGGTTTGACAGAGCTGGATTGTATAGAGTGGTTTCTTGAGTTGCAGATGCCTTTCTGTCAGCTCCAACCAGTCTGACCATTCTCCTTTGACAACAACAAGACAGTTTTTGCTCACAGAACTGCAGCTCACTTGATATTTTCTTTATTTCTAGACCATTCTATGAAAAACCTATAATATCTGTTTCTAAAATACACGATCAGCCTTGCCATGTTCAGTCACGTCTTCCCCATTTTTCAGTTCGATCATCTTTACCACATATACAGTATATATCTAAAAGTGTTGAGTTACTGCCATACGATTGGCTGATGTCAGTTTTTTTGCAGTAAAATGCAATTACACAGGTGCTTAATAAAGCGAACAGCGGGTGTGTACTGTAATGCAAGACACAGATTACTAATCATTTACTTCACAGAAGCAGTAACAGAAGCTTCTCGATCATTCTAGAACATGCAGAAAAGTGGCCTGGCTAACCAGCTACAGTACCTTGTTTCAGAAACCAACTTGACAAACTTAACTTGACATCAGTTGCTGGTTGTTGGATTGTTACTCATATAAGATGGTCAAACAGATGATGTAATCTCAGACAAGCTAAAACTAAGCTTGTTTAATATTACCAGCATAAGCTGTATTTTTCCAAGGGAATGAGATGCAACTCAGAGTTTGTGCTATTTAGCCTACAAAGACAAGCATTTGCCTGATTCTAAACTAAACAATATTTAAATCATGATTACACAAATGACTCATTACCTCTATTATGAATCTTAGTGGTCTGATTCCCAGTTCTTGGAAGTCTGCAATCATTTTACCATTATTAAAATGTGGAGATTATTCTCTACCTCATAATTATCACCCAATATTTTCAGATTGTATGTTACATCTGAAATGAAACATCTGTATGAAACTACCACTACGTCAGTCACCAATGACACTGTCAGTGAATGACATTATCACTTTGGATCATAAAAATCATGTTGCACTTTTATATAAATTGATCCAAAGCAGGGGCGACGCAGTGGCGCAGTAGGTAGTGCTGTCGCCTCACAGCAAGAAGGTCGCTGGTTTGAGCCTCGGCTGGGCCAGTTGGCATTTCTGTGTGGAGTTTGCATTCCCTGATTTTGCGTGGGTTTCCACCATGTGTTCCGGTTGCCCCCACAGTCTAAAGACATGCGGTACAGGTGAATTGGGTAGGCTAAATTGTCCGTAGTGTATGAGTGTGTATGGATGTTTCCCAGAGATGGGTTGCAGCTGGAAGGGCATCCGCTGCGTAAAACACATGCTGGATAAGTTGGCAGATCATTCCGCTGTGGCGACCCCTGATGAATAAAGGGACTAAGCCGAAGGAAAATGAATGAATGAATGAATGAGTATTGGCATTTGGTCATGTGCTTTTTATGCATGTATCTTAAACCCTTATATAGCCACCTATTAAATTACACAATGGAATTCATGTTTAGTGGTAAATGCTTAACCCAATACCAGGCAAAACATATATGTTTATGGTATATGGTAACTTCACTGACATTGCCTATAAAATAATTTATCAAATTCAAAAAAGTAATACCCCTGTTAATACTTAAACAAGAGTCATATAAAGCAGTAAATCACAAATTTTAAATGGTTGTATAAGTCCCATTAATGCTCCAGATGAGGTTTGAGGACCACGCAGGGACACAAAAGGGCTGCTTGTTTGTTATTGGAAATTAAAAATAAATAAATAAATGTATTAAAATGTTTAGAGAACACTTTTCATTGATCTAATTTTACTTTCTAATTGTGTTAAAAAAAATTACATTTTAGTGAGCAGAGAAAAAAACTGTCAAAATATTTTCAGGAAAATATACTAATAATTTACTTATGTACAATTAAAATAGGGCGACACAGTGGCCCAGTGGGTAGTGCTGTCGCCTCACAGCAAGAAGTTCGCTGGTTCGAGCCTCAGCTGGGTCAGTTGGCATTTCTGTGTGGAGTTTGCATGTTCTCCCTGTGTTCGCGTGGGTTTCCTCCGGGTGCTCCGGTTTCCTCCAAAGATATGTGGTACAGGTGAAATGGGTAAGCTAAACTGTCCGTAGTGTATGTGAATGAGAATGGGTTGCGGCTGGAAGGCGGTTCATTCCGCTGTGGCGACCTCAGATTAATAAAGGGACTAAGCCAACAAGAAAATGAATGACTGAATGAACAGTCAAAATATAAAAACATTAACTTACACGTCATTATTATGTAATAACAAAATTATAATGTATTTCTACCATTACTCACAGCTCATTGACTGTTTCAGGAAAGTGTCCCTCAGGAGACAAAGAGAAAAAAGTTTGAAAAGCTCTTCTTTGGTGATTTTGAAGAGCCCGAATCAGCGAGTGCAGTCTAGCTAAAGCTTGAGTCAGTCTGTCCTTTGATGAAGGTACATGTCCGTGTGTTTCATTCAATGCCCTCCAGTCAGGTTTTCAGCGATGACTGGCGCGAACACCCCGGAAGAATGACGAATATGAACAATCAGTTCACAGCGTCTGAGAAAACCGCTCCTGTTCAGACCCTCACATAATCTTTGTCCTCCGCTCTCTGTCTGCGTCTCGCCGAACAAAAACACCGCGGAGACCAACAGAAAAAATGATTGTATTTTACCGCCAAGGACTCCGTTTAACCCTGGTGTTTGTGTTGAGCGCGGCTCGTTTCTGTCAGGCGTTCAACTTGGATGTGAGCTTTGCAGTCGTCAAAGAGGGAAAAACAGCAGGCAGTTTGTTCGGACTATCTGTTGCACTGCACGAGCAGGTCGCAAAAGAGAAGAGACACCTGTAAGTACAATATTTTTGCTCACCTGAGTTTGTTTTAGTTTATATCACCTGACTTCGGGTCAAATGTCATAAGGGCGATACATTTTACTGATGTGCACCTGTTGAGTGTTTTCTGCATTATTGTAGCTTTATTAAATTAGCCAAGTTACTTTATATAGGGCAGTGACGCCTGTTTATTTATTTCTCCTCGAATACGTTACTTACAATATAGGGAAAATCCTAAAATCATTCTAAATATTACCTTGTAATATTTACCTTGTATATATAGCATGTTTGTTTTTCTTTTAAAGTTTAAGTTGTTAAATTATAAAGCAGTTTGGTAAGTGGTTTCAGGTTTATAGTAGCCTATAAATGTATGGTGTAAGATAATTGCCCAGATGGGTATAATTAAGAAAATAATAAAAAGAAAATCTGATGTTCTTTAAGACAAAAAAATGTTGGCGTAAGTTTGAAATTATCTATCATTTATTTATCTATACACAGGCATTTATTCGTTATAAAATAGTTATATTAATAAAACATTTGTCCCCAAAATTGAAATTAGGAGGCTATGGAATAATGAACCAGCAGGAAGCAATTTTGTTGTCATGTGACCAGAAAAAACATAAACCAGAGAAAAGACCTTTAAGACAATTGTCATGAAGGTGTATATGTATTTTTTTTTATATGAGTTTGTATGAGTTATATATAAGTTTAATCTTTTTTTATGCAAATTTAGTTCAAATGAGAAACTTTCACTTTTTTAGTAAGAACAAAAGGTCAATGTAATATTGGATAAGTTTAAAAAATACATAAAACATTTAGCTGTACCATATTTATTTAAAAGCATAATAATTGAACTGTTTTTATCATTCATTCATTCATTCTTATCGAGGTAACGTAACCTGAATTACACATCGTGTTAGGGCGAGGCCGAAACGAATCGCGATAAAATTTTTGTAAATAAAAATGATAAGCTCTGGACTTTTTTACCCTATTTTAGCCAATAACAGCGGAAATGTGCAACAATGGGAATCTGAAAGTGTGTTGATATTAGAGATGTAATTTATCGGCTGAAAATATGTTATCCTATTCAATGGACTCTTCTAATTTTTGTGGCTTCAATCACTGTCGGGATACTCTTTTTAAATCCTGAAGCCATGACAACTAATTAAAATATATATCATTTTTGGGTGCCACGGTGGCATAGTGGGTAGCACGATCGCCTCACAGCAAGAAGGTCACTGGTTTGAGCCTCGGCTGGGTCAGTTGGCATTTCTGTGTGGAGTTTGCATGTTCTCCCCGTGTTCTCGTGGGTTTCCTTCGGGCACTCAAGTCTCCCCCACAAGTCCCTAGTGTATGAGTGTGAATGAGTGTGTATGGATGTTTCCCAGAGATGGGTTGAAGCTGGAAGGGCATCAGCTGCGTAAAACATTTGCTGGATAAGATGGCAGTTCATTCTGCTGTGGTAACCCCAGATTAATAAAGGGACTAAGCCGAAAAGAAAATGAATGAATGAATATCGTTTTCGTTCAATATAGAAAATAGTTATCGAGATTGCATTTATGCCATATCCAAATGAAATGCACCAAATAAAAAAGTGAATTAACTAATTCAGGTTACCCAAACAAAACTAATCAAAACAACAATCTGGTGAATTAGTTCCTTAATGTAACAATTGCATTTTACACATAATTGTTTACTGTTGTAACTATGACATGATGACTGAATATTAATAACCTGAAATATTATGCTTGTGCCTTTTTCCAGATTAAAAAAAAACAATCATTTATTTTTTGTGCTTGTGGCATTGACTGAACTCGATTGGCTCAGGTGAATGATTAACACGAGTGCTCCATTTCACAAGAGGATATGAGACAGTGATAAGAACGCCCAGTATTGTGACTTGGGGCTGGGCAGGTCAAGCGCTCTCTTGTTTTGATGTTTTAAGCGTTATGGTTGCTACAGCACACACCACTTTCTTTGTTCACAAATACTGCCGCTCAAATGTTTATGGTATGATATCAAAATGTGATGAACGAAAGTCCTGATGGATACTGCTAGCCAAAGAGGCAGAAAAAACATCTGCGGAATGAGCACAGCAACTTAAAATAACTAAACAAAACTGGTCTTCTGAGCCGTTCATATTAACTCTACTGTAGTGAAATATCTCCATAAACCAGCTGATTATTTACAGTTGTCAGCACGTTCCTCCGAGACCCATTTGCTCATGACTGAAGTAGTCGATTTTTGCTTTGTAGTTCACTTATTTATGATTCTCACTAAATGAATGGGAGCTTATGAGTGCCCTGAGACCTATATCAAAAGCCTCATAAGGCAATAACAAGAAGCCGTCCAGTGAGTTAGTATGCAGGAAAACTCATAGAGACTCATAACAATATCATATTATCGGCAGTCTAGCACTTATAAATTCTTTTTATAGGGTGACATAAAAAAACGAATTCAAAGATGCTCTGTAGGAGGACTTGAAAAACACCACCTTTGCAGAAAATGCGTTTGAACGAAACCGATCAGCTTTTTTCATATCCTCAGGAAATACAAATTCCACATATTTCACAACAAAGGCCTGCTGTGTAACTGGATTGACTTACGCATGCTTCTTTATTTTTTATTATGAATGAATATAAGTGACTTTACAACATAATATCGTTTTTTTTACAACTTTAATTGAAAAAAAGAGCGAATAAACGTATCCATAACAGTGCAAAGTAATGATTTGTGGTCTGTTTTCCGAATGCTCAGGCAAATTCTTCAGCATATGTGGCTTTTAAATAAAACAGAGGTATTGCTGAAGCATGTTAATTGTTGACAGATATATATCTATATATGGTGCCATAACAGAAATCCCTGACTTTTCAATTTAATCGTCAGCGTGTGAAGGCAGCATTTTATAAACATGTTAAAAACCACAACACATTTCAGACTCTTATATATAAAGGCCCTAAAGCATTGTACAAGATGTAACCACAAATCACAAATCCCATCTTATTACGTCTCATATTAAATGAGTGTGATGTTTGCAAGTACAGTGGAGATAATCAGATTGTCTTTGATTTGATAATACTTTGACTGTAAAGAACACACTGCAGGCATAAAATGAAGTGTACATAAAGCAGACTAAATGAATCATAGGACGTGTCTCTTCATTGTTAACAGATGTAAGAAAGTGCACCACAAGAGAGCAGTGGTGTCTGGACCAGCTCATTTTCTTCTGTGGTCTGCGATTGCTATGCTTTTAAAAGCAGTGTGGTGTAAATGTTTGCTGTATTTTTTTGTAGTATTCAGTGTGACTAAAGTTCAAACAAAGGAAAAACAGATGCGATGTTTGTCTCTGCCCTTGACGTAGTCATTGTCCTATAGAGGAGACGTCCCAAGCTAATGTGCAGCTGTCTGTGTTGCTAAATAAATTTTCTGGAGACTTCCTCCTGATTGCCTGTCATTGACGCTCAGAGGAGGAGCACTGCATTTGTCTACTTCACTGCATCTTTATGGTTGGTACTGATTTAGGGTTCGTTTACACCAGTGATGCATAGGAAAGTTTTGTGTACAACAACAGTGTTGTATTAAATGCTCTGTAAATGACTAAAAAAAGCTGTGTTCTGTTTTGCCAGATCAGTAGGTAGAGATGTCTGTTTGTAAAGAAGCACATGTGTGCAAATACTGTTCTGTTGTCCACCATTATTGTTTTAGTTGTCAAGTACTTGCACATGTTTATAGCCTGAACACAAAATAAACGTCTATTTTATTTTTTACAAAATGTACATTTTTATTTTTTTGTGATTAATAATGGTTTCAAAAACTCGTACATTGGAGCTTTTTGAAAATAGTCTCGTGTAAATTCTGTAAAATCCCGAGGAAACTGCTATTGCTTTATACTATACTGTTAAAAAGATAATAAATATATAATCTTATAAATTTGTAATATATATACAGTGCAGTGGGGAAAAATATTAAAAACGTCTTTTTTTCTGGGAAAAATATTCTGAAGTATCTGTTGACATGGAGTTGAACCAGATTTAAGTAAAAACTCAAATAATACAAACACACACAAAAAAAAAAAAAACAGAAAAAAATCTGGCAAAATTGTTATGTGATATATGTAATTGGCTGTGTTTTGGATTATTGTCTTGCTGAAATGTTCCTCCTGGTTTCACCATCATCATCCCGCTAATGAGGATGTTGGACTGAAGCAGCTAATATTTTTTACAATGATGAAGATCGGAGGGTTAGTGAATAAAGGCTGGTTTATGCTTCTGCGTCGAGTGAACGCTGTGACCAACGGTGCATGCCTTCGCATACTTCAGCATTTATCATTCTGCATGCTGTTTGTGTTGCTCTGCAATAACACTTCCAAAGCTGGCTTCAGCTTGTAGAAGGTTTTTGTGTTGCTCCTTGTCATGTTTCTTCACAACATTGTTGTTGTTTATTTTTTGAACGCTACCTTAATGTACATCTAGCTAAAACTTGCTCATTCAGAGGCGGGAACCAACAGTCGAGCAACAACATTAATTGTGAGGTAAACATAAAACAGCAGTTCTATGTAGAGCTACTTTGCTGGACTCCACACTTGTAAACACTCGCTCCAATGAGTTTATGCAGCTCTCAGTGCCTTCCACAGCTATCAAGCCGACCAATTACAGAGCTTGTGCTATGAGGCGTTGCGACGTGTTGTTACATTTTTTGAGAGGTGCGTGTCAGGCATCAGCCACAGTGAGAGCTACCGTGTGAAGGCTGCACGGGAGCTTATGTGTGCAATTTAATGCAGAAGAATAAATCAGCCTTAACTACTGAGAGATTTCAGCTGCTGTCTGGGCATTCACTGCCTTTATACACCTTCCTAACTTCATGTGTTCAATACTTTTTCTTGTGTCATTTAATTTTATTAAATATAACTTAATTTTTTAAATATTTGATATTGTTTTCTTTGCATATATGGATTTCTTTGGTTGTTATTGCTGAAAATTTCAAGTAATCGCCAACTTTAGAGACAAGTTTTCTGAGAAAAATGGTATTGTGTTGAATACTTATTTCCCTCACTATATATATATTGATAGTACTTTTTGTAGCTCAAGATTTTTAAAACAATTTTTATATTCGAAATTTAAAGTTTTTTTTTTTGCTTTTACATAACAAGAAAAATAAAACACTCCTCCCCCTATTTCTAATTTAATTGCACATAACCCATGCATAGCTTCCTTCTGATCGTATCTGCACGGACAAAGGACAATTTGTGAAGCGAGATCAGTCAAGATGATATTAATTGGCTTGACATTCATCATCTTGTCACACACATAAAGGACTGGGTCAGTGGCACACAAGGGCAGCCTGTGTTTGGATGACTCTTCTTGTGGCTTGATTTTGGATGTTTGTCTCACACTCTTGTAGACTAATGACCTGTTTCCGTTGTGTGAACACTTTAGAGCTGCTGCTTTAGCACTACTGGTCTGCAGACAATTCAGTGCAGACTGTTCTCAGATCCTCATGACCACAGACAACATCTTCTTAAAACCCTCTGTGCAACCACAAACTGACACTCTCACGGCTCAGGTCCAGGTTCTATGAAACAACAAGTGTTGCAAATGTTGAAAGCTTGCGTGTTGCAGAGGTCAGAAGATAAAGATCAGCTGTATCAGTGTGGGTAAATGGACAAAAATGTGTTCAAATGAATTTGCTGCCTTTGTTTAGTCTCCCAGTGTGACTGGTGTGAAATGGGGATGTAGTTGATTGACCATTATGGGCTTTTTAATGTCTGACATTGAATTCAAGGTTCAGCAACGGTATAGAGTGCAAATGATTTAGCAGAGATATTCTTTAAACAAAGATTTAAACGTTTTAAAAACCCATACATTTTAACACTAACATAAATAATAATAAAAACACTTTAAACATTCCTCATTGACTGATTAAGCGCAAGGTTATATATTAACTAATACTAGTTTATCTGGCTCAGGTGTTTTATTGTATGACATGAGCACAGTGACTGTTTATTCAAGCGTGTTGCTGAGGAAATAACACTGTCTGTCATCATTATCTGGCCTGAAGTTCCTCTTTTGCTATTGCTTATTAAAAACTAAACATAGAAATGTCACTCTCATTGTTCTGCTTTAGTGATGCATTAACAAAAAAATAGACTGTAGCTGGAATTCAGATATGATATAAATAGAACTATATTTACTTTAAGTAGATTTTTCAAAAATGTGTACTTAAATCAAAATTAGCATTATTGGAAACTTAATTTTGTACTATATTCTCATACTTTCTACTTCTGTAGATTTTGTAAAACACAGATTTTTTTATTGTCTCCTGTAAATGTTTTACTGACACAAATAATACATTTAGAGCAGGTCTTGTCAGAGCTACAGTAGTCTAAAGCAGTGTTTCTCAACCACATTCCAGAAGGACCACCAACACTGCATATTTTGGATGTCTCCTTTGTTTTTCACACCCATTGTCACGATCACCAGCGATTAGGGCTGTGAAATATGGACAAAATAATCATATTACAATTTTTGAAACGAATATTGTGATTGCAATTTTATTTGCAATTTTGCCAAAAGTCTCAAAAATAAAGATTAACTAACCTCATTTCCCAGTCATAACAATAAATAAAAAGTAACGTAAATCAAAACCACCTATTCGGTTCTTCCGTTCAACTTCGTCATGCTTGGAGTGAGCTCTGATTGGTTAACATCTTTCTCCCGCTCAGCTTGGTTGTAATGGCCTGATGTGCTGCGTCAGCTCTGATTAGTTAACATAATAAAATCGTGCACACAACTTGAACAAAAATGTAAATAAATAATTTTAAAAATTTTTGTTGTTTTTTGCGATTGCGATCAATTGCACAGCCTTAGATCACTGGAGTACATGCACAATGGCTTACGGACTACAAATCCGCCATTTTATGGACTACATCTCCATACATGCACTCCGCTCACATACACAATTCTCATCCTGACTGATTGCACACACACCACCGGAGGATTGTCAAGGGCTGACTACACACACCATTTAGGCAGTACATACATTCACTCTAGTGGCTGAGTCTTGCTTACATTTTGTGACACTACAACGCGGTTACCTTTGTCTTGCTTTTCTGTGTTTTTGATCCTTGCCTTGTGTATTTGGAAATTACTGTCTGCTGCCTGCCTCTGACCATCTGCCTGCCCACTGACTATGATTCTGGATTGCATATATATATCTGTTTTCACCTGTGTTGACCATTGCTTACCTGACCTCGCTAATAAACCTGCATATGGGTCTGCACCTCTGTTGTCAGTGTCACTTCCCCGGGTTACACCCAAGTCTTTTAGTCTGTAAAAACAGTAGTTGTACTGAGTATTATTTATGTTATTTATTAAATTGCCCAATAGATTGTATTTTATAAACACCTCCACCCCAGTCCTAAACCGAACTGTCACAGTACTGTAAAAATATTATTATTGTTTTGCAGTGTTACAAAATGCTATATCGATGTGCCTATCCGCAGCTGTACCGACTTGCACTTCTGGCCAGCTGTTTATCCTATCTAGACTTCAGACTTCGGATGTGCACTTCAGAATCTCAACGGAAGCATTAGGTCATCCGAGTACTTCACGCATACTGTTTTTCAAATTCTATGAGTTTGGTCATACTACTCAGTTCTCTTACTGTTTTTAGCATACAATATAGTATGGAAGTATGTGATTTCACTGATTCAAATGGTCTGTTCAGAGTGAGACTTCGTTAATGAATCACTGATTCAAATGATCTGTTCAGAGTGAGACTTCAGTGTA
>CAIGQQ010004433.1:1962389-1973045 GCA_903798035.1 Danio albolineatus | reverse complement strand
TTAGTTAATGAATCACTGATTCAAATGATCTGTTCAGAGCGAGACTTCAGTTAATGAATCACTGATTCAAATTATCTGTTTAGAGCGAGACTTCAGTTAATGAATCACTGATTCAAATTATCTGCTCAGAGCTAGTTTTCAACAAATAACTGATTCAAATGATCCATTCAGACCTAGTCTCCAGTTAATGATTCTTTGATTCAAAGGATCCAGTCACCAGTTAAAGAATGACTGATTCACATGATCCAGTCAGAGCTAGTCTCAGTTCTGACACAGTGTCTGTATGTCATTGATTGCTCCATGACCAATGTGAAAGTTATGTACCACTAAAGGGCACAGTGTAAAGATGTTTTTTTTTTCTTCCGTTTTTCAGTTAGTTTGTATGGGAAGGAAAGCAAGAAAAAAAGGTGCTTTCAATCTATAAAATGTAATTTAGCAGCAAAATATTTTATTTTCCATTGCTTTCTATTTCTATAAATATACAGTATATACAGTTGAAGTCAGAATTATTAGCCACCCTGAATTATTAGCCCCACTGTTTATTTTTCTGCCCGATTTCTCTTTAACGGAGAGATTTCTTCAACACATTTCTGAACAAAATAGTTTTAATAACTCATTTCTAATAACTGATTTCTTTTATCTTTGCCATGATGACAGTAAATAATATTTTACTAGATATTTTTCAAGACACTTCTATACAGCTTAAAGTGACTTTTAAAGGCTTAACTAGGGTAATTAGGTTAACTATGCAGGTTAGGGTAATTAGGAAAGTTATTGTATAACGATGGTTTGTTCTGTAGACTATTGAAAAAATATTTGCTTAAAGGGGTTAATAACTTTGACCTTAAAATGGATTTAAAAAGATTAAAAAACTAATTTATTCTAGCCAAAATAAAACAAAAAAGACTTTATCTAGAAGAAAAAATATTATCAGATATACTGTGAAAAAAATAATTGCTCTGTTAAACATCATTTGGGAAATATTTAAAAAAGAAAGAAAAAAAATCAAAGGGGGGCTAATAATTCTGACTTCAACTGTATGATGCTTTAGTCTGTAACCTCAAACACTGAAAATGGAGAAATTTTACATGTAATGAAAATTCTAGAGTGGTACTGTATATACCTTCAAAACAAATCTCTATAAAGTCAGTTTACGGTTAGTTTGCAGTTGGTTCGTGCACAATTCATTTAGAAAGAAGCAGGTCTAAAATTAAGCTAAAAGTGTGAATTTCCTGTGTGACTTCTTATCTGTCATCATTTATTTCTTTTTTCATGATTGTGGTTATCCGGTATAAAGCTATAGGTGTCAGATAAGTCTGATACCTCTCCGTCTAGAATAGTTTCAACTCCGATAAACAATTTTTATTTTTAAACAAAAGATTTGTCGAAATTGGTGTTTGCTATTTGTCTTATTTGTAAGTAAACTTGCAAACATGCTAAACTATAGTTAAGCTCACTTAAAACCTGCAGGGCCATTTATAAAGACTTGTTTCAATGACGTAACATTTGAGTATTGTACTTATTAAAATGTTATTGTGGCGCTTTTGCTGTCAGATGAATAGGGCTGGCACTGTAAAATATTTTCCACCCAGTGTTTTAAAATCATTGAGTGGTCTTGACAGTGTGTCATAAATCACTTTCAGTAAAAGTCGAGTAGGTTTGTCTCGCCTCTGGGCTGGAGAGCCTAGAGGGATAATGACTTGCAGTGCATGTGGAGCATCGAGGGTTTTGGATTAGTTATTATGTATTAATCTGTTAACAGCTGGAATGTCAAGAATGAAATTTGTCACCTGATGAGTGTTTGTCACTTCAGTGACTGTAGCAGCTCTGATCACTGCATTCTCCCTAAAGTCCCTGTAAAAAGAATTATTATAAATGTGTGATGGATGATGATGAAGGGACAGTTTTATGACATGTGAAAATACAGTATTGTTCATAAAAAGTTGGTTGGTGAGATTTTTAAAAAATATTTTGGGGAAAAGACTGTACCAATACTGCATAAATACTGTAAATATTAGGCCTGCACAATTTATTGTTTGAACATCAATATCGCAATGTGTGTGTCCGCAATAGTCACATCGCAAAAGATGGAATGTTGAGTTAAGATTATAGATGACAAGAAACAGGTCAGAACACACAAGATTTGTGGAGACACTGTAATAGAGTGAAAAAAGCATGTTAGTAGTGCATATAAAGATGTTACATAAAGATTCATTTTGTTTATTATTTATATGGTGAAGAGTATACAGTGCTGTTTACCTTAAACATTCAATTTCTGTACCTGAATACTGTTGCTCTCTCCAGAAAACCATTTCAAGAGTTCACACTTAGCTGATGATTGATTATAAAGCTTGTTTGGCATGCTGTCCCGGGAGAGAGCTCATAAGATCCTCGAGCCTGGGGCTCCCTCCCGTTTGCAAGGCGAGAGATTGAGCTCAGGTACTGTCGAACTTTGGAACTCCCCTGCTGTAGTACTGTAGCTAATGAACAGATAGTGATTGCTCTTAAGAGATAACTACTTACTAGGACCATGTGGTGCCAATTGGATTAGTCAATTAACTTAAGTTGCATGTTTTTGGATTTTTGGATTGGTAACCCGGGGGAAACCCACGTCAGCACGAAATTCGGCTGGCTTGGTAATGACTTGAACCAGTGATGTTCTTGCTGTCACTTACTTACTGGGCCCCCCCATCTAGGAAAGGAGGAGGAGTAGGGGTAGAAGGGGGGGATTCTTCCAAACCAAGGCTGTTATATGGAAATTATTTATGTTTATAGTGGTATTTATAGTGGCTTAGGAATCGTCTGATTGGTGAATCATGAATTGAATAATGCCTGACCAGCCGCAAACAATCATAAGCATGTGATCCTCTCGAAATTAGTTTATAAATAAACTTCTCAAAGCTCAGTTTATTTCCCTTTAATATTTGCTCAGTTGTGTTTAAGGTTTTGTCATTCCAGGTCACATATTGTGAAATATTAAACATTTTTAGTAACAAATTTTATTTATTCATTCATTCATTTACTTGTCGGCTTAGTCCCTTTTTTTGTTAATCCGGGGTCGCCACAGCGGAATCAACCGCCAACTTATCCAGCATATTTTTACGCAGCGCATGCCCTTCCAGCCGCAACCCATCTCTGGGAAACATCCACACACACTCATTCACTCTCATACACTACGGACAATTTAGCCTACCCAATTCACCTGTACCACATGTCTTTGGACTTGTGGGGGAAACTGGAGCACCCAGAGGAAACCCACGCAACCACTGGGAGAACATGCAAACTCCACACAGAAATGCCAACTGACCCAGCCGGGACTCGAACTAGCGACCTTCTTGCTGTGAGGCGAACGTGCTACTCACTACGCCACCATGGCGCCCAAATTTTATTTCATTTTAATTTAATTTAATTGAGTATAGAAAATCCGAGTGACTCCAGAATTACTCAGCATTACTTACTAATTCACTCTAAACAAAAATAAACATTTATTGGCAGATGCTGATATAGTTTTAAACAACATTAAAAAAAATCAATTATTGTCATTGATGGTTCAGTTAAGAGCATTTAATGTCCATAGAATCTTTTAATTCCACAAAATAATTCTACAAAATGATTTTACAATATATACCTTTACAATTTTAATTAAAATGTTCTTCACACTGAAAAAAACTTTTCACGAAAGGTTATTTGGGTAAACCAAAAAGATGAAAAGCCTAATTTTGTTTTTTAATGGCACCTTTATTTTTAGGAGTGTAGATGCAGCCACACGTCTTATTAAATAACACAATTATTAATACAGTTTTGTCACAGTATGCAGATTACATGATGTTGCTAAGATAATACTAAAAGCAGACATAAATAAAATAATTAAATTTTGTTAGATTCAGAATCTCCCCTCCAGAAGGCACTGAAATGAAAGTTTCCTCCATTTTGGAACAAACTTTGCAGAAATATGAGACCGCCTCTCATCTCCACTCACCCACTCACTTGAAAAAGGTAATGAGTTCTCTAGAACTGTGCATATCCTTTATTGTACAGTTCAGTGCTCACTATCTTTCGCTTGCTTTATCATTCACTCATAGTGTTATGTGGGTGATAAGGGATATGCATTTCACCTGCCTGAACTTGAACACCACCAGAAAGTTTTTTTTACCTCCTAATCAAGCTCTTTGTTCATGGCCAGACAGTCTCAACACCAAGTGTGGCCAGCATGACCTTTTTTCTGTAAGCGCCATTTACTGAAAGGCCAGGCCTGGCTTTAAATGGGCTCTTTTGTGCCCTGTTTTTTTAACTGTAAAAAGTGGTATAGACATGAAACAAAGGTACATGTGAACTCTGGCCCTGAAATTCAGTCAGTGAAAGCACTGAAACAGACACACCTTCTTTAGCAGGTTACAGGAAGTTGTGTTTTTTTTTTTTTGTGATCTGACTCATAGCTGTTTCTCACCTCCCAAGTCAATCATGTTTAATACCACCTTTAATGTCAATAGTCATATAAAGGAGCAAGGGTGTATTTTTTAAGATCATAAAATATTTAATAAAACTTCTAAATTGTCAATATATGTCTTCAAAAGGTTTAATACACCAAGAAGTAAAAGCGAAATCTCTGTGTTGTTTGTACGTGACTGTACAAAATGTACCAAAGGATGATAGAGAGGCAAAAAATGAAGGCTAATGCTGCAGAAAAGATTAAATGAGAGGATTCTGCTGGAGTCATATGCTCTCCAACTGAGCAGAACTGAATAAAATAAAGCCTAAGCTTACATGAACTCAAACCAGCCTGTGGTTCATAGACGTGCCTCTGAGGTATGTGCTGCTCACCACCAGACCTGCGGGTAATTGCATGGTAAAACCCATGTCACGTGACTGATATTGGTTTAACAATAAACTGCCTGCTTTGTGCTAAAAGTCTGATTCACTTATCAAACATCAGGAAGCTTCTTGTTGAAACAGACGTTTATTGCACATTGGAGCGAACTGAGCTATCACCTTTGAACAATTCATTAGCAGTATATTTTTTGTTTAAGTATATACTCATGGATGGATGAGTTTCTAGTCTGTGTTAAAAGATTAGAGGTGGTACAGTATAGCTCTTTGTTCAGTAAATGTCGATAATCAAATACTGATGGTTGCTTTTGGCTTTTATTTTGAAGTGAAGTACAATGAAAAAAATTGTTTATTATATGTAGCCCGAAGTACGTTTGGCTGCATTTCATCTTCAAAACGAATGCGGTATGATGTCGTTTTTTTTAGCGCTTACCAGCTGACTGCTTACCTCCGTATGGATGGCTTTACCAATGTTTGTCCAGTTAGCTCGCCGTGTACGTTGGCGGACTTGAGATACACAAAGGAATTGACCACTATGACGAGGTTCCGGCGAAAAACGGTTCCAGAAAGTGGTTAAGACAAAAATAGAAACCAAAAAAAAAAAAATGTAAATAACAGGGTGAGAACAGGGTAGTGCAGTGACTTGTATATTTTAGTTTGTCTTAAACATTCATTTGGGGGGAGGAGGGGTGGACACATGAAGTGTTTTGTCTGTTTTTCTCTTTGATATGTTTGTTTTTATGTTTTTATGCTCTTTTGTGGTTGTTATTATGTGAGCTTTTTGTATAGCACTGTTACGAGATGAGGACTCTGGACTGCAAACCAAATCTACCTTCTGGTATAAATAAAGTAACCTAACCTAACCTAACCTAAGAATGTGGTAAAATCTGAAAATGTGGTAAAAATCAGGCGAGGTCTTTTCTTTTATAGGATTGCTTGATAAAACTGTCAGTTGGTTTTAGGGAAGTGGGTGGGTGCATCAATCGGTGCTTTTGAAAACACTATTGGTTGGGTTTAGGGAAGCATCGAGGGGTGGGCCATAGAGATGCACGATTCTGGCTTAAATGAGAGTTGCGATTTTTTTTTGCTTAAAATTCAGATAGCGATTTTCTCACGATTCTGTAGATGTAAAATAAGGGTTAATTTGAGTAGCCTATTATTATTGCTATTTCAGAATACAACTATTCAAAATTCTGATGTTAAATTATTATGTTTGAGACATGTGCTTGCAGTCTGTAATTGACAACATTATTAGACCACGTTTAAAATCAGACATTTGTCATTATCAGATTCGCTCTTGCATTATATTTCACTCTGTGTTCGCTATGAAAGAAAAACATATTAAATGCTTGTCATAATCGTTATTCTAAAATGCGATATGATCATTTAAATGATGTGCCCGCTTTCGGTTTTATTTTCACTGCTAAGCGCGGTTCATACTTCCCGCGCGGCTCCCAAACGATCACTCTGTGCCACAAACTGAATGTTATTTACAACTTTATTAGCTGTTATTTACAGCCTGTACAAGTTCTGTTCACTAAAGTGGGCATCATTCCTAGGCGTACGTGCGCCCACCCTCTCTGTTGTAATAGTTCATGGTCAGCTCACATCACGTGTGTTTTTGTGGCCGCGAATACATCATTACATGAAGACAGAAATGACATTTTTGGGTTAATTATACCTTATAAATACAGTACGTGACTCTTTCAACACCATTTGGAGATGTCCCCATTGCTGAACATTGTATGTAAAACAACGTGAAGACTTGTGCGGCCGCCTTTGCTTCTCTCCTGAACTTGAAAATATGATTGACAGAATCGTATAAATGGTAAATTAAGATCGCCTAGAGGTTCGAATCGAGATTTTCTTCTTTTTGGGATTAATTGTGCAGCTCTAGTGGGTCAGTCGATCGGTCAGTCAGTCAGTCAGTCGACAGCAGCCTCCGTTGGATTTATGTGAGAACAGCAGTAGAAATTTGAGATAATAAAAAACGTACACAGCGTTAAACTGCGTTCATATGTTCAACAGAAATGTGTGATATACGGTGTTGAGAAAAGATACTTTAAAAATGAACGCATTACAATATTGAGTTACCCCCCCAATAAATTGTATTACGTTACTTTTGTGTTACTTTTTCTGACCTGGCTGAGGCTTGATCTTTTTCAGAACTTTTTTTAATAGAGGAGCTCTGCAATTACCAACACACTGCATAACCTTCATTTACCTCGAAAAACAATTATGTAGGCTAATGTTATTTTCTGAGAACTTCCTGACCCCAGAGCTATACATGCCATATATACAGATTAATGACAGTTTAAAGCAATGTGTTTGCTGCTTTTGTACTTTTGCCTTATTAAAACGTAAATCATTGTCCATTCAGATAATCCTCTTTTCCTTCTCTTCCATGTATTCAAAATAATGAGAATTTTCCATCGCAGAAACATAAGGCCCTGTCATCTTCATTTTTGTCTGTTCCTGCATTCTCTCATTGCTTGTGGGATTCAACATGACTGCGTTAATTTTAATTCAGCAATTTAAAAAAAGGCCAATTAAACAAATTATGTTTTAAAAGCAAAGTAACTCAGATATAACTAGTTTGTTTTTAAAAGTAATGTGTTACTTTACTCGTTACTTAAAAACGTTATATTAGTGTGTTCCTTGGAATGCGTTACCCCAACACTGGTGATATATATAAAACACTCAACACTGTGGGGGAAAAAAAAGCTGTTACTGTGCACAGATCTAAATGTAACACCCCAAGTTAATGCTTTTCATTCATTTTTAAGTTTCAGTATAATCAAGAGCCAATTCTTGCCTGCTTTATTTAGAATCTGTGAGTTGGTTTTTGTTCGTTTTTGGTGGCATTCTCTTGAGTGCCTTTCACATATGAAGTAAGCAGCAGCATTCAGGAAGGATTCTACTGTGGTGAACATGAATCAACGTGGAAGAGCCTGACATTCTTTCTCGCACGTTCACCTTCTCTTGACTTTCTCATTTCCTGTCTTGTCCTTGCTGAAAGCACATTTGCAGTCACATGACAGGAATGAGGCGGAGATGCAAGCCGATTGTTGTTGGTGGTGGTTTTAGGGGGACGATTGTGGAGGTCCAAATGAAATTAGGCCCAAAGGGAGAGAGGGATGAATGTCTTTCACTTCACCTTTTGTCTTTCGTTGTCCCTCCCCGTCTTCCCCCTGTCTCCCTCCCTTTGACTTTAACCTCAGTCTGTGTCCTCATCAAAGTCTACCTCACCACAATGTGTGATGCATATGAACAAGTACAGAAACGACACAACAAATCACCACTGAAAGGCGTGTTGTCAAATTGAGCACAAAAGAAAGCTCAGTCTGTGCATTTGATCTTCACTTGGAGCAGCATATTTTAGTAATAATATGTTCAGCAAAAATTCAAATAATTGTTCTCCTTCAAGTCTTTACAAACCTGAATGGCATATTTTGCAGAACAATTAAGATCAACCCAGACCCATTCTGAAAACGCAGCACTATATACATTTCTGGAGATTGCGAAATACGTCCCAGGAGCTACGTTTTTTTTTCCAGTTTTTGTTCTGAATGACTGATTGACTGACCAATGACTGACCCACCCTCCCTAAACAAGTAGTGTTTTCAAATTGATCTGCCCACCCACTTCCCTAAAACCAACCAACAGGTTTAAAAAGCAATCCAGAAAAAGAAAAGCCCTCACCTGATTTTTACCTCGTTTTCAGATTTTACCACATTCTCAACCTGTTATTTATTTGGTTATTTTATTTTTTGGTTTCTGTTTATGTCTTACTCGATTTCTGGAACCATTCTTCGCTGCATTCAAGCCCCATCATCGTGGTCAACTTCTCTTTGCATTTCAAATCCAACGATTTACATATCGAGCTAAATAGTAATAGTGGGAAAGCCGTCCATATGGAGGTAAGCGGTAAGATGGTAAGCGTAAAAAGGAACGGTATCCAGTCATACCTCCCCGTAGTGTCCGTTTAAAAGATGAAATGCAGCCATACGCACTTCTGGCTACATAATTTGTGATCTCCAGAAACGTATATAGGACTACGTTTTCAGAATGAGCCTATGTTGCTTAAGATATACAGTAATGGCAGTCAGATATGTATTGCACCTTGTTTTGCGACATTCATGAAAGGAACGAAACAAATGACACAGTCTTTGAAATATCTTGAGAAAGATGTAACGTTATCTTGATTTAGAATGAATTGAGGTGAATAGTTATGATTGATTTTTTGGAATAGATAGTTGCAGTATTCTGTTGCCTTATTGCAATGTACAGCAATGTTTTTTTTATTGCTTTTAGTATTTACCTATATTTATTGGATTGAAATTAGGGCTGCACAATATATAATTTCAGCATCAATATCTCAATATGCACATCTGCAATAGTCACATCACAAGTTTTGCAACATTGAGAATTAGGGCTCAACAATAAGGACTGGCTGATGGCCCAGGGCCAGTGTGAGAGACGCTCGGGACAGTAGACAGGATTGTTACTGGCCCGATCGGGCCAGCTCTGCCTTGTCACTAAAGTTTGATTTTAAATTAATGCGACTATTTGTCAATTGTGTGCAAATACAGTCTTTTAATTTTGAAACAGTTTGTGCTTTTAAGCCTTTAAATAGTACCCTCTCTGTGTTGTCGTAAATGCCATATTGCTTTTTGGTTCCTCTTATCTGATTGGGGAACCCTAACCCTAACCCTAACCTAGTAACAACCTGTACAGCAAAGAGACAGCAACATAGCGGCAACATCAAAAAATGAGGATTAAAGAAAACATCTGTTTCTAACATCTTGGAAGCAGACATTTATGTGGGTTCAACACAATAAAAAAATTGTGTGTTTTGCACAGTTTGAGGGCCTCACGGTGGCACAGTGGGTAGCACAATTGCCTCACAGCAAGAAGGTCGCTGGTTTGAACCTCGGCTGGGTCAGTTGGCATTTCTGTGTGGAGTTTGCATGTTTTCCCCGTGTTGGCATGGGTTTCCCCCACAAGTCCAAAGACATGTGGGAAAGGTGAATTGGGTAAGCTAAATTGGCCTTAGTGTTTTTATGTGAATGAGTGTATATGGATGTTTTCCAGTGATGGGTTGCAGTTGGAAGGGCATCCGCTGTCTATAGCACATGATGGATAAGTTGGCGGTTCATTCTGCTGTGGGAACCACAGATTAATAAAGGGACTAAGCCGACAAGAAAATGAATGAATGAATGAATGCACAGTTCGCTGAACTGCAGTAAAATACCTGCACATTTTCCATATTGCTCTTTTTGTTTGTATAAAACTTCGAATTTTGCTCATTATACATGTGTCAATATTTTTAAAGTAATAAAATTCTAGATTCACAGACGTTATTTTTGACAAATTGTTTAAAATATGTGGCTAAGAAATAGCTATTAACTTTTTTATTTATTTATTATATTTATATATTTTTTTTTTTTGTGGGGCCAGTGAAAATTTTGGCAGGGCAAGTAAAAATCTCAACCACTGGCCAGATCGGGCCAGTAGAAAACAATCCTTAGTATTGAACCCTGTAGTTGACCAGGAACTACATAACACATGTAATTTGTAAAGTCACTGCTACAGTAAGTTTAACCCTTATAGAGTGAAGCTTTATTGGGTTTTTAAGGCCTGTGAATGAGCATTTCAAGAGAGTTTAAAACATTTGTGCACAAAAACAATTATAATGTTTGGATGCGTAACAAAGATTGTATTCATCTTATAATGGTATTTCATTATTTATAAGAAATTTATACAAAAAACAAAATCTTACTGTCACGATCACCAGCGATCTCCTCAGTCAGAGATCGCTGGTTGATT
>CAIGQQ010004433.1:1890247-1949155 GCA_903798035.1 Danio albolineatus | reverse complement strand
TATATATATATATATATATATATATATATATAGTGTATATGTATATGTATATATAATTAATTACATATTTATTTATTTGCCTATTTATATACTTTTTCTTTACTTTAATTAGTTAAATAAATGTATATCAAAGTGAAATCATTATCAAGCCATCTGAGATTAGGCATGATTACAACTCATTGTGAGCATATATTAGTATTCATCATTTGTTGTTCACTTTTGGCATCTAATAGAGCATTTAGAAAACCTGATAACTGTGAATTCAATCAATTAATGGTGATGGACTAATTCACTCATGAGCCCAGGCTGCTCATCAAAGAGATTTTTATATGTTGTTTCTTCATTTGACTCCGGCAGTCCAAAACAATCCAAGACAAAGTGTCTCCGATCGTTTTCCAGCTGAGTGTGTCTGTGGTGGATCCTCCTCCCTCAGGCAGACAGACACTAGAGGATCTCAGTGCTTTTCCTGTGATCAGCCAACGAGACGCTCTGACCGGCAGAGCCGAGGTACAGTACCTGCGACTGCAGGCGCTTAAACACACTCGATGTTTTCATCAGAAACATAATGTCCGCATTTCACCACCCGCTCACATTCCTGCTTATACTCCGCCAATGTCGTCTCGTTCTGTAGATTCACATTCAGAAAGCCTGTGGATCAGATAACAAATGCGAGAGCAACCTTCAGATGATGGCTGCATTCACAGATGAGAAGAACACACCGTTCCTCATGTAAGCTGAGTGTAACACTCGTCATTTCTAAAAGATGACTGAATATATGGATTTATGGGTAAATCATCTTCCATCGTGCTACAATAAAGGGATCTATACATTCAGATTCTTGCTTACTATCACAAATTACATACTTTTGATTTGATAACCTATTTAGAATGAGCCATTTTTGATCCTGAGTTGTGGATTACATGGAAATGTCTTGACATCATAATGTGAATTGTTTGCAACCTGTGTTTCTACAGGCGGGGAGACCACCAGATTTTCAACTACACCACCGACATGAAGAAGCTGAAGTTGTTAGTGAATGTCTCCAACTTGCCATCAGAGGGCAGGAAAGCAGAAGACGCTTACAATGCCATTCTCAACATCACCATTCCCAGCTCACTCAGCTTCTCCAGCCTGAATCCCAAGTTACCATCTGTAAGCCATATTTTTATCAGTTTTTTAACGTGTTTTTTTTAGAGATCTGTTCACTTGTGGTCAGCTGAGAGACATTACACTTTATACTGGATGTTAACTAGCCCTCAGGGTTCCCACGCTTCTTGAAAGTACTTGAGTTTCAAACATATTGATTCAAGGCCTGGAAAGTACTGGAAAAAACATATGTCCATCAAAGTGCTTGAATTAAATTACATTTTATTTCAAAAATTGCACTTAATTTTCAAAAATAGAATGAAAAAACAGAAATTCTTACATTAAATGTCTTTTATTTAAATCTTGTACAATAGCACTGGCAATAATGCACAATTTATAAATATTTCAGAAACCCTATTTAAATATTATTGAAATCAACAAAAGTTCCTAAAGTTCTTTAAACATGACTTTTACATTATATTTTTAACGTAAAAATTAAGTGAAAGGATACATATGCTACATATGCTGGGGTATGAATTACAAAGGCGCTTGATTTAAAATTAATGGTGCTTTAAAAAGTCCTTGAATCTGCTGCTCATGAAAGTGCGGGAACCCTGAGGGCTGCACAATATTAGGAAAAAATGGGATTGCAATATTTTAGATTTCTGCAGTAATTTCATTAATATATGAAAGCAATGTCACTAGATGACATTAATAGCTTTAAGAAACGATTCATAATTTTAGAATGATTTGGGTGATTCTTGCATTTGCATATAAAATCAATAAATAAGTAACATAATAGACAAATTACAAGCACAGATAAAAATAAAGAAAAAAGTGCTTTAGGTTTTCCTAACAGGTACAAAGCAAAGTATCACATGTAAAAGAAAAAGTCTTCAATGTGTGAATTGAATCCAAATAATCTTTGGTATAGCTTTGTTAAAGCAAATATTTCTTGCATCTACTGTAAGTGCTTTATTCAGAGTAAGATAATTGTATTAATATAGCACATTTCATACACAAAGATAAACATTTTTTACATAAAAATGATGCAAAAGAATAATATAATCATCACAAAAGAAGGATAAGAAATAAACAACACAACAAAGAATGAAATTATTGTAAAAGTTTTTAAATATAATAAAAAATATATACATAAATAGTGTGATGGATAGTGTATATCTACATTGTATTGAAGTGCTAGTCAATTTGGTGATTTTTTTTAAAGAATTATAATAATACTTTAAACTAACTAGGAACATTTACACAGTAACAGGCCTTAAATGTGCCATAGAATAAAAATCTGGATATACCTACTAGGCACAGCTGAATAATAAAAGTTCATGGAAATGGCATACTGTGAGCCTTAAACACCATTGTTTCCTCATTCTTGTGTAAATCCTGTGACGAGGGATCATTAATACTAATGCCCCAGGCAGCATTGGATTGGCCTCCTAGTGCGATTACCACTGTAATTTTCCTCCTTATTTTTAATTTAATCTTGTATTAGGAATTACTTTAGTTTAGGTCACAATTCTTTGTATTAGCAAAACATTGACTAACCCTACTCACTTAATAATATTTTAACTAGATGTTTATTAATAGTTAGGTAGAGGTTGGGTTTAGTTTTTGGGTAGGATCAGGGATGCAGAATAAGATCATACTTCATAACTACTAATGAACAGTCCATATTTTAATAATAGCCAGGTAATATGCCAGTAGTTAATAGCACGAATTGTGACCTAAAGTGTTACCTTGTATTACACTTACTATGTGTGTGGGACTCTTATTTTGAAAATGGGAAAGGCTTTAAAGAAGTGTAAAGGAGCAATTTTTGTGAAACAATCAGCCATGCCATGCATAAGGTTTGTTGTGAAGCTTGTCTCATTTGTTTTTAATGACGCATCAATCACATGTAGACTGCTGAGAAAAGTGCATGTTTTTGCATCGTGCCATATCCCTCAGCTCTTACTGTGATTATTTGTTTTGAAGTAAAGAGATCCCGATAAAACTAATCTGTTTATATAAACTCTTTTAATGACCGCACAGAGTCAGAACATTTGACGGTACCACTGACAGTATAGTGTCCCCTGCACTTTTACTGGGGTATTAGGACTCACACAGACTACAGGTTGAGTGCCCACTGCTGGCCTCACTCACACCACTTCCAAAAGCAAACTAGTCTTCCCATGTGGTCTCCTATCCAGGTACTGACCAGACTCAGCCCTGCTTATCTTCAGTGAGTAACTGGTCTTGGGCATTCACAAATTGCTAGGATTTTGAAATGTACTCAGTGATCTGTACAAGAAATCACAGTGTCTGTAATGTGACATCACAATGTCGATGCTAAAACGGTATAATGCAAAGTCATAGTGTTTACATGTTCTGATGTGCCACTTTGGTCGAGACCCTTTCCTCTTATTGTGTCAGGCTCAACATCACTTTTGCTGAAGTGCTCATCGTGAGACATGAGTACTATTGAGTGAACAAAGCCACGCTATTCAGATTAATAAGCCACTTCTTTCAACAAGTGTTACATTTTGACCCAACCAACGAGAATGTTTAATCATGAAGACAGTAGTTATTGTAGTGGTGACACTTTATTTTACACTGTCTTTATTATGTTACATGTGTTTACTTTTTGTAATAACAGTATAATGTGAATAATAAAATGCATAATTAAAAGCTTAACCTACTATACACACATATAACATACTTTAAAGCAGAATATTGCTTTAACTATTGCTACAATACTATAGCTAACAGTATACTGGACAAAGAAGCTGTCTTTGGTGTGACTTTTTTTAGGATTTATTTCTTATTTCTATTTTTAAAAAATATAACTGCTGTAATTTTGCCATTTAAAAGAAGCATTCCTTAACTAGAAAGATTATTTCATTTCATATCTGTATCTGGCAATACTGGCAATGGCAAATTACTGGAGAAGGTTTTTTGCCCAGATTTTTGCTGAAAAGGAAATGTAGAGACCTAAGCTTAGCAGTAAATACCCATTCTATTTCAAAGTTGGATAATTACATTACCGTTCAAATGTTTGGAGTCATTTTGTTTAAATTAAGCAAGAATGCATGAAATGGATGAAAAATGCATCATGAAATGGATGATTCATATTAAAACCCTCAAATATTAAGCAGCACAACTGTTTTCAACATTCGGAATAATCAGAAATCTTCCCAGAGCTACAAAACATCATATTTAAATGATTTCCGGATCTCTTCACTAAATCCTGAAGTAAAATTTTTTTATCAATCACAAGCGAATAGTGGTGTATAGTATTTGAATAGTTGTGTATAACAATTCACAGGTATAACAATTCTTTTGCTCTTTACAGACCCTGAATGGTGATCCATCTTCTGGGGGGTCTTATCTACTATGTACACTAGGCGACCCCTTCAAAAGCAATCAGAAGGTAAGTACTTAATATAAATATATATTAATATAAATGACCCTGAGATTTAATAGCAGACATCCTGCCACAACCATATTAGACTTTAGGGTTTACTGATTATATACTGGATTCAGTAATAGAATGTTAATTTAACTAACAGTGTTGTAATTAAAGAACATTTCTTGAAGCATTAAGGTAAATCTTTTTGTTTTCTTGTGGCCACTTCTGTTTTTCACAGGTGGAGATCGAAATCACGTTTGAAACATCAGGAATCTCAATTGACATGCAGGAGATTCAGACAGAGCTGCAGCTCTCAACGTATGAGAAATCGCCGTGATTTACTTCAGATTCTCAAATAAGCTGCACATTTGGGGATGTTTTGCAGGAAATGAGGTTGAAAAAAAATCAATATCTCTACAGAGAACACACAATCCTGAAGAGAAACCGTGGCACTCATAGGTTTACATAACCCATGCTGAATCGCTTTGAAGTTTAGCGTTTAAATAAAAAGGAGAAGAACAACAAAAATAACAAGACAAAAAAGGTTGAAAAAGATATTTATATATGAAGACGAAGCTTTTAAAATATGCAGAGAATTGTTGAATATAATATAATATAATATAATATAATATAATATAATATAATATAATATAATATAATATAATATAATATAATATAACATAATATAATATAATATAATAAGGGGTGGTGTGGTGGCACAGTGGGTAGCGCTGTCGCCTCACAGCCAGAATGTCACTGGTTCGAGCCTCGGCTGAGTCAGTTGGCGTTTCTGTGTGGAGTTTGCATGTTCTCCCTGTGTTTGCATGGGTTTTCTCTGGGTGCTCTGCTTTCCCCCAAAGTCCAAAGACATGGCAATATAGCTATAGATGCGCTATAGGTGAATTGGGTACAGAAAATTGGCCCTAGAGTATGAGTGTGTTTGTTAATGTGAGAGTTTAGGGGTGTTTCCCAGTTATGGGTTGAAGCTGGAAGTGCATCCGCTGCATAAAACATATCCTGGAATAGTTGGCGGTTCATTCCGCTGTGGCAACCCCTGATGAATAAGAGACTAAGCTAATAGAAAATGAATGAATAATAATAGGAAAACACATGCAAACTCCAGTGTTTGTGCTTGAGCCATTTCATTTATTATATTACATCAAAACAATTTCAAGATAGCATATGTTACATTCAGGCTGAGGAAATAAATGAGGCTATGGAAAGCAGCTTAACTTTATCAAACAAAAACAGAGAATAATCCGAAACGTAACAAAACAGTGTGTTAAGCACAAACAATGAAGCAACTGAACTGAGGGCTATAAAAGTAATGAACCAAATGAGGAGCAGGTGAGTGATATCAATCAAACAATAACCATAGAAACAAAGACAACGGAGCAATAGAAATGAAACCCTAAACACAAAGAATTTTTATAATCTCTCCTCTTTTTCCTCTTAAAATCATAGACATCTGCCAGATGCCGTAAAGTTGAGCAGAACTGTATGTGGAAAGAATATCATTAAGATCTCTATCCACCCACAGGAACGAATCCAGTGCATAAACGGGCAAATACATTCAGTGATTCACTGTTCAGATCAGCGGCTTTAACCGCTAACATCCGTCTAATATGCATATGAAAGAACAATTGTTTGTAACAAAGGATTGTTCAAAGGCTGTGATTCAGATATGGACACTGGCTCATGATTTCATCTCCGCTTCACAGGTTGAGTGATCAAAATGATCTACGGCCGATGTCGATCGTGCTGTTGGTGGAGTACATCCTACAGCCGCTTTTTAATTTAATGTGAGTTATGCGCCATTTCTGTCCTTTGAGAATTTCAGCAGATCTTCTGTTCTGCTTACCACTTTTCAGAGTGATGTCAGTATGACTCATGTTACTTTTCAGCATCACAAACAGATATTTCTCGACTTTTTTTGGCTGACGTTCAACTTTAGCAAGGGCTGTGTAAAAAATATGGTCTGTTTGTAAAGAAATAAATTTGTAACATGCCTGTATTTTCTTTAGACCTTACTTTAGGGCAGAATTCGGTGGCAAGGTAGTGGGAGAGTCGGCCATGAAGAGTACCAGTGATATCGGAAGCCCAGTGGAATTCAACATCTCGGCAAGCATGCTTTTTATTGTCATGGCAACATATGTTTTTATGTTTCTTCTTAAATCATACGCTGTAAAAAATGCTGGGTTCCACACAGTCGATTAGTGTTTGGACAACATGAAAGGAAATCATGTAACTTATTAGTATTTACAAATTTAACTGGATTGAAAGTAAAACAATTAAGTTGTCCCAAAAAACCCAGGAAGTGTGTTGTTTTATCTCATTTTTATGTAGTAGTTTTAACAAACAGAAAATGTCTTTTTTGAGCGTTCTCAATGTAAAATGAGAACTCACTTGATGTTTTAAGTCAATTTAATTTGATGTATATTTAAATTATTTATATATTTGATATGATTTAACTAAAACATTTTCTTAAAATAAGTGTTTTCTGCTTACCAAAGCTGCATGAATTTGATGAGTAACATACAGTACAAACTGTAATATTGTTAAATATAATTTCAATTTAAAATAACAGTTTGATAATGTGAATATGTTAATTCATTCATTTTCTTTTCGGCTTAGTCCCTTTATTAATCCGGGGTCACCACAGCGGAATGAACAGCCAACTTATCCAGCATTTGTTTTACGCAGCGGATGCCCTTCCAGCCACAACCTGTCACTGGGAAACATTTATGCATTCTCATTCCCACACATACACTATGGACAATTTAGCTTACCCAATTCACCTGTACCGCATATCATTGGACTGTGGGGGAAACAGGAGCACCTGTAGGAAACTCACGCGAACACGGAGAGAACATGCAAACTACACACAGAAATGCCAACTGACCCAGCCGAGGTTCGAACCAGTAACCTTCTTGCTGTGAGGCGACAGCACTACCTACTGCACCACTGTGTTGCCTGTAAATATAGTGTAACATTTTATTTACTTCTGCGATTCCAAGCTGATTTTTTTGCAGCAATTAATGCATCATATTCATTAATGAGTCCTGAAAAGTAAAATGTATCACAAAAATATAAATTAGGAAAATAAAATCCAGCATTGATAAAAATAAGAACTGTTATTAAAAGACTGAGCTCCATAATTGTATTGGGTGGGTATCAAATCAGTGTATTGGGTACATAAAACATTTACAGAAATGTTTTCAACATTAATAATTAAAATCATAATAAAAAAAATAGTGAGCCGGGAACCAGCTCATTACAAGTTTTCATGCATGATCATGTGACACAATACAGTAAAGATGCTGAAAATTCAGCTATGAAACAAAGGAATTAATTACTTTTTTGAAGTGGATTCACATAGTAAGCAGTTACTTTAAATGAAAATATTATTTGACAATATTTTTTTTTGTGCTATTTTGATCAAAGAAATTAAGCTGAAGCTTAACATACACAGTAAAAATATCTGTTAAATAACAGCTTTCGTATTTTGTGATTCACATTTGTTTTCCATTTAATTACAGTTATGAGTTGCAGTATGGGATGTTGATCTCTGCTCTGTTGACTTTAATGCTGAATATTCAACTGTACAGTTTAAAAAGTGACTTTTATTGACATTTTAGTAGTTTGAGAAAATATAATGTGTATAGTGTATAAAATATATTGAAAAAATAAGTTTGTAAAGTAACAGAATAAGTACTGGTAGTTTATTATAAGGTTTTTGTAGTGTAATATACAGTATACAACACCAAGCCAGAAAAAATAATTAATTAAACTTACCATTATTAATGTTAATAAAAGTCACTTTTTTTCAACTTTTCAAAGTAAAAAGTTGTTGGAAAAAAAGAACAAGGTCCCATAATGCATTTCAAAAGCATAAATAAATGGGAAAAAAATAAAAATAAAAAACTCACTGTCGCCTCACAGCAAGAAGGTTGCTGGTTCGAGCCCCGGCTGGGTCAGTTCGCATATTTGCATGGAGTTTGCATGTTCTCCCCGTGTTCGTGTGACTTTTTTTAGGTGCTCCGATTTCCCCCACAATCCAAAGACATGTGCTATAGGTGAATTGAATAAAGAAAATTGGCCGTATTGTTTGTAAGAGTGTGAATGCAAGAGTGTATTGGTGTTTCCCAGTGCTGGATTGCGGCTGGAAGGGCATCCGCTGCTTAAAACATATGCTGGATAAGTTGGTGGTTCGTTGTGCTGTGGCGACCCCTGATGAATAAAAGGACAAAGCCGAAAATAAAATAATTAAATGAATAATAAAAACATGAATGACAAAATACAGATAACTATGGTGGCCGAGAAAGCTTAACACGCTGCAATTTAAGAAAGCAATAACAAAAAACACCAGCAAATTAAGAAACGATCTTTATCAATTTGACAGCACACCTGTTACAAATTCTCACAACACAGACAATGGAAGAAACGCACAGCATTTTGGTCAAAACACAAACAACAAAAGAAATGTGCAGCAAGTTGGTTAAAACACAACGGAAATGTTTCAAGAGGACCCAAAAACATGACAGACCAAGCTGATACGGACCCGCCGTGACTTGTTCAGTGAAGTGATTAATGGTCTTTGAAAGGTGTAATATCCTGATTACACGATTCCTTTGTCTTTTGTAAATTATCAGTCTAATTAATAATCAACTGAAACGTTGCGTTATTAAATAAATTAACTACATCCGTATCTTAGCTGTGTCCGTCATGTTTTGGGTCCTCTTGAAACATTTCCGTTGTGTTTTGACCAACTTGCTGCGCGTTTTCTTCCTTTGTGTTTTGACCAACTTGCTGCGCATTTCTTCTGTTGTTTGTGTTTTAACCAACTTGCTGCACGTTTCTTTTGTTGTTTGTGTTTTGACCAATTTGCTGCGCGTTTCTTCCGTTGTCTGTGTTGTGAGAATTTGCAACAGGTGTGCTGTCAAATTGATGAGGATCGTTTCTTAATTTGCTGGTGTTTTTTGTTATTGCATGTGCTTTCTTAAATTGCAGCGCGTTAACCTCTCTCGGCCACCGTAGATAACTACTAATTTACGTAATTTTTTTTCCCACAGTTTTGGCTTTGTATGATTGCAGACAGGGCAGATTCACCTTTAGCACAGCTCCATGCACATAAATAGAAATGAGTGGCAGAATTTCTGGTTGCTTGCTATACATGTGGCCAGTTAGCTCAGATATCTACGTGCAGTGTGGATTATCACTTTATCACATCATTTTACTTGATTAAACTTTATCACACTTTATAGCATGGTATAAATGTGGTTTGAAATAAGGGCTGTTTAAAACTGTTATTTAAAGAGATAACTTACCATTTACTCAACCTCAAGTGGTTCCAAACCTTTGAGTTTATCTTTTCTGTTGAACAAAAAAAGAAGCTTTTTGAAGAACGATGGAAACAGGGAGTCTTTGACATTAATAGTCTGAAGAACTACAACAGAAATCAATGGCTACACTGTTAACAGTTTTCTGTAGAATCTACAGTAACTTACTGGCAGCAGTTTGCTAGTGACTTAAATACTGTATTTACATTTACAGCACCATTTATCTTGCTGTATATATGTACATGTAATTACAGTTAAAACTAAAGTAATTTATACAAGAAAAATGTTAACAGTGAAACAGTTTATAACATTCTTCAAAATATAATCTATAATCTATCAACAAAAGAAAAAACAAACATTATCATGTTGAAACATGTTTAAAAATGTTTTTAATTGTTAGTGTACCTGTAACTCTAAAAAAACGAACACAAGCAAGCAAAATCAGCTCTTTTCTTAGCAGTTCATGATTATTCACAGCAGTTACTTTGTGTTAAATCCTTTCTCTAAAGGTGGACATTTCTGGAAAACCGCTGGGAAATCTGGACTTTCTGGAAGTGATCTTTCAGTGGCCTTCTGCCGTTGCTAATGAGAAGTGGCTGCTTTACCTATCAGAGATTCAGATGACGGGAACATCAGAGTCCTTCTGTGTCGCTAAAGGCATCGTAAACCCCCTTAATCTCACAGTAAGTAATTATATGCATGAGTGTTGCCATGGCTGATTGTTTTCCTGCAATATAAGAGGCGAACCAGCCTCTGAATCCCTTAGAGGAGCAGCAGAAGAAATCATGCTGGGACTGGGAGCTCCTCCTTTCCCAAAACTATATTACCCACAGCTCGCACTGCAATCTTGCTCGATGTACAAAACCATGTGGGATTTCTTTTTTTCCAAAAAGTCCATCTCCTCGTATGAAGCAAAGGGCGGTTCACAGAATATCTATCTCTGTGTGCCTATAAATCAGAGTGACATGTGCTTATGAGGTCTAGATGTTCTACAAATAAAGCGCCAAACTCAAGAGAGAATTAGCTAAGTCAGAAACATCTTGTATAATAGCAAGCCACTCAATCAAAATGCTGTAATTCACGGTGCTCTGCTCTTATTAATGTGATGTAGAATTACGTAACGTGGTGAAACATAATCCAGTAGACTTAATTTTGTAGGCCACCTCAGGAATTAGCATCTCTCGGGTTCTTTCATGAAAACCCATTAGAAATTTTCCATTGGTTTTTGAATAATTGCAACAACAAATGTTTTTGATTTTTGATTTTTTTTTAGGAACTGCACGAGTATGTGTTGAAAGATTACAATCTGGATTCAAACACCCAATTCCTAAATAACTATGACTGAGCTTTTTTTTTCTTTTATAGCTTTTTGATGAATACAATCATCTCAATCATTCAGACTTATGTTTAAGATGTTGAGAGATCTTTTAAGAATAGATTCAGACTTTTTCAACCACACATTATGCTATATTGTGTTTTGAAAAGTCAGATTATCCTAGAAGTACAAGGATGAAAGCTTATAGTAAGACACTGAAGTTCATTGAAGGAATAAAAATAGAGCAAATCACCTTTTGAAAGTAACTTCACATAAGTAGCCTCACATAAAGTTTATATTAACATTAACATCATCACTTTAAATAAAAACAGAGAAGCATTCAATCATTTCCATAAAAATAAATAATTCAGAATAATTAATTATTTTAAAATATACATCAGCAATTTACATTTGGTCACAACCCTTACTAAATGTAATCATTTTTACATTTTGTTTAGTGTCAGGATCACTATTTTGTGATCTTTATTTTAACAAAAATATGTATAATTACATTACACATCATTAAATTAGATACTACTTTTGTTCATTATGACTTTTATGCTTTCAGAAGCCTTAATATAATTGTCAGAATCAGAATCATGTTTTATTTTATTTTTACTAGAAGTAAAACATAAGATAGTCTATAAATGAATGACATTAAAGTTCCTTGACATAACGTCACCTTGGAAATATGAGGTTCTATCTGCGTTCTGAATGATTTTGAGATATTGAGCTTCAAAGTTTTTGCGTTCCATAGAAAACAGTCTTTGTGTAACATTTGTTTTTTAAATAAAAAGTCTTAAAATGTAAACAACTTATAAAAAACATCCCATAATGTAAATAAGTTGTCAATTAATAAGAATATGTCAATAACTAATGTCAGATAGAACCATAAAAGGTGACGATAAGTTTCTCCACCATTGAGCTTTCAATAACTCTGTCTTTATTTAAAAACATTAAGTTTGTGCATGATTATAAACATAAAGAAGCTATAAAAGTGAATTAGCAAGGGGACATTTTTGCTGTTCAGTGTTATGATGATGTTAAATGTGCCAGAAAACCTGTGTAGTTCCACTTAGCCCTTTGTCATCACAAGAAAAAGCTTTAAAACATCAACATCAAGGAGGTCATACTTTTTATATTTTATGTTGTACAATTAAAAAAAAGAACTATATACATACATATAGTTTGTGTTAACTACAGATCTTATATCAAACATTTAACAAAAACAAATAATAAAAAATGAATTCTCTTTTGATACAATGGACCCAAAGATGCTAAGAAATTTGTTTCAAGGTTGACTGACAAAAACGACATCACCTCTGCATTGGCGTCATTGTTGTGTACTGTGCATATTGTGTTTGTTAATGTGATGGATGTGTTGCCTTTGTGGTTTAGGTGTCAGAGCGCAAGTCTAGGAGGAGGAAAAGAGACGAGGCCTTGTTGGAGTCCAAACTGGCTATGTCGCAGAAATCCCGTCAGGGCCAACACAAGCCTAGAGAAGTCCTGGTGCGTATATCCATCTCCCTCAACCATTGTTTTGTTGCTAGGCAACTGGATGATAGCGGCATGTCATGTCTCCTCTGATACTTTGCATGATGTAGTATGCAACTAAGACCAGATAAAAACAAAATTAAAGCAAGGCAAAAAACATTTTAATGGACCTGTCAAATTTAAAGTAAACATCTAAACTTCAGGTTTATTATTATCTCTATTTTTAAGCTTTTTTTTACAGAGGCAGAGTTTTCATACATTATTCATACATACAAAATTCATACATTATTTCCCTGATTTATATACATTTTACTCTTCAAGAGTATTATTTACTGGCTGTTCGCAGTAATTTTTGAATGATGACATTATAATTACACTGTAAAACCCAAAAAGTTAAGGTAACTCAAACCATTTGAGGAAACCAATTGTAACAAACCATTTAAGTTCAAAAACTAATCCTAACGAGTACCGTGAACTTAATCCACTTGAGTAAATGAAGCAATTTGAGCACAGTGAAACCCAATAAATGAAGAGAACTCAAACCAACTGAGTACTGTAAAACCCAGTAAGTTAAGACAACTCAAACCATTCGAGGAAACCGATTTCTACAAACCATCTGAGTTAAAAAACTTATCTATTCAAGTTCTGTGAACTTACTCCATTTAAGTTAAAGTAATGAGGTATTTAATAAACTCATTACCTTCAACACTGAGTTCAAAACTCTTTTCAAATGAGTAGGATTAACTTTCAGTAAATTTTGAGTTAACCACTCATTTGACTTTCATTTGATAAAGTTGACTGTTGGGTTTTACAGTGTAGAGATTCCCAAACAGTAAAAACCTTTCACTCTAATACATCAAAAATGGGAAACACTGATTTTGAACCTGACTTTGTCCAGTGTTCAGATATTTGTGCTTTTAGTAAAATGACGCCTAATTTGCATATTTAAACAACTCTTTAGTAAGCTAATACAAATAGTTTTTCCAGCTAATGTAATTAATCAACAGCATGGTATGGCAATAACTATAGTATCAGTGAAGTTTTGTGACAGTGTCATAAAAAAACTGTATTTCGGCAAGTTCAACCTATTTACAAGTACCTTTATTATGGATGACGTCTATTCTGTTCTAAGATGGTGGCACTCAAGCATCAAAGCAGTTACTGAAGATTCACATTGCGGTTATGTTGCTTTACTGAGTTATCAGTCTTACAGTAATTTACAGTTACTTTAGATTTTTAATCAGTAAACGGGTTAAACAGTAACACCCCTCTTTTAGGGTCTACGAATTATCTTCTTTGCAAAGAAATGAAAGAGAAAAGGTCTATTAAATCTATCAAAAATACAGTAAAGACATTTTTAAGGTTCATAAGTGCTGGAAAGATGATGAAATTTCTACTTGGTAACATAACTCATTACTGTGTTCACCTGAAGTGTTTTGCCTAAAGAGTTTACTGACTGTCACTGCTCTCTCTTTCTCAATGTCAGAACTGCACCAAGGGCACTGCCCGCTGTGACACTTTCAGCTGCCCTTTGCGTGGAATGAAAACCTCAGCCATCCTCACCGTCAGAGCGCGTGTTTGGAACAGCACCATGCTTGAGGTCAGGGCTCGCTTTGCACCTGAAACGTCATGTTTTCTTCTCATTACTGCAAACTTGTCCCATGTCAGGCTCTCAAGGATAAATCTCATGGTTGCTTTGTGATATTTTTCAATTCATGAAGGGTTGAAGTGGTTTCGTTTTGTCACACCTGGCCGAGTCCTCCTGTATACCACATATATATCGCTTTAAAGTTGATAAGATGTTTGGACACTAAGTCCGGCTTTAGAGTGTCTGAAAACAACTGATGCTTGACTTTTCTCAAAACTTACTTCTCTATTCTAAGACATTTCTTTTAACTGGTCCCAGAGTGATTTTAGTGGATGTATAAAGTCATATAGCCTGAAGTATTTCCCCACATTAGCTATGAAAAACGTTGCAACACTTCACAACCCCGAAGTGGCCAAATAATGTTCTCCTTCATTTTGAAAACAGCATCTGTTGCTTTATAATGTAAGATTTTTAATGCTTTTCAAATAAGTCTCTTAAGCTCAATAAGGCTGCATTTATTATTTATATAACCCAATATTTGAATACATTTAAAAATGTTATTTATTCTTGTGAATTTTTTGTTGTTACTTGTGAACGCTGAATTTTCAGGGTCACGTGATTCTTCTGAAAACATTGTACATTTATCATTCTGATTATCATTTTGATTACCATTTTGGAAACAGTTTTAGAAATCTGAAATCGAAAGATAAACATTAGACACTACTGTTCAAATGTTTAGGGCAGGAGTGTTAAAACTCTGTTTTAGAGCTTTACTGCCCTGTAGAGTTCAGCTCCCATAAACCTAAACACACTTGGCCTGAACTTTATGCCTAGTAAGACTTTGCTGGTTCAGGTGTGTTTAAAAAGGGTAGGGGTTAAAATATGCAGGGCAGTGGCTCTAAAGGAGAATGATTGGATGCTTACTTTTTAAGAATTCAAGAATTTTCTTCTTTTTATATAGTTTTTTGTAAAGCATTAATCAGCAAAAGTGCATGAAACTGATCAAAAATGACAGTACTTTTATTTTTAAGTGCTGGAAAGATGATGCAATTTGTAGTCAATATCATAAATGAGTTTTTTTATTAGTAGGGCCACACGGAATCTGCGTGCGCAGAATTCTGCAGATTTCCACAGATTTTTAGCCCATCATTGATTCTGTTTATTTACTTGTGTAAATGTGTGTAAATTTATATTTATTCAGTTTTACAATTTATTTCAGTAAGAATATTGACTATGAAAATGAAAATATTCATATGATTTATTTACAATACAGTTTGTAAAGTAATATTATCTAACTTTTAGTAGATATTTTATACGAGAGACTTGCGTTGTTTACCAAATAAAGTGGATCTAATTTGATTTGCATTGTAAACATAAAAAGAAGTTAAAAATGTATTACTTTTTATTTCATATATTAAGATTTTAGTTATGATACTCCCAAAATCATTTCGCATAAATCTGCAGATTTAAAAAAAAAAAATTTGCGCAAAAATAGAAAAGAATATCCGCAGATTCTATCTGGCCCTACTTATTACAGTAGGTAATGTATTCTGACTACATTTGGAGATCTTTTGACACAACTTATTTATAACATTAATTTGAATGGGATTATTGTTATAAAAACAGAAAGCTACATGGTTGCTGCCAGAATTGGTGTTAGTGAGACCAGCAGGGGGAACTCAACCTGCAGTCTGTGTGGGTCCTAACACCCCAGTATTTTGATGGGGACTCTATACCAAGCACCATCTTTGAGACGTTAAACAGAGGTCCTGACTCTCTGTGGCTCTCATTAAATATCCTGGCCAAATTTGCCCACTGGCCTCTGTCCATCATGGCCTCCTAATCATTCAAATATCATAATTGACTTTATCACCGTCTCTTCTCCACCAATCAGCTGGTGTGTGGTGAGGGGTCTGGCGCAATATGGCAGCCGTCGCGTCATTCAGGCGGATACTGCACACTAGTCGCCAGAAAGTGTTATATAAATTTAACAAATTATTAATCATTCATTCATTCATTTTCTTGTCGGCTTAGTCCCTTTATTAATCCGGGGTCGCCACAGCGGAATCAACCGCCAACTTATCCAGCATGTTTTTTACGCAGCGGATGCCCTTCCAGCCGCAACCCATCTCTGGGAAACATCCATACACACACATTCAAACTCATACACTACGGACAATTTAGCCTACCCAATTCACCTATACCACATGTCTTTGGACTTGTGGGGGAAACTGGAGCACCCAGAGGAAACCCACACAACCACGGGGAGAACATGCAAACTCCACACAGAAATGCCAACTGACCCAGCCAGGGCTCGAACCAGCGACTTTCTTGCTGTGAGGCGAACGTGCTACTCACTATGCCACTGTGGCGCCCAAATTATTATTATAATTATTATTGTTATTATTATTAATTATTTATAACTTTAATTCTATATAACTATTAATTCTATAATTAATTTCATTCTAGTTGTAATTGAAAGTTGATTTTGTCCTCAAATTCACATTCAAAAAATGACTTTCACCGTTTCAAACTACATACTTAAAATGAGTTAAAACAACATAATTCTTAAGTTTTTGAGGGATAACTTAATTGTTTTATGTTCAATCCACTTAAATTAGCCTTTTTTGCAGTGCAGAAACATGGATCAATTTTCCAGGTGGAGTGTACCCCGTGCAGGGATGGGAAAATCTGATTTCTTTACCAAGTAATGAGCTCAAGTAGTAGAGTTAAAATGCTCTATTTTCAGTAGCCAGATTCCCTGTACACAATCACATTCACAAGCTTTGATCTTATTCCAGATTAGGAAGTCATTATAGTGAAGCCAAAGATAAATGAAGAGAAGTACAAAACATTTGTTTAGCTTCCCAGGTTGTTCTTCATTGCTCATAGATAGACCCCAAGAACAAATCTTCCACAAATGACCCATTGCTAGTCCAACAAGAAGGACATCCCAAATGTGCAGTTCTTGGAATCTACAGTATATAACATTTATTGTCTAAAATAACATTAGTGCTGCTCTTTTGTTTTACAGGACTACAGAGCTAAAGGAGTAAGTGTGCAAGGCAGTGTCACGCTGACTCTAAAAACAGACAAAAAAAACATCAAGATGAACAATAACATCCGTGAGGTACAAATCTCTCATTTTTCTCATCTATCCAAGATTCGTTCTTGCATACATTTAGCATAAGTGGGAGGAAAATGAAATATTTATTAAAATGAGGCAATTTTGCTGTATGTATTTCCTGGCGTGTTAGAGATTAATGACAGTAAACATCTCTTCTGGGTTCAGTTTACAGTAGATATAGACCCCGCAGTGGCTGAAGAACTACCGTATGAAGCTCCACTGTGGATCATCATCGTGTCCGTTCTGGCAGGAGTGCTTCTGCTGGGCCTGATTGTTATTCTTCTGTGGAAGGTGAGGATCCTTTTGTGCTTTGGTGCCGCACACTTATCTTTTGTTCGCACATCTGCATGCTATTCTGGATGGAATGGCATAAACAACAGATTCAGTTTATCACATTATGCTTTAACACCATAAACAAGTGTGAAGTTTGTTTTTAACTGCACCTTGAGAAGAGCAGCAACACATATTGCCGCACATTTTAATCCTTCTTTTGTGCGAGACATTAGTCAGGCATTCAGAATGGCACTGTCTATAAACTTACAAGTCATGAGGTTTACAAATTACGTTAACTATACGAGCCTACACTATTAAAATAGTAGCCCACATTCCTAATTAGAATTAATTCATTATTTGACAATTCATAACTTGACTAGATTTTACTCTACAATAAAAATTAAATGTATAAAAAACGTATTTGAAGCTGTTATGTGCATTTTAGAAAATGTATGTTTCTTACACGTAACTATATAGGATCATTGGGAGTGCAATTACCACATCTTACTCATGAACTGAAAAACCTCATTATATAAACCCAAAAGAACCCACACTGAATTATTCTTATTAGTTCTGACTTCTTCTTTTCATCTGCTGGGCATTCACAATAGCAAATAAACATACAGAAAGTGAACAGGGTTTATGCACACATTCAGGAAGGAAGATATACTACACTGGATATCCATCCTGTAAAGAACAATCTGTCAAACCATATCACAATGTGCTGTATTATTATGAAGGACTTTTCCTAAATCTTTAGAGCTGTGTCTGTATGAATATAAACTTTATTTTGAGCAGCACTGAGTCTGACAAAATAAATAAATAAATAATGCCCTGGCAGAAAATTACCAGAATATTTGTATTTTACAGTGTGGAAGGATAAAAATCATGTCAGAAAAAAACACATTTGAGAGTTTGATGCATTTAAACGTCACCACAAAATCATAATCATGAGAGGGGAGCTCAAAATTTTCTTTAAGCTCTAAGTTTCAGAGGCATGTTATTGACGAAACATGTCAGATAGTAGCTTTTTTATTAAAGGGACAGTTCACTCAAAATGAAAGGTCAGCTCTAGGTGTTCCTCATTTGTTATCCCTCATGTATTTATTAATGAGTTCAAGTCAGGAAGTTTCTATGATGAGCATTTGTAATTATATTTTCATGTGTGGTCAGTGAAAGGTGCCAATGTTCTTTTTATTTGCAACAAAATTAACAAGAAAATTTAAATCCATTTCTATAATGACTAATTGTGAATGGTTTATTTTTGGCGTATGGTAGTTTATGGAAGTGCTGAATATCAAATCATATAATATGTGCACTCTGTATTAATAATTTTAAGATGTAATCTCGTACAATAACTATCAAATTCAGTAAAATGAACTTCACATGATGAATTGACCTCAAAATTAGAAAGACCTAAGAAACAAGAAGCACCTAGAAACACAATGAGACTGCAAAAGATGAAAACTCCGGACAAAAGAATGACAAATTAAAAGTTTAAACAAACCTGAGAGGATATAACACTAAAATAAGGCATGTATACAAGGATAAAACAAAGAATTTGTAATAAGTATGTGTATTTTCTTCCAAAAATTCAGCATAAATTATATTTTTGACCTCCCAGTACAAATTTCTAGTACAAAACCATTAATAAGGGTGACATTTCTAGAAATTGAGATTTACACATCAGAAAGCTGAATGAATAAGTTTTTTCTTTTTTTTTTTTTGATGTATGGTTTGTTGGGGTCTAACACTTTTTGGCTCAGATACAACTCTTTGAACATCTGGAGTCCAAGGGTTCAAAAAATTGCCTTAAAAGATGTTCACATTCCATTCTTAGCGATGCACAATACTAATAAAATCAAAACAGAACAGTTTTGATAGATTTACAGAAGAAAATGCACAAAATATCTTCATGGAAGATGATTGTTGCGTAATATTTTGGAGAAAAATCTATAATTTTGACCCATACAGTGTATTTTTGGCCATTCCCCCAAATATACCAGAGCAATATTAGACTAGTTTTGCAGTCCAGTTTCACACATGTAATCAGATGTTTCACATGATGCAAAGAATTTGTAATAAGTATGTGTATTTTCTTCCAAAATTTCAGCATAAATTGTATTTTTGACTTCACATTACACATTTCTGCAGTCAAATTACATTTATTTCATTTGTGTTTTGTTTTTTTACGCGCTTGATCTATAGACTGTTTTAAATGTGATTTTAAACACTTCAGACACTTGAAGCAGAGGAGCTGCTGACAGTAGATCAGTTTCTCCAGCCTTGCCTTGTGTTTTGTTTGCCTGCTCATATCTGAATCCTGTTCCCCAGTGTGGTTTCTTCAAGAGGGCCAACACCAGAGAGCTTTATGAGGCCAAGGCCCAGAAAGCAGAAATGAAAACACAGCCATCAGAAAACGATCGCCTTACAGAGGAGGACTGAGATTCTGGCCTTTGCGGGCCTCTGACACACAAATAGCAAGTTCGTAGGTGCCACAGCGCTCCAGCTAAAACCCAGCTTGGCTTAATTAACAATAATGTATTCCACGCAAGCTCCACTAATACTGTCTTTCCTCTTCCCTTTTGAGACACAGCGCTTGCCTCGTCTGTTTTCCACTCTCATCATTGCTCTCAAAAACACTAAAGGGTGTTGTTTTTTTTCTGAAACAAATTGATGTGTGAGGCTCTTTGTTTTATCCTCAGGCTTGGGATGCTGTTATCTTGGAGATAGAACGATGTCTTAAAACATCAACTGTATATTGCTTTAATACAACTTCTGAATGCCTTTTCACTCTTTGACAAGGCTAATAACTTCCTTCTGCGTTACCGTGTTCTTTGCTCTCTTGCCGTTTGAGAGCTTGCTTTCAACAGAGGCAACAAAACTCCTTCTGATCACATCTTCTCTTACAGAGATAACAAGCTTTCTTCTCCCCTTCACAATCTGCTGTTGAGTTCATCACGCATTCTTACCCGCTCCCTCTTAATAATTTGCTCTCTTCATAATTTCGCTTATGTTTAAAGAATGCTTCATAATCTCATCAAATGAATTCTGTCGAGGCTCTACGATTTCTTAAAGCTGCTATGAATACATGCTGCTCACATTCTTACTGTAATGAACCTGTTATGAAAATGCAGTCGGATGTCGCTTTCTTAACGTACATGGGGTTTTTTCCCTTCTCACAGAGTGGCTTTTTTACAAGGATCGACTACTTTCGAACTATGCCAAAATACAAAGGTGTGAGGATTTGTAAGAAGGAACAGTACCAGGTAAACCAGGGCTTTTTGATTCTGGACACCACGAACAAAAAAAAACACTGGATCACTAGCTGGACAGAAAAAAAGCAGTACTACTGATGAAAAAAGACCTCGTAAACTGTCTCTCTTAGACGGTGGAATGGACTACAGTATAAAGACGTCTGTGTCTGAATAAACGCAGCTCTACTTGATTTGATTTAAACTTCATTTGGATACCAGATGAAGTTGGACATGTTCATTTAAAAAAGCCGGACAAGAAATTATTGGAAGAGATTACATACTGTTTTGATGTTTATGTTGATAGTGTTTTTTGAAAAGAACGCATGTGTTATGATTGCTGCAGGGCTCAACAATGAGGATTTTTACTGCTGGCTCAGTAGATTTTTCCTTGCTCTACCAACATTCTCACTGTCTTATCAAAGCTTGTTTACACCATGGGATAAAAAAATTATTCTAGTAATTCTAACTTTGTATTGCACAATTTGAACTTTTAGTTCTTTCAATAGCTATATGCACAACTAGTGTTTTAGCCAACGATTAACCTCCAGGAAAGGTTTATGTGATCATTTTCAATTTCATAAAGTTCCTTTTACAGCAATGATATTGTAATGTAATAACAATACAAACAGTGAAATATACTTGAGCATTCATTTAGTTGTTCAAACTTAAAACGAGATGAAAGACCGTGTAAATGCAAGTGGTGTCAGTAGCAGCAGGCTAGCACAGAAACTCCATTGAAAATTCATTCATTCATTCATTCATTTACTTTTCGGCTTAGTCTCTTTATTAATCTGTGGTCGCCACAGCGGAATGAACCGCCAACTTATCCAGCATATGTTTTACACAGCGGATGCCCTTCCAGCTGCAACCCATCTCTGGGAAACATCCATACATACTCATTCACACACATATACTACGGACAATTTAGCTTACCCAATTCACCTGTACCGCATATCTTTGGACTTGTGGGGGAAACCGGAGCACCTGGAGGAAACCCACGCAACCACGGGGAGAACATGCAAACTCCACACAAAAATGGCAACTGACCCAGCCGAGACTCGAACAAGCGACCTTCTTGCTGTGAGGCGAACGTGCTACCCACTACACCACTGTGGCGCCTCCATCAAAATTATTAGGGTAAAATAAATTTCCATATAATAAAGACGTGGCATGGAAAACTGGAATTTAATGCAGTGCTTCTTGTCTGGTCTGAGACCCACTTTATATCATATACAGTTGAAATCAGAAGTATACAAAGTAAATATGTCGGTGCCAGTGGTGTAGTGGTTAGTGGGTTGACACATGCACTCTGGTGCTCATGGCAACCCGAGTTCGATTCCGCCTTGCGGTCCTATGCTGATCCTTCCCCTCTCTCTGCTCCCCATGCTTTCCTGTCAATACTCTCTACTGTCCTATCTAATAAAGGTGAAAACCCCTTAAAAAATTATTATATATAAAAAAATAAATTTGAAAAATGTATCTCTCCGTTAAACAGAAATTGGGGGAAAAAATAAACGGGGGCTAATACATATTTCAGGGGGTTAATAATTCTGACTTCAACTGTATGTATCATGCAGTGAAGATGACAGATTATATTCCATGATTTCAGTTTTAAACTCATTTAAAAAAAATACATTTTACAATTATTTTCTAGAAATTGTTTAAATACATGAAATAAAATTGTGAGATATGATCTCAGAATAGTTAGAAAAAGTCAAAGTTGTTCAATTGCAATAACAAGATAATTCTGATATTTCTGACTTTTATATCAGATTTGGATTTTTTAATCTCACAATTTCTATTTCCTCATACCTTCAGAAAACAAATCTCAATTGACAGAAATTTGGAATTGTGAACGACAAAGCCAGAATCGTGACATGAAAAAGTTGCAATTACATGGGCCATCCTTATTGTTGAGCTCTTGTATTTCTGTTTTTTTTTCTTCTTCCACATTTATCTCAGAGAGGATTTTTGTATGTTGTGTGCCCTCACTGAAAATAGCACTGATTGTTTTTTCATGCAGACATTTCGATAGTACCAAAAAACTATTGCCCAGTCATGACTCACAACTTCATCCATCTTATTCGGTTCTTGCTTGATATATTTTTATCTTGCATCAGGTTACGTATATGAAACAGTCAAAGATTTTTAAAAAATCTAACATCTACAGAATGTGAATCGTTGAAAGCAGGACAGTAGACAGACACACACACACTCTCTCTCTCACACACAGACACACACACACACACACACACACACACACACACACACACACGCACACAAACACGCCTCACCTATGCAATTGGGACAAGAGCTGGTCTCAAATGCAGCCTGTTTTATATCTCCCTTTGGAGGTGCTGTAGTGTTGGATTGATGTGTGACGTGTGCATGTGTATTTTCATGCTCTGATTCTTGATAATATATTTTTTAGAGTTTTAGAAATTATTTGGGGTCTATGTATTATGTAAATGTGATCACAGTTGTCTAAAAGTGTCCAATTGTTGTTTTCAAGATTCTGTGGATATGTTTTCTAAGTTGATTTATTTTAGTATTTAAAATGTTTTATAAATCAAGTGAATGTCGTTTACATGTCTGACTTCAACGTTCATTTGTTAAAAAAGTGATGTGTCAACACACCGGTTTATGAAAGCGTGTGCTTTAATTAGCTCTCAAGTAAATAAATAAATAAAGTGAAAGACGACGATTGGGAGTTTTGTCCTTAATGCGCGCTCGTGTTACTAATTTGGCAAGTAATGAACAGGAATGTGATGATTTCTAATCCTGTAAAGCCTCGCACCAGCAGGAAAGTAATTGCATTAGAGTTTGAATAGATGTCAAAACTAACCGCATTCTCCAGCGAGCGTCACGGGAGCGCGAGCCCCGCCTGCAGAAGGATTAGACCGCGCTAAACCTCAGATCCGCGCGCGCTGTCAGGTAACGCCGCAAACACCGTCCACGACTCCGCCAACAGCACAAACAACGACAAATAAACACACTGGCTCGCTCTCGTTTGCTCAGGGTATGGACTTGGAAGTTTCCACGCTGTGAACTGTCAAGTGGTTGTCCGTGCGGTACATTTTACGAGTGAATCAGCGCGGCGGGTCGCGTCTTTTCGGAGAGGACGATGTTCATCATATTTGAGAATGACGGGAGCGCGCGTGTCGGCGACGCTCGCGGGGAATGACGCTTCAGACTTTGACCAAGTGTTATCAAGTTAATTACCTGATGGACTAAATGAAGAATGCCGCACGTTTGGGAGTTCGTTCTGATTCTCAACATTAATGTCATCTTTGTGGAAGGTAAACTGTGCACGCATTATGAAAACTCACTCTCAGGACGCTTTGGGTGTTTAACTGATGATATATTCTATATGTTGGTAATACAGCGTCATTTTCATTATGCTAGCAATGCAGATGTATTTAAAGCTATGTAATTATTTTACTAAGTATGCCCTTTTTATTATTTTGCTGATAAAGCAGTGCTGCTTATAGGCTATGCTGAAGGGATTTTTAAGTGATTGTTCGCGGACTGCCCTGTGGAGAATAAGCACGATTTGAAGCATGACTAAAATGGTTTGCTCGTTTTAGCAGTTTTAAGTCAGATGCTTTAAAATGGTTTTCACCCTAAACAAGATTGCCTTCTGCTTCTCTGGCAAACGTGAAAAGTGCCCAGAACCCATCTAAAACCATGTCTACAGAACCAGCTGTGAGACCAGATAGGACCAGACAGCTAGTTTAGGCTGGTGTTTTCTCTTTTTCCCCCTGCAGGGTGGTCATTTGAAAAAAATGAAACGATTTTAAATGGAACATCAGGGATTTGGAGGCAAGAAATTGCTTCCCATAAATTTCATTTCCTGCATGGCTATGTTGTTCTCTCGTGTTCCTTGCAAAAAAAGTCATTTGTAAGAAAAGAATGGGTCAGGGATTAAAATAATATTGATTTAAACCAGATTAAGACAGTTTTTTGGATTCCCAGCCTGGGGCAGGCTGGTTAAATAGCTAGAAGAACAGGTGATCAACCTAATAGTGTTGCTGTCACAGCACCATGAATATATCCGAAATATGATTCTAAGTGGTATTACATTAGTATATATACATCTACACACAGATATTTATGAGACAGACTATATTTCATCTGAACAATGTATTATTGAGAATAAACAGGCTGTTGTAACCACTTAAAAGAAATCTGTGCAAAGTAAATTCATCTTAGCACAGAAACTGAATCTAAAGTGACATTTAAAATGCTGCTCAGAGGCGGTATTATACAGTATTTACATTGCAGTTACATTTGCGTCAATTATGTTGTGGTATCACTGAAATGTAAATATTCATTCATTCATTTTCTTTTCGGCTTAGTCCCTTTATTAATCCAGGGTCGCCACAGCGGAATGAACCGCCTGAAATGTAAATATACGATTATAAATATAGAAATAGTAAGTGTTGGAAAAATGAATGTTTGCTTTTAAACGGAAATTAAAACTAAAATCTAAAATAGCGAGAAAGCCAGTAGGAAGTCACAAGGCAGGTTCACACTTCACAGACAATCACCAAATTACAGTACATCACTTCTCAGAAATCCTACAACCCAGCAACTGTCTCTTTTGCATATTCAGTCTGTAAGAACTGGTGATAACAAATAGGAACATATAAAGGCATAACGCTGAACCAACAAAACCCAAGAAAGTGTTTGTTTTTTTTGCCGTCTACCAGCATCTGTTGTGAATTAGCCTTTAATGATTTAGTCACTGAATCATTTATTCAGAAGATTCATTTAACATGTCTGATTCATTCAGGATTCAGGAACAAAGTAATGAGTGTTTTTTGACTTGTGTTTTTATTAGGTGTGGCACTGAATCCTTATCTTGCCTGATTCGTTCAAAAACAATGATTCATTCTGAGAGAAAACACAGCTTTGTTTTGCCTCAAGTAATGGTTCTGCTTATTTTATTTTGAAAACGTCCACACTATCAATGTTAAAATATATAAATATATTTTTTTTGTATTACTTTTTGCTCATTGAATTGTATGAAATCATTTGCATTTACAATCATGCAGACATTTTTTCCCAATAAAAACAGCACCTACTGAAAAAAAAAAAAATTGGATTTACTTTTTCTTTTTTTAAGGTAAGTGGTTGCAAGCAATTTATACGGGCTGAATTTAAACAAATTTAATTTAGTTATGTTTAACTTAATTTGTTTGTTTAGATTTAGCCGATATGAGTTTTTTGCAACCACTTACCTTAAAAAAAGAGTAAATACAGTTAATATTTTTCAGTGCTCTTGCTTATGTCACACTACTAAAATATAATGTTAAAAGTGTCAAAAACGTTTTTAAAAATTGCATAACTTTTCATTGCGAAATGACTTGGAATTTCATGTGTATTTATCGTAAAACACATAATAACAAATAAGGTGTGAATTCTACACAACCTTTATAGGTAAACCAGAAAGGCTCTCATGTTTAATGTCTTGTAATGTGGTGACACAACGAACACACACACACTACCAAATTGATTTTGTTTTAATTTGATAGTGTTTTAAAGATCCAGTATGGCAGTACTGCTTTAGTACCGGTGAACCAGGGGTGCCAAATCCTGTTCCAGGAGATCTACCTTCCTGCAGATTCAGCTCCAAGCCTGATCAAACACAACTAAACCAACTAAGTCAGATCTAAAGGTGCACTTAGTAATTACAGACAGGTGTGTTTGATCAAGGTTTCAGCTGAACTCTGCAGGAAGGTAGATCTCCAGGAACAGGATTGGGCACCCCTGCGGTACTATGGCAAGCCATTTTGACTTTCATTCATTCTTAGGATATCTATTCTTGATATCAACAATTAAATTTCTGATATCAAGATTTGAATTGTTAATATCAACAATTGTATTTTACTAGTCAAAAATCACAGTTATCAAGAATATCAAGAATTGACTTCACTTCTTACTAGTTGAAATGTAATTCTTGATATCAAAATATCATTGTTGACATTAAAAATTACACAGTATTTATCTGGGTTTTATTGCATTTATGATAGCAACATCTAATTACTGTAACTGATGCTATTGGGAAGAGGAGTGGAAAGGAGACATTAAAAGGATGTAAAAATATGTAAACTGATGATGCTATTAAATTATTGAAGGCAAAAAAAATTCATATGGAATTTGGTGAGTATATCAGGAAACAAATAGTTGATTTCACCAACTTAATTGCTGCTAGTAGAAATGTTCATTTTTTATGTTTGATAGGCTCTAGTGACAATGTAAATTTTTGATATACTGTATCAAATGTGATTATTACTAGTGAAATAAGTTATTTTATATATCAAAAACATTACTCCCCTTATTGCTGATATCAGAAGTACATTTTAGATGTTAGAAATAACAAATGTAACATGTTCAAATATTGTTGCATACTAAGAATTGACATTTCAACTAGTGACAATACATTTTTGATATCAGTTTTAACTAGTAACAATCTAATTCTTGATATCAACAATTCCATTGTTGTGATACTAGCAATTCAATTGTTGACATCAAGAATAGACATTTGCACTAGTAACACATGATACTGTGATCAAAATTAAAGACATTTAGTAGTAAGTTTTGTATTTCTCAAATGTAAAATTGGAATTATAACTAGCAAGAAATCAATTGTTGATATCAACAATAAAATTTTAATGGCATGCTTCTGTGACATTTAACTTGTATCAGTTACAGATATCAAAAACTATAATTTCTAGTTGAAATTAAGTTTCTGATTTCAAGAATGAACATTTTAACTAGTGAAATTGAATTGTTGATATCAAGAATTAACTCTAGTGGAAATGCAATTTCTGATACCAACTATAGTATTGATAGTGTTGATATTAACAATTAAGTTCTTGATATCAAGACTGCAATTGTTGATATCAACACTTTAATTTGAGTGCTGTTGTCTCACAGAAAGAAGGTTGCTGGTTCAAGCCTCGGCTGAATCAGTTGGCATTTCTGTGTGGAGTTTGCATGTTCTCCCCATGCATGTGGCCGTGGGTTTCCTCCGGGTGCTCCGGTTTCCCCCACAACTTCAAAGGCCTGCGCTACAGGTGAATTGGGTAAGCAAAATTTTCCATAGTGCATGTGTGTGAAGGAGATTGTGTGGGTGTTTCCCAGTGATGGGTTGCAGCTGGAAAGGCATCCGCTGCGTAAAACAAATGCTGGAGTTGGCGGTTCATTCCGCTGTGGCGACCCCTGATTAATAAATGGACTAAGCCAAAAGGAAAATGAATGAATGACTTCATAGCCTGTTAAGCAGTGAAAATATCAAGAATTGAATTTCTGTCGATGATGACATCATTGTTTATATCAAGAATTAACATTATTACTAGTTGAAATGTAACTCGTATATCAACAATCAGCCTTCTTGCTATCAATATTTGAATTGTTGATATCAAGAATACATATCCTGAGAAGGAATAAAAGTTAAAACGGCTTGCCATAATGTACACTGTGCAACCCTACAAACCTATCTGACTAAAACATGCATAAACCCTTTTAAAACGAGCCAAAAGATCAGGTAAAAAGACACCAATCTAAACCCCGAAGTATATTTTTATTCACATTCAAAATAATCAGTACAGGCCATCAGAATATGTGAATACTGCCAGATATTTATGACTACATGTAAGTTGAATTATTTTGCACTATTAATTGTACTACTTGTGATCACCAAACCACACCGTTGTTTCACTGTTAGAAAAGAACAGAATTATAACATATAAAAATTATACAAATTTGACAAAAAATCTAAACAACAACGCAATGCTGCATTTATCATGTCATTGAAGTTCAAAATGACAGGAAATAATGTTGGATGCTCTGAGATGTTCATGTTCTTAGATGCTGAATTGGTGTACATTTCGTACAGGTGTACATTTTATGGCAACATTATCAAAGCCTAAACATAAATAAATTCCCAGTTCACAAGGTGTAATTATGAGCTTGATAATGAAGGTAGAATCTTGTAATTACAACATGGAATGAAGCTACCTGAAGGAAAAAGAAAAAGAAAAAAAGAAAAACGCACATCTGCAGACGAAGTTGTGATTAAAAGATATCAATTAAATTCTAAATGAGTATTAAAAACAACACTTTAACCTTCTAACTTTTGAAGAGAAAAATGCAGACATCAGACGAGAATGAAACTTTGTATTGTGCATCTAGCGGGCTTACGGCTAGTTTCGACAGCTTTTGTTTCATCAGAATTCGCAGTCCTTTTCATCTTTGGCCATTTTTTTTCCTCAAACCTGATCTGTTTCTAATGAGTACAAACATTGTATAGTAATTTCAAACAATAAAATGCTTTTCATCGCTTAGAAAAATAAAATAGCGACACTTAAAAGACAACAACCCAAATGCTAAAGGAGAGTATGAAAAATCGATGCAGAGAAGTTGTCAGTGAGTCATGAGCCTCAGAGTAAAGCTCATCTAGAGTCTGCGAGGTTTTTCAACACCATTGAAGTTTCCAGTTTGTTTTGGCAGTCCTGGTTTTGACGTCATCCTTCCTCTAGGGGATGGGCATCTATAAAACACAAAAACAAGTTAGATCTTCAAAGAGTGGGCTCTATGTGCATGAAGGGTCTGTACAGAAAAGCCCTCATATGTTTGAACAGGTCATTGAAATTTTACAAAATATTATTATTTTGATCAAAGACACTGAATATCAGCTTTTATTGTACTTTCAGTCTATGAAAAATGTAATTTTAATACAGTGTTTTTGTAAAATAGTTACATTTCCTCGTGAAATTAGGCTGGATCAACAGTTCAATTCTTGCGATAGCAGCAATTCAATTGTTGAAACCAAGAATAGACATTTGCACTAGTAACACATGATACTGTTATCAAAAATAAAGGCACTTAGTAGTAAGAATTGTATTTCTGATATGTAGAATTGGAATTTTAATAAGCAAGAAGTCAATTCTCGATATCAACAATTAAGGATTTTATTTCAGGCTGCTGTGACATTTAACTAGTAGAAATACAACTACAGATACCAATAACAACAATTCTTACCAGTTGAAATTCAGTCCAAGCTTTCAAGAGTGAACATTTTACCTTGTGAAACTGAATTGTTGATACCAAGACTTGATATAGTTACATTACTCGTGTAACTACGGGTACATTCCGTGCACATTTTCTATTAATTCAGTGCCATTTTATTCCTTTCGCTGAAGTAAGATATTATGAAGTAAGATTTCAGTCACCAGGCCGTTTCAAGAGTTCACACTTAGCTGATGATTGATAATAAAGCGTATTTGGCATGCTGTCCCGGGAGAGAGCCCTGAGCTCAGAATATGCTTGAGCCCGGGGCTCCCTCCCGCTTAAAGGGCAGGAGTAGAGTTTGAGCTCAGGTAAGTCTCGAGATTTCCCCCCGCTTGTGAACGTGCTGAGATATATCTGACTAGAGTTGCCTTAAGATGCTATTTAAAGTAGTCAATTTACTTATCTAGTATGTTTTTTGGATGGTGGGAAGAAACCGGAGAACCCAGGGAAAACCCACGCGAACACGGGAAGAACATGCAAACTCCACACAGAAACGTTGACTGGCTCGGGGAGAGGCCGAACCAGTGGTGTTCTTGCTATGAGGCAACAGTGCTACCACTGGGCCAGCGTGCCGCCCTATCAGAGAAGGGGAGGAGTTGGTGTGGAAGGGGGGATTCTTCAAGACGAAGATGACTCGAGTAGAAAGCTCTGGTAATTTATAGTGTGTCAGGATTCGCATGATTGGTGCAATATGTAGAGCTGATGTGGTACCAGCTGTGTTCAATCATAAGCACGTGATCCTCTCGAAATGAGTTTATAAATAAACCCCACTTCAATACTGTCTGTGGCTGTTTTTCTGTTCATTATAGTTCAGTTATAGTATCTGTTCTATTCATTATAGGTCGTGTAAATTCAGCCTTTTAGTCGGTGAAAGTCAGGGAAAAGTCAGGAAAGTTGACGTTTGGCCTTGAGTAGGAACCCTGAGTGTGGACGACGTCTGCGAGATAAAAGAAACAAAAACCCTCAAACCACCTGGTTAAAACCAGGTTTAGTTTTCTCATTCCGACCAATAATATCAAAGTGACTCAAGCGTGTCAAAAACTTGTGGTGTAAAGTAATATAAGCGGCTTTTTATGTTCCGTTCGATATCCTACAGTGCACACAGGCAGTCTCGCACAACAGAGAGGATATATTGGTAGCGGGACTCCATTCGAGTGTCAGCATTTCCTGAATCTCTCGCCGTATGAATCTCAGCACCTGCGCTTACTGCAAATCCATGCCTCTCGATGCTCGGAGATACTGCGGCGAGTCATATAAGAGTGCCAGCTTTCTCATATCTCAGATACAGATGTCGATAAATTAGGGTGGAAGCAAATTGGGCTGCAATCCTCCACCCCACTCATGACGGGCACATCAAAGCGACCTGGCTTGAGAGTAGAGCCGTGGTGTGGTATATTAAAGAGCAGCCCTGAGTGCTTGACTTGGCAGTGGATATGATGCAAGCCGCAGCCTGAAGCCAGAGGGAGAGAGGTGAGGGGAATAGTGATGTGAGATAACAGAGTGAATTCTGAATGCTGGAGTCTGCTGCCTCTGTGACCTACTTTCAGCTCCGCCGACAGGGCCCAGAGCACAGGATCCAGGATGCATCTGTCGTCATAACACACACTAATGCATATTTTTTTTATTTATTTGCACGCAATAAAGCGGCGCGCTAGGCAAATGTTGACTTATTCAATTTGCATGCTCCGATATATTTTTTTCTTTTTTAAAGAATGCGCCTTGAAGCATAAGAGACAGCTTCATGCACTCATTTGACAGCAGAAAGTTGTCTCTGCGGGGAGCTGGGGTCTATTACAGGTGTGACTGTATTTTCAAAGAGCCGTGGGTGAGTGATGTGTGAATCTCTTCTCTTTCCGCAGCACAGCCAGTGTCATCAAAGCTGCACGATGGTTGGTGGGCATACAAAGATGTTGTCCAGGGGAGCTTTATACCAGGTAAGCCTTTGCAAAAAAGAAAAGAAAACAGTGTGAGACTATGCCGAATGTGTCTTGTCGAGAGTCACGCTGCCTCTGTAAGACTTGCAAGATATGCGTGGATCACCCGCTTTATTCGCAGAGGATTTGCCTGTTGACTTATAGCAGATGAAACTCCAGGGTGCCACTGAATTTGATTCTGTTTGATTCACACGTTTAATGTATATATATGCGGTGAGAAGGAGGTGGATTTTGCACAGAACAGTGTGAAAGGGTATTTAACAGTACTTTGCACATGCTGCATTATAATCGAGGGCTTAATTGGGAAATTTAAAGTGCTTGCATTTCAAAACTTAGATTGATGCTTTCAAGGTTGTTATATTATGCAGGGGAAATAGAGGGTTTTTTGAAGGTGAACTTTAAAGGTGTGGAAGTTTTGGGTGCAACTGAATGGAAATATCTGTAAAACAAATGATGTTTGAAGTTTCCCTGACACAGTAACACTTGAAGCCTGCATTTATAATGCAATAATACAACAGTATCCTTAATGTATCATAATGCTTGTAAAATGCTGTATAAACAACATTATAATGTGTTTGTACCATCTTATGAATAATTTTAACAACAGTAAATATACTGAACATGTTTTTATGCAGTGGCACGGTGGCTCAGTGGTTAGCACTGTCGCCTCACAGCAAGAAGGTCGCTGGTTTAAGTCCCAGCTGGTCCAGTTGGCATTTCTGTGTAGAGTTTGCATGTTCTCCCTTTGTTCATGTAGGTTTCGTCCAGGTGCTCCAGTTTCCCCCACAGTCCAAAGACATGCACAATAGGTAAATTGAATAAACTAAATTGTCCGTAGTGTATGAGTGTAGATGGATTTTCCAGTACTGGGTTGCAGCTAGAAGGGCATCCACAGCGTAAACCATATGCTGGAATAGTTTGCGGTTCATTCCACTGTGGAAGATGACATGGATTTGCATCATATATCCGACAGTTTAATATCTTTTAATGTTTTTTAAGATCTGAAGCAGCTTTTTACTGCTTAAAGTGACAAAAGCAAAGTTTTCTTATAAACATTTAAAAAACTTTATTATGTGGTCTTTATTTATAACAATTTAGTATTGGATTAATTCTCACTTTTAGCTAACTAATTGTTAGCTTAGATATATGTGGTTTATTCATACTTATTAATGTTTTGCATATTCTATGTCATTTAACTCATTTCTTAACTTACCTGCATGCTATACAACTACTTAATCACTAACTATTAATAATGAAATAAAGGAATACATTTGCAGTTTATTGAGGGAAATGTCATAGTTAATAATGAATATGTGCTCCCTGTTCTAAAGTGTTATGTGCAATATTTATGAGTGATAATCGTCCGCTTTTAGTAAAGTAACAAAATGTATTTTAAGCCATAAGAGTGAATGAAGTGGTTATAAGACACTTCTCATAAGGTAAAAGTCATAATGCTAATTATTTTAATTATAACATGGAAACATGATTTATCAGTACAAAAAATCATAAGCTCAATCCCATATTAAGACTAGTTTCAGTCGTATTTAGAAGTTTTATAATAAAAGCACATCTAATTGTTATTGTTATTTATGTACAACATATTCTTGTTTTTGTTCTTATTCTGAAAATAAGCAAGGATACATTTAAATATACAATATCAACAATTATTCATGCATTTATTCATTATTCATTCATCATAATGCATAAATAACACTTTTTCAACACACTGTTGTTATTATTATTTATGAGGTGGCTTCATAGAGAGTGTTACCAGTTGTTTTAAAGAAATTCATTGTATTTAGCAAGTTCATCAAAAGTTACCAACAGATCTATATTTTTACAATAAACAAACAAACAACTATTTTTAAAATATGTTTTAAACATGCTTTCACAGCAAAATAATAATAATAAATCAAGCAATTCGGATTTCTGAAGGATCAAGCACAGGGAGAACATGCAAACTCCACACAGAAATGCCAACTGACCCAGTCAAGGCTTGGACCAGCGACCTTTTTACTGTTAGGCGATCGTGCTACCCACTGCTCCACCCTGATGCCCTATTGTAAAATTGTATTATTAAAATAGTTATTTTAAATCACACAAAAAGTCCTAAATATTGTCTTGGTGAGCATTAAATACTTTCAGAAACATTAACTCATAATGTTTAACCTTCTGAATACTCCTCTGAACATTTTTCACAGTCTCTGCCACAGAATCTGCAGAATTCTGCAGGAATGGAATCCAACATTGTCATCATAGTCAAATTAGTCAAAATATTTAAGAGTTGAACCTGCAAGAGCAGAACATTGTGAGTGCTGGATGAATTAATTTTCCACATATCTTGTTCGGCGGGCACAGATCCGGTGTGGGCCTAGTTATAGCTTAATCTATTTTTACAGCTTGTGGTCTCAACTGATTAATGCTTACTATTGAAGCAGAGGTCTGAGACTCTTTATGAGTTTTATACGAAGTACTTAATTATGTAGTCAGTCAGGGTAATGTATGTAACCAGCAAAGAAGTCCTTTGAACACTGACAAGGGCTATAATGGTATTTCATATCCAGTATGCTTGAAAACTTTTAATAAAAAGATATCTATAAGGGACAGAACCATACAATGATGAAACGTCTTTATATTTCCAAAAAAAATTAATGCTTGATCTGCTTACAAGGACGGAATATGGTGCACCATCAATCATAGTTGTATGGGATATCAAGAAAGCCCTATAGCAACTCATAAATATATGTATTACACATAAATTTACCTCTTTATTAAGCATTCTGGGAGGCAGAAAAACTCTCTGGATTTATATTGTGCAAATGTCCTTGAGACTTAAAAAGGACTGTGAAAGAAAGAAGATGAGAAAGCATTCAAAGAGCGAGCGTCATCCGTTTCCCAGACATGTTGGATTCATCTCAAAAAACACCCTTTTGCTTGTCCAAATGGTTGGAGAATACTAAAGGCGGCGGTTTAGTAGTAATCTTTTTAACTTTAGTGTTTGCCTTAAGCGCTTGTGACACTTGTCAAAGAATATGCGTCTAAGCCTGATGTGTAATCTGCCAGACATACAGTAGCTTGAATGAAGTGCCTTTTCTTCACCTCCAAGTAAAATGGAAACACTTTACTTGAAGGGGGTGTTTGTAAGACTGTTGTAAAACCTTTACAATCATGACATACGTCATCAATATGATTTTATGCATGCTTTTCACAACTGTCATTAAGTGTTGTTAGCTCAGTATATCATTGTTGTAACATAGGCTCATTCTGCAAATGTAGCCCTATATACATTTCTGGAGATCCCGAATTATGTAGCCAGAAGTACGTATGGCTACATTTCATCTTTGAAACGAATAATACGTGGCGGTATGACGGCGTTCCTTTTCGCGCTGGCCAGCTGACCGCTTACCTCCCTATGGACGGCTTTCTTTCTGTTACCAAATTGTCCAGTAGCTCACCACGTATGTTAATGGACTTGAGACGCAGAGAGGAGTTGACCATGACGACAGGGTTCGGGTCCGGCAAAGAATGATTCCAGAAAGCAGGTAAGACAAAAACAGAACCTAAAGATAATAGAAATAAGTAAATAACAGGGTGATAATGTAGTAAAATTTGAAAATGTGGTAAAAATCAGGCGAGGGCTTTTCTTTTTCGGGATTGCTTTTTAAAACTGTCGGTTGGGTTTAGAAAAGGAGAAGGGTGGGTCAGTCCATCGGTCAGTCAGTCAGTCGACAGGGGCCTCTGGTGGATTTATGAGTGAACAGCAGGCGCAAACGGCACTTGCAAGAGAAATTTGAGATCTGAAAAAGCATACACAATGGCCTCTGTTGAATTTACGAAAACAAAAACTACAAAAAATGTAGCTCCTGGGATGTATTTGGCACTGTCCAGAAATGTATATAGCGGTATGTTTTCAGAATGAGCCTGGGTTGCATTTTAAATGGAAAGAGTACATTGTCTGAGGTGTCTTTGTATTTGACATAAACAAATACCTGTCTTTGTCTTTATGATGACAAACTGACATTACCAAGACAACAAAACTTGTCATAAATCGGTCATAAACATAAGTGTCATTCAGCCATTATAATTGTGTTATACATTTTATAACACTGTCTTTATTATTTTTTCTCGTTCTCAAGTGCTGCTGTGCAAATTGAAATGGTCATTAAATGTCATAAAATTTTAATGAGCTGTTACAGTATAACATTAGTTGACAGAATTCGTATTGTTCCTTTGTAAAAAAAAGTCATTAGAACAATATTCATGATACAGTTATAAAGGCTTGATGACAATCATGTTTATGACGGATTTATGACAAGTTTTGTTGTCTTAGTAATGCCAAGTTATCATGACAAAAACAGTTGATAGTTTGTGATGTCATTATTTTAAGATGTCATTACAAAGACGCCTCAAACAATGTGATCTTTGCAATTAAAAAAAGATAAGCGAGCAAATGACACGAGCATGCATAACACCTACTTTATATTAATGTGTCATGTAATGATTATAAATGTGTCATGACAGTCTTATGAACACTCCTGCAAGTAAAGTATTTAACATAGAAACAGTCAGAATTTTTGTGGTTTTCCTTTTAGTCAGACCTAACAGACAGCCTCGCCCCCGATCTGTCATTGGGTGACTGACTGGTTGGTGGGTTGTTACACTGTAAAACAATCCTGGTTGCCTTTTTTTAACCTGAATCAAATTAACCTTATGAGTCTGTTTAACTTATATTTTGTTCAACTGACTTAAAACAGCTTGCGTAAGTTATAAAATTAAGTTAGAACATTATTAACTTAATTTAATAGGTTATTAAGTGTATGATTGGATGATTTAGCAAAGTAGTGTTTTGCAAGCACTGGACTGACTGCAGAGACAGTTTATACACTTTGTAGCTAAATCAGCTTTACAAATTGGCTTCTTATAGCTGTCTCTGCTTATTACGCTGCAATAATAAGAAAAGATTACACACACATGAGCTTTAAATGCCTTTATGATTAATTCATAATACTTACAACCAGAGTAAAATGTAACCCTTAGTCACTCTGATCATGTCAGACACACAAATTAACTTTCATATCTTACAATTAAAAGTTAAGGAGGGCAAAACTCTTTTTCGTTATGTAACTTTGTCTCATCAGTTGAATGCAATGTCTCATGAAGTCTCATGATTGACATGTATTGGCTATTTTCAGTCATGGGCTTCCATTCACACCAGTGAGATGTGAACTGCCTTTTTTTAATGCGTGCATATTCATGAATGAATATTTTCCATCTTGTTTTTTTGGCATGGGCTCATTATATGCTTGTATTGCTGTGGCTGGATGTTTCCACATTGTTAATTGCATGAGAACATCTCTTCTGTTCTCCTGAGAGCAGCCGAAGCTGATATAAGAGATGTTCTGCTTTGAAATGCATGTTGAAAACTCATCTAGGCTTACGTAAAAAACAACATGTGTTAAATTTTGCAAGCAGAATCAGAGAGAAAGTGAGTTTGGGTCTATTTTGCATTCAAAAGTTTGGGGTCAGTAAGTTTTGTTTAAAAGAGTTTGTTAGTTTTATTCAGAAAGTACGCGTTAAATAAATCAAGCAAATATATTTAAAAACTATTAATCAACTATTCCCTAAAGAAAAAAAAATTACAATTTACAAATTAAAAGTAGTAAGTGGTGTATTAATTACATTTATAATAAGAATTATAACAAGAATATTATTATTATTATTATTATTATTATTATTATTATTTTTTTTATTATTATTATTATTATTATTATTATATGGATGGCACGTTGGCTCAGTGGTTAGCATTGTTGCCTCACAGCAAGAAGGTCACTGGTTCGAGTGTGGAGTTTGCATGTTCCCCCTTTGTTCTCCCTGTGTTTCCTCCGGGTGCTCCGGTTTCCCCTACAGTCCAAAGACATGCATTATAGGTGAATTGGATGGACTAAATTGGCCGTAGAATATGATTGTTTGTGAATGTGAGAGTGTATGGGTGTTTCCCAGTACTGGGTTGCGGCTGGATGGGCATCTGCTGCATAAAACATATGCCAGAATAGTTGGCAGTTCATTCTGCTGTGGATAAGGGATACCCCAATCAGCACGATCTCCATCACCTGAGTTCTAATCACTTCCGTACCTGCACGCCATCCCCTGCATGCCCGTCACATTCCACACCTTCACGTTTTCCAGTACTGGGTTGCGGCTGGATGGGCATCCGCTGCGTAAAACATATGCCGCAATAGTTGGTAGTTCATTCCGCTGTGGATAAGGGACATCCCAGTCAGCACGATCTCCATCACCTGAGTTCTAATCACTTCCGCACCTGCACGCCATCCCCAGTCATCACTCCAGCCTCATAAAACCCTGCACTCCGCTTCACTCAGTCTGGTCTTGTCGCACTCGGACAAACTCAGTGATTCCTATTAGCAATCTGTTATACTTATATTGTCTGGTCCAGTTTATCTACAGTGTCTGCTTCTCTCCTCCTAGTGTGTTTTCCCACCAGGTTGTGTGTCTCCCGATCTCCTCTGTGTGCATTCTACACCATTAGTCTCCGGTTCGTTCCATCTTGGTCCACTGCTCATCCACCTACAAACTTTACCTGTTGCTATATTTACCTGTCTACACCACCTTACAATAAACGTACTTGTACTCACAGTTCTGGTCTCAGTATTATACAGTATTTTAAATTACTTAATATGCTCTGTTGGCAATTAAAACGGATAGTGACAAAAACATTTAAATTGACAGTAATTATTATTTTTTTTGGAGGCTGAACTGTGACCCTCAAATAGAGTCTTTAAATATGCAATCAAATGATTCTTGTACTAAACATGCCTAAGACGATTTTTGGTAAATAAAATGTTACTGTAATTACATTTTAGTCTACTGTAAATCATGGTAAAATGTCTAAAAAAATATTATTTTTGCTTGGATAAAAATAAATTAAACATAAACAGGACATATTTTACTGTATATTAAAAATAAAGTCTTATTACAATTTAAGGCGCCACGGTGGCCTAGTGGGTAGCACGTTCGCCTCACAGCAAGAAGGTCGCTGGTTCGATCCCCGGCTGGGCCAGTTGGCATTTCTGTGTGGAGTTTGCATGTTCTCCCCGTGGTTGCGTGGGTTTCCTCCGGGTGCTCCGGTTTCCCCCACAGTCCAAAGACATGCGGTACAGGTGAATTGGGTAAGCTAAATTGTCCGTAGTGTATGTGTGTGAATGAGAATGTATGGATGTGTTTCCCAGAGATGGGTTGTGGCTGGAAGGGCATCCGCTGCGTAAAACAAATGCTGGATAAGTTGGCGGTTCATTCCGCTGTGGCGACCCCGGATTAATAAAGGGACTAAGCCGAAAAGAAAATGAATGAATGAATGAATATTACAATTTATTATTTTGATGCTTAAAACCCCCTTTCACTTAGACAGGATAATCTTTCACAGTGTTGCTGATGGTTTTACTGCATTTAATCAGTTAAATAGTGAACCTAAGAGGCATAAATGCAGCTTGGGAAGTGAAAAAGCTTTTTGCTTGCTTTTAAAATGTAAAAACTAAGCAATAATTGTGGGTTGACGTTTCAGGTGATTGCATTTATGGGCTACAATTAGCGAAACCAAAGAAGCAGTTTACCATTATACTGTGATTAAATGTATATGTTCAGCATCTCCCATCAGCACTCGCGCTCAGGGGGACAAACAAACACGGTGTAAGCAAATCTGAACAAAACAGAACATTTCCTAATTTCTTTCTCTTCATTTCGAAAATTGAACAGACTCTTAGGAGCGTGCAAAGCCAAGGGAATGTGTTAATATTTGGAGCATTAAAATGAATATCCTGCTTCCATATGTGAGTCTTTCATTATGATGTAACACCAAACTTCAGTGCTCAGCCTTGCACTGTACTTTACAGTGTTCGGTGGGCATATTTGTCCCCTGTCATACCTAAAAAAGCACTTTGAGAGTGTTTTCATTAATGTATTGAACCCAAAGCCAAATCTGGCACAGATCCCTGAGGATGAGGGTGCCATCTGTCTACCACTCATCAATTGCTACAGCAAAATCACTATATCACTCTCAATAAGAGAGTGTTTGCGTCAGCCTTCACATCGCCCAGCTGACCTTTACAGTGAATTCAGAGAGTTCAGCTAAAAAAAAAAAAAGAAAAAAAGGAATATATATATATGCATGCAACAGGACCTCATAAACAGATGATTTTTTTTAATTGTTATTTTTAAAGGAAAGCATGACATATATTGTTTATCAGACAGTATCAGCTATTTTTAAATGTATAGAAATCTCTCCATACTGTAAATATATAACGACCAGTATATTACGTAATTCTTCATAACCATTATTTAAAAACATTTTGATTACCTACCTAATCAATATTCACTTAAAATGAATCTTTAAATTCACTGATGATTTAATAATAACATCCAATTTAATCTTTAAAAAATCTCACATTAATGGTCAGTTTATTATATTGCATGTTGTGGTGCCTGAATTCACTTTTTGCGATAGAAAACAAAATATTTTTCCTTTTTTAATGTACAGTAGTTTGGCAAAATTAGATCTTTATAAATTTTCCAATTAATAGAAATGATCGATTTTCCATAATGTTTGATTTTTTGATGTCTATTCAGCATTAGAATAGATGGATAATGATAATTTTTCAATTTCCCTGTTTATTTCTTTAACCATCTCAAATTTAATATCCATTTTCATACTTCAAATATAATTTTGTGATGCCTGAATTCATTTTTTTTTCTTTAGATAAAAATTATTTTAGTTCTTTTTAATGTTCTATTTTTTATCCAGGTAGACAAAAAGTAATCTTTAGCAGTATTCCAAATGTAATATCCCTTTTCTCTTCGGCATACATGAAGTTGTAATGTCTAAATTCACTTTTAGCTTTGGAAAAATAACTGTAGTTGTTTTTTATTTATTTAAAGAAAGTTTAATCTTTAACAAATCTCACATTTAAAGTCAGCATGAACCAGAAGCTACGACCACATTTATTTATTCATTTATTTTTTGTATTGTGATGCAGTTATAGAGAAATGGAATATCATGAGAAAACAGTGGGTGTGGCTTTTTTCTACTGCGATTGATTGGATGTAGTAGGCATTTCATACAAAAAGATCAGGAAAAGGATTTTGGGAGAGTTATTACAACCTTACAGACATCTTCTTCTCACCATTTCTTTTTGTTGTCATAGTGCTGTCAAAACTGACAGTTGAAGAGGCATGGTTAAGTATGTTAACCACGCCCAATACCTCAGTCAGATATAATCTGAGAATTAAATTGAAAAGTGCACTTTTAGATTTGAATTAAAGATTTCAAAAGCAAACAATTTTTTTCCCAGTGACATGCACAGATAAATTGTTCACCTCAAATGTGAGTTAACAAAATCAATATGGTTGATTTCATGTGTACTTTAATGTCCATTTTCATACTTATTTTATTTTAATTATTTACTTACTTATTTAAGACAAGATATATAAAATAAGTATTGATAAATCATTATATTATCAGCATTTATTGATCAGCAATCTCTATTTTCCTATAAAAGCTGATTCAGCTATAGTGACAACAATATGACTTCAAAAATGTTGACATTTTACATATGGCCTGGCTGAGCCTACTTCTAAATAAGCACAATTTTTTAATACTCGTCCGTCCTCAATTTTATAAGCACTTGCATATTCTGTTTGTCCTTGACATTTAAAAAAAGCACATGGAGAGAGACATTTGAGAAGTAAAAAAAAAAACCAATTTCACATAATGCACTCAGTAGCTATTAGGATACCAAATAAAAGCAGGATTACACCTTAGTTAGATCACCGTTTTTGGAAACAATCATTAATTTGGGTCAATGTACAAAGGGATTCTGAACATTTGAGAATATCGCATAAATAGCTTTCATGCTTTCTAAGGAACAGAGCACATGTTATTCCTCAGCTTCTTCGGAAAGCATAATCTTTGTATCTAATGCATTTTCTCGTTCTAATTTAATATGGCAAAACATCACGTCGCCCAGGCCGGCGTCACTCCCCACAGAGCTGGACGTGATGAGAGGAAAATCAGGTCAGGGGATCCCTTGCTCATGCTGGATAAATCTGTTTATAATCTCAGTCTATGGAGACAAAAAGGTGATTCTCTTTGAGTTGAAGCGTCCAATCTCTTGATGATCTGATGATGTTGATGTGGCCAGCTTTGAGGTCAGGGTCATATCTGCGCTCGCACTCCTGTCACTCAAAAAGGTCACAGTAGACTGTCCTTGTTAAAGAGACACTTCATCCAAATAGAAAGATCCATCATCGTTTACTCACCCTCATGCTGCTTCAAACTTGCACTGTACAAAGTGCTTTTCCTAGCAGTTTTGACTTGTTTCTAATATCTAAAAATTCTTAAATCAACAAGTATTTCCTAGACAGTAAAAATATTGTTTTGTATTCAGCAAAAGTAACTCAAATTTCAAAAGACCGTTCATCATTTACTCCTCATTCACTTGTCACAAACCTGTTTGATTTTCTTTCTTCTGTTGAATGCAAAATAAGATACTTTGAAAGATGTAAGAAATCATTGACTTCCGCTGGATTTTTTATTTCTACTAGGGAAATCAATGGTTACAAGTATCTAATACTTTTCAAAATAGCTTATTTTGTATTCAACAGAAAAAATAGACACTCATAAAGGTTTAGAACCTTTTGAGAGTGAGTAAATAGTGAGTAACTTTTTATTTTTGGCTGAACTATCCCTTTAGTTGAGTTTTTAGTTAAGTAAAATAAATTAATTTCAAACTGAAAACAATAGTATTATTATTATTCTTGCCCCGCTGGCAGATTATGTTGCCTGTTTGAAAGCAAAACTCCCTTAATTTTGACTTATCTGAAAATAAAAACGTAATTAATTAGAAAATGCTTCTTAATTTAAGAATTTGTACATATTTGAATTAGAAACAAGACAAAAACAAGTCAGAAGTATTTTTTGGAGTGTGTGATTTGTATGTTACTTATCCAGATATTTTGAAAATGTCTATGAAATTAGGGACTTCATTATTTCTTGCTTGCCAATGTGTTTACAATCGATATGTTTGTTTTATTACAAATACTATTTATTTATATCAAGAGTACAAAAGTCTCTAGCTGCGATCTGATATTTTCTTGTAAAATGAGCATTTTACTCTGGCTCCTGTGTGCTTGCAGTAGGTTCAGTACTTTAACTTTATTTTATTTTTATTGTCTTTACAGTAAAATAGCTGAACATAAACTAGGAGACTAAGAAAAATACTTGTTTTAGAAGAAAATATCAGAAATGTAACTATTCATATATTTATTTATTGATTGTAGAAATTTATTTCCACAGTCCAAAGACATGCGCTAATTGAATAAGCTAAATTGGCCGTAGTCTATGTGTGGGTGTAAATGCGAGAGTGTATGGGTGTTTCCCAGTGCTGGGTTGTGGCTGGAAGTGCCTACAGAAAGACACTGAATTTTTCTTATGTTTTTGTTTCTCCTGGTAATTCAGATACTTTTAGTCTACCTACTTTTAATCTACAGGTCATGGATGTTACACATCCAAGAGCTCTAACACCAAAATTCTTCAAAATATTGTTGATGAGAGACAAGTGTGATAGCACAATAGCATCAGGGGTTTTATTATGCCACAGTTGTCCACTTCCTGTCCTTTTGCTCGTGATAAAAGTATACTTTTTTATCATACTTTATAAATTGTAAGTTTTTGTTACATTGCTGCTCTGTGCACTCTAATAAAACACAACATGTTAAAGATCCTGTGAAGTGCTTTGAAATGTGCATTTTTTTATGCAATGTTTGATGCAATCTCAACTAAAACATGAAAAGAGGGCAGGGAGAATAGTGTCTCCTCCCCTTATTAAAAAACAGCCAATAGCGTTTTGTTTTTATCACAGCTCTACCAGTGAGAGTGGTTGAGCTCAAGCGAACCAAATGAAAAGCAAATGAGAAGCGTCTTGAAGGAGGCGGTGCATGTCAAATACTAGAGAGCATTTGATTGGTCAAAATTTGATGAGAAACTGAAAAAAACAACAACTATTGATCGATTTAGGCTTATTTATCTGGATTTTTAGATTCTTCTAAACATTTGGGATAATATAAGCACATAAGTCAACAAATAATCTTACATATCGTTAATGTACTGTTGTGTGTTATAAAATGGACAAGGTTAAAGCAACATGTAAAAGAAAAAAAAAAACAACAAAAAAGATACATGTGTAAGTAAAACATGAAGATCAGAAGAAGGGTCACAGTGAGCAGGCTGACAAAAGTGCGTTGTTGTGGTCAGAGTCACCTCACGTCCAGGCCTGATTTTGCCAAAGGCAATTATTCATTAGGTGTTCAGTGTGAAAGCACAGTTTGATGCAGATTTGCTTTGCTTTATCGCATCACGCTCAGTGTGAAGTGGCCTTTAGGGGCTGACCTTCATAAATTTTCATTTGAAAGAGATTCATCATAAAAGATAAATGTTAGATTGGGTTGGATGTTCTGTGTTTCGGTTTCAACCACACTTCAAGCACTCATGCTACCTCTGACATGAATGAGAAATAGATTGCAGCAGTTTCTTTCTTCCAACAGTCACGTCCAGGGTAGACACAGTTTTAGTATCACAAGGAAGGCAACACAAAGATGTTTTTTCACAACTTGGCACTTCATGACATCAGAGTAATCCTCAGAGTCACCTCTGTCAGGTTGACGTGTGAACTGATGGGCAGGGATGCAGGAGCAGGCACTGATGTTTTTTGCAGAGGTGGTTTTTCGTTGCTCTATTACATAATTCAGAGACAGAATATTCATACATTCATTTTCTTTTCGGCTTAGTCCCTTTATTAATCTGGGGTCGACACAGCGGAATGAACCGCCAACTTATCCAGCACATGTTCTACACAGCAGATGACAGAATATGAAATAAATAATTATGTCAGATTGTTTTTACAAAAGTTGTTTACTATAATAAAACGTACAGCATGTTCTGACCTCAGAAGACTACGTCGAATAGTTCGGACTGCTGAGCGAATCATTGGTACAACCCTCCCTACTCTCCAAGAACTGTACCCATCCAGAGCGAGTAGAAGGGCTGCCAGAATCATTCTGGACCCCTCACATCCAGCACACTGCCTCTTTGAACTGTTACCTTCTGGTCGACGCTACAGAGCCCTGCGCACCAGAACAGCCCGACACAGAAACAGTTTCTTCCCACAGGCAATCCATCTCATGAACACTTGATGATAACAATCGTGGAACCAACACCACTACTGCTGTACACTCTTACACACACATACACTTATTTAACAACACACTTTACATGCCATTTGCACATAACAAATACACTTGTTACACACACATACACTTATTTAACAACACACTTTACATGCCAATTTGCACATAACAGCTGCACATATAACGTTGTATATAGTAATACACCTGTACATACACTTGTCCATTTGTATATTTGCATTTAACACTTACTTCTATTTTTTTTATATATTTATTATCTGTTTTTTGTCCTGTCTCTGTAATTCTGTTGCACTGTAGAAGCTCTGTCACGAAAACAAATTCCTCGTATGTGTGAACATACCTGGCAATAAAGCCCTTTCTGATTCTGATTCTGATTCTGATGTTCTCCCCATGGTTGCGTGGGTTTCCTCCGGGTGCTCCGGTTTCCCCCACAGTCCAAAGATATGCGGTACAGGTGAATTGGGTAAACTAAATTGTCCGTAGTGTATGTGTGTGAATGAGAATGTATGGATGTTTCCCAGAGATGGGTTGCGGCTGGAAGGGCATCCACTGCGTAAAACAAATGCTGGATAAGTTGGTGGTTCATTCTGCTGTGGCGACCCCAGATTAATAAAGGGACTAAGCCGAAAAGAAAATGAATGAATGAATGAAAACTTACAGTAGGTTTTAGTGGCACAGCAAGTCAGTCCCAGGCCCATAAGAAGAAAAATATATACAGACCCCTAAACACCACCCTCCATCAAAAAAATCCTTACCTAACATAAAAAACACACTCTAGCCAACAACTTTTTGACAACCAGAATGAAACTTATCAAAAGTAGCCAATGTAAATATTAAAAAACTGCTGCATGCAAACACAAACAGTATGGGCACACACTCATTTTAGTTGCATTCTTCGGGCCTTTCTTTCAGCAAATTCATGTCCCTGATGTTTAATTCACAGCTTCATGCATTCTCGATGGAAAAAATAGCCAGTCCTGATAGTCTGTTCTAGAGCATGGTGCTGTCTCACCTTCGACATCAGTGTCTTTCGCACTATGTCAGCACAAAACAATAATAATAATTCCATTCTCTCTTTCCTCTTTATGGCCCCAATCTTTTGTTTCTATTTGTCCATTGTGTAATGCTGTTTGCTAGCTACTAATCTCCCATCACACAATGTTTTCTTTCTGACGGAGAAATTAGAAATTAAGGAGAAACAACAAGTCATCGCTCATGACATGCATACAAAAATATATTTATTGTGGCCACAAATTAAAAATTAATTTCCTCGTTCCACTGGGTGGGCCCGCAATCAACCCTGGTGCATACATGCCTATAGACCATTTCAATGTTGTTGTGTCATTGGCCCATTAATATTTCCTGCTTGTTATCAAACTATTCCATAACTGTAACAATAGGCAATTCAACCATAACTTGATGTTAAAACAGCTATCATAACATTATTTATTAATATGTGGGTCTTTTTGGATTCTGGGAAGCTATAGAAATTAGGAATGTAACAGAAAATACATTGGTACTGTTGTTTTTTACATTCCTCAAAATGGTCTATATGCTTTGGCATTGGTATGCTTACCAATAGTCCCTCTCACATGTCAAAGGATCAAGGAAAATTTGATTGAATTCATGACTTCTTTAAAGACTGGCATATCCCAGATTTTGGGCTCTTCACTTGATCTGTCATATTGATTTTGAATATGACAGATTAGGTTTGAGTTTCCACGCTCTTAAAAAAACTCCCATCCCTATCAGAAAGTTGTTTACTCTGAAACATCTCAGAGAATAAATTAATCATGTAAGGTCAAGTATGTCCTTTGGCTGTTTGTCTAACGTGACTAATTCCATCTGTTTCTTTTTTTTTCTCCCCTTAAGTTTGTTTTTGCGAAGCGAATCACATTAATATGCAGTTCTTTCATTTAGATCCACGATAATGACCTCGTTTTCAAAAGCGAAGCGGTGCTGCACCTGGTAATTAAGTGGTAAAATTGATTGCTAGTCAAAAGGTTGTCTCGGAGGATATCAAGCACTAGATCTAAACTCAATAATATCACCCACACCATGGACGGGAGGAAATTTGGGATGAGCAATTTGAGATAATCCCAAACATTCCCCCCGCTCTTCCAAACAGATCATGACCCATTAGAAAACAACAAACGAAACAGTCTGCTGCTGAAATTTAAAGCTAATGTTTTGAACTTTTTTCATCTTCATAGTGCCGTCTTTCTGGGGACTAGTTAACACTGCCTGGAATCTGTGTGCGATTGGGAAGAGACAGTCGCCTGTCAACATCGAAACCAGTCGCATGATTTTTGATCCCTTCCTCAACCCGCTACGACTCAATGCAGGGCAACGCAAGGTAAGTGCTAAAGCAGATGAAGCTCTTAAAACACACACAAACTCTGACTGACATTTACAGCATAACGCTGTTTACAATATCACAAAAGAGCGATTTTTAACATTATTCAAACCAGCTGAAGATGGACAGACACATATTATTCACTTCAGAACACTGTCCCATAATTCACCGTGGATTTTGACAAGACTGGGTCACACGGCGTAACCCCAGCTTAGCAGTCCATTTGTCAAATCTAATCACATTCTGTATTTACTTCTGCCGCCGTTGTTTAGACAGCTAGTTGTTTGTTTAGTCACTCAGCCTTAATTCACTGGATGACTTTTTATACACCTCAATTGGCCAATGAAGCAGATCCTCAATTATTTCTGCCAAGCAAAACACTGAAGCTTTCCAAATTAAGCCTTTGAAGATGGCTAATGCTTCACGACTGTTAGTTTGTTACAACGCTGCTGTAATGAGATCGCTAATTCTCTCCGGCGTGTAAAATGGCTTGCCATTTGCTTTCAATGAAGTGCACCTGCAGTCGGTCAGCAGATTAGTGTGACTAAACTCGATTACCCGGCGTTTGATTATTGATGGTTGTATACATGAACTATCACTCTGACCTCTAAAGGGATTCGAGAGGATGTTGTCATACAGATCTTGGGCGCAGGGTGGGATTTATTCCACAGAGCAGTAGGGAGAGGAAGGAGTTAATTCCTCATTTAACATCCTGTTTTATGATTAATGCTGCTGTGCATCTGCTGGGGGAGATTAGGCGAGCTCACCATCTGTGCTGACAGCGGCTGTCACTGAAGAATTCTCCAGTGAAGCTCCGAGAGGTTATGGTTATGGATGATATACCGTAGTTCATCCACACTCAATAATACATTAGTATCCTAGACTTAGTCAGGAGCCCCAAAATAAAGTGCACTGGTGTTTTCCTCTGGAGGTTCTTCTGCTCTTATTTCAAGAGACCCAATTACATTTATGTATGCATTGCTCCTTTGAGCTTGTTATGACTGCGCTCGCTATGTGGGAGTTTAGAGTTATTCCTAGAGAAAAGTCCATGGGAATCCCTAAATGTACTTGGTAAATTCGAGTCAGGCGTTTGTTATCAGAGGCCTGTTAAATAATGGAATTTATGCATGAGAACTGTAGGCTGTAATGGAAAAGTCTTTGGTTTTTTTTAGATGGACAGATTAAATATGTTAACTGCAAGGCACTGCTTCTTTAGTTAGTGAATCCACATGAGATTTATTTAGTTCATTTTCATATCTCTTCAGATCAGGTAATTGTAAGATATAGATTAAAATATGAGTGAAGTTCTGAGATAAAGTTGTTGCTAAGATAAAGTCACAACTGTGAGGGCTGCTGTTAACTAACTTGTGAAAAAGTTTTGTAAATAGAAGCTGAAATAAAATATGAATATTAGATACACTTTAATGAAATGTATATGAGCAATTCCATGCAAATGTCAACCTTGCCATGAAAACAGTAAGTTGTTATCATAAATAGCGAAACCCTTCTATTTTTTTGTGTATCCTTGTATTTTACAGTGATGTACAAATACTCAAAAATGTCTCAGTCAATGTTTTCAAACAATTATATTTGATTTACCAAAATCTCACAAGTGGAAATTTCACATCTGTCACATCCATAACAGAAAAGTGTCACATCCATAACGAAGCTTTTTCTTCATAAATGCAAAAATGTAAATGAAAATAAAACTAACCATGTTTGTTCTATAGAGAGCCGACACTTATCCTTGTGATTATCATTATTTCTTTTGGATTGTGCAGTTTAATCTACAGAATTTCTACAAAGATTGTTGTATACTGTAAACTCGCAGACGTTTTTCGTCACATCCATAATGCATGTTTATGTTCCTCATTTGAAGTATAAAAATTGTTTTCAGTTTAATATTTTTCTGATCCCATAATTCTGTGTATATTTGGTTTGGAAAATGTTAACAGATGTTTCAATATAATGTTAACATATACCTTATTTGTGCATTTATGTTTTGAATTTTTACTGCAAATGTCACATCAATAACGCTGGAATTGCTTATATGTCTTATTTTGTAGGAGTTTATTTTTTAGCAATAGCTCAAAATAAACTGTAAGTCTCAATGTATTTTTTAAAAATGTTATTATGTCAAAAATCATTAGAATATTAAGTAAAAATATTTTGTAAAATGTCCTACTGTAAATCAAAACAAACTTTAGATTAATAACATACATTGCTAACCACTTATTTTTATTTTACTTTTTATTTATTTATTTATTTTTGACAGGGTTAAAAGCAATTTAATCAGCATTTAGATCATCATTCATTTTTTTTAACTCTCAGATTCCAGATTTTTAAATAGTTGGCTTTAAATAGTTGGATATCTTGGCAGGATATCCTTGTCCTATTCTAACAAAGTATATACCAATGAAAAACTTATTTCTTCAGCTTCCGGGTATTGTATAAATCTCTTTCTTTTTGTTTTAAGAAGGCACTTGGTCTGGTTTTGTGGTCCAAGGTTACATAAAAGTTCCATTTGCACAATTTGCATTGCATTTATAAAGTTAAATCACAAAATCTCACTTCATCACTCAACTAAACAGAAAATGCTAAGCTATATTACATATGGATAAAACTTAAATATGGAAAATATATAAGTAAATTTACTTTATTAAATGTATGATAGTATATATAAATAAAGACTGAAAATATGAGATAGTATAAAGTTGTAATTAGAGGAAATAAAGAACTGGGGGCTGACATAATTCATCAACAGAATTCCACCTACAGTATGTGTTTGCTGCCACAATGAGCCAAAAATCACTACTGATCCATGCAAAACTGCTTTAAAACATACTTTTTATGAGACATGGCAATATATTAAAACATGGTTGTTCAAAATTACAATGTTAAACATCAATGCACAAAGGGTGCACATACTGTATATAGTTTGTTTGTGCATTAGCTTGGCATTGACAGTGGTAACTGAAGTGTTTGGGTTTTTTTGTGTGTGTTTTTGAGTACATTGCTTATCGTCATCTTACTTGTGTCTTGTTGATGTTTGAAAAAGTACAAACTTTTTTCAGTTACTTCATTATTTTGGTTTACGCGGCTATTGGGTTGTTTTGAAGGTGCTTTGAGTCTTTTGTTGCTTTCCTCCATTAATAACACATCATTGCATGTCTAATGAACCACTCCTTTCTTTACTTTACATTTCCACATCATATAAACTTCACTAGTAAAAGGCACCCGCTTCGGATGTTCATCACTTGATTGAGCATTATCAGTGATTATCAGCTGATAAATATGGACCATTAGGGGTCTTCTGCACGTACTAGTAGACTTAGAAGGCTGTTATCATCAATCCACATGGTTAATCAGTTATACTAATAAAAAAGACTCCAGATCTAGATCTGTTTTTACATTACTGTGACAGTTGGGTTTAGGGTTGGGGTAGGGGTAGATGTTAATAACATACAATTAATCGTAAATTTAATAAATAATATAAATAATTCTTGTTAACTTCTGGCCACTGTTGTATGTGATCTACCTAATTAACCATGGGTAGGGATGATAACAGCCTTCTGAGCCAATAGGTGCTGGAGGCCCCTAGCTGGCACATATCTATCAGGTGATAACTACTGATAACGCCATTTTTTTGAGCGATAACATTGGAATCGGCTATAAAAGGTCTTCAGCACCTAGACTACTTCAAAGCTTCTCAGTTGAACTGAATTGAATTTGACAGGTTTAACAAAGTGTACAATATAACAAGTGTCCCAAACACCTTGAAGTAAACTCTGGAGGACAAAAACACAATAAAGCTCTTGGATTTTTTCCATTGCAATCCTCACTGTTAACACAAAGGATGACTACAAAGGACTGAAGAGCTAATATATAAACCAAAACATTAACTCCTGCTTAAAACAGCAGAAAATAAATCCACAATACAAACATATACTAGCAATAAAATTACCCTCGCCCATCATAAACGCTAACTAGCATCATCACAATGCAGTTTTAATCATTATAACTCCGCTGCAATCGCCTGTCGCTGATACTCTCCACCACCCACACTTCGCAATTTTACATCTTTAACATTTGGCTGCAGATACTTTCCCAATAACAGGCCAGGGCATGGAGAAGTAAGCACAGAATTATAACTGATCCTTCACAGCACCACTTTCTTTTGCCTCCATTCCTCTTATAGACTGACCGAAGATGAAAAATGAACTTTCATAAACAATATTCGCTCCCTAGTATGTCACTGTCTAGTATCAAAAAAGTACTGGGCTCCTTAACTGGATACAACAAACTATAAAAAACAATAATAGTTAAAATAATATTTAATAACAATAATAATAGTAACTGTATTAGCTCCGTCTGCACGTTGTCATCTTGGCTGAAACCTAATAAACAGACTGGTGAGGTCTGATGGTCTTTTTAGGTAAACTCAGGTGAACGGCCATTCTGTTCAATTCCTTGTTAGGGGCGATTTAATTGATTTAAGGGCACCGAATGGCTACATTTATGACATATCTTGAATGTCTGCACAGTGATTTGCTAAACTGCTATGCACCAACCCTCCACCCCCTTTTAATCACCTCAGAACTGAACTTCAGACATTCGAAAAGCATACATTGTGCACAATTTTTTCTATCATATAAATATTCATTTATAATTGGTTATAATTATAGTTAATGGTTAATGGTATAATTATGGTTATAGTGTTCCGATTGTTGAGGAAAAATATATCACATTTTCCTTTTTTTCCCTCAGAGTTTTGTCTGTGTTTTGTTGGACAGTCGTGATTAATGCAGTGAATATTGAATGCCATTCAAAGTACTATAGTTCAGCTCAAGTTGCCATTTTATTTTAAATTATTTCAAGGCTACAGTTCAAAGTGATCTTAATTACCTCTTACTAAGATGAAACTCCAGGCTAAAGTTATCGCTCATTCTCCTGCTCCTGAGGGATCAGCACTTCTTAAACTGTCTCTCTATCACAAATGAGCCAACTATTTTCCCTAATTTGAAGTCTCCCATTAGAATACATGCAGGAACGCTCTCACAGCTGTTTACAAAGATGTTCTGATCACTGGGGCGACTTAACAAGGTGCATTTGATCTCGATTAATAATCATTACTAGCAAACTTTCCACCAAGTAAAGATTACCCAAGGTACCAGGTGCTGTTTTCTATTTAAAGGCTCTTGTTTTTCAGCTCAAATGCATTGCTATATAATTCCTACCTCAGCAGTTGCACCTGTCATCCGGGTTCACCTGGAAAAACCTCAGTCCATCAGACTTAACCAGCCAGTTCATTGTATTCATGCCTGTTTGTCTAGGAATTCCCAGCAGCCACAATGTCTAACAGTGCATATAATGTCTTTTAGCCCAGCCGGGTGAAAACAGCTTCACCTTCTGAATGTTTTCATTGTAAACAAGGAATCTTTTACAATTTAGTGTAACTTCACTGATTTTTCACCCAACATTGTCTTGTTACAACGGGGGATAGTGTAAATAAACAGTGTTCATTTATTCCGTATTTTTCTGTTTTCTGGAGCGGGAAATTCCTGTTTATTTGTGAGCAAAAAGAAAGTTTGACAGCTTCCTGGCTTTCCACAGGCAGTTGGATTGGGTTTGTAGAGAAAAAAATTGTATGAATAAAGGAACTGGAGGAAAAGTGTATGTTCTTTACTGTTACTGAATGGAATGAATTGGATTTATTTTGTTTGTTCTCATATCTCATTACTTAGGAATAATAATTGAGGAATATGGCTTAAATTAGAAAATAGATTGATTAACCACGTAAAAAATAGATTAACCATGTGGATAGATGATAACAGCCATCTGAAGGGCCCTACTGGCCCATATCTATCAGCTGATAACCACTGATAACACCAATTCATTCAAAGCGTGTTACAACTGAAAGATAATGTGTTGTTATTAACTAAATATTGAAATTTAGCTGAAATAAAGTATAATTAAGAAGGAAATTTAAAATGTAAAATTTCTTTGAACATTTAGTTTAAAAATAAAAGAAGCTGAACCTAATAAAACTGAATAAAAAAATGAATGCAACATATGCTAATTCACAATATGAATCAATTATATCATAAGAATATAGATATTAGGAAATATAATAAACCAGAATTGTAAGCAAAAACATTTAACTTTTTTGAATGTCCAAGGCAGATTTGGCAGGAGGTTCTCCGTAATTCTGTTCTTCCAAATTAGCTGATAAAAATTCACATTTTTTCAGTTTCCCCCCTCTGAAAACACTGTTTGTAGTCATCCAATTTGAAATGGAAACTACTGATATGCAACAGACAGAGCTGGATCATAACCAATGCATCCTGGACGAACCCATATTCATTATGATCCAGCTCTGTTGGGCAGAACAACAAAAGGGGAGACTTCTTACAGCATTTTCTTTGCATAAAATGATCATGATCATGTTTAAAGTACAAGTACATCAATTCAATCCAGAGTAATGTAATGAAACTACTCTTACTAAGCTAAAGATGCCACAACGCAGGACAGTGCATCTTGAGAGTGATTTGGCTTGGTTGCGATCAACATCAGCCACAGGATGCTCTCTGGTAGCCTATGTTATTTGAAAATTCAAAAGCACCACCAAACACATTCAAAGATTCTACTTGCCCAGTCCATTACTGGAAATCACTTTTAAAGCACCACCACTTTTAAAGCACCACTCCTGAGGTGCAGGTGCTCAGCCATGGTCACGGTCAAGGCTGAGATGTCATGGTACTATCCTGGAAGCCGAAAAGACATCACTCTCTCTAACCATTTAGAATTGACATTTCAGCACTTTGTAGCAATACAAGTCATGCTATTGTGAGTAAAAGGTTTCTTAAGCTGCTTTAAAGGTCCTGTGAAGTGAGAAATCTCAACCGAAACATGACTAGAGGGTGGGGCACAGAGTAGCTCTTCTCCTTTTTAGAAAACAGACAGTAGTGTTTTGTTTTATTACAGCTCTGCCAGTGAGAGTGGTTGAGCTCAAGTGCATCTAATGAAAAGCAAATAAGAAATGTTTTGAAGGGGCGGGGCATGTAAGATACTAGAAACACCTGTATGGTTATGATATGATAAGAAACTGTATGGGTTGAAGTGAATAAATCTTTTAAATGCGAATTTTGTCACTGTTTTGTATTCCAAAAACGAAGAAAAAAATGATACTAGCGTCTAAAAAACTTTATTTTAATTTCACGGGACCTTTAAAGTATAAATATTAATTTGCTGACCATTCCCAGTTTGTCTCCATGTGTGGTTATAGGTCTGTGATTTCTTTTGTGTGTATTGGTGTCCCACAGGGCTCAGTTTTAGGTCCTTTTAGCACTTGGCCATTTTTTGCAATCACTTAACCTTCGGAGCCTTTTTTATGCTGATGACAGTCACATACGAAGCCTAGCAAAGACATTGAAATTATATTTCTAAAATTAATCTCTGGATAAATGATGATTTCCACTGCCTGAATAGTGGCCAAACTGAAGTCATGCTTATCGGCCCTCTTCATCAAATGTCTAAAGTTGGTTTACTTGGTCTGCATGTTGATAACTCTATCTTGGAGACTAAAAGTAAACGCACAATTCTTGGTGTTATCTTCGTCCGAGTTATCCTTGTCTTATATTTCATCAGTTTGTCCAAAGTTCTGCCTCTTTTTTTATCTGAGACATGTTGCTAGATAGTGTCCCATGCTTCATTTCACTGTTGCTAAGAAGATTAATTTGTTTTTGTTGTTTGTTTGTTTTTTTTAGATTGATTACTATACCGCTCTATTAGTATCCAAATCACTCTTGCTGTAATATGTACAACATTCAGCTGCTTGGATTCTAACTGGAACCATATTGTTTCACGGTATTATCTCTATTTTTAGGAGCCATCTTTGCATTGGCTCCCAGTCCGGTTCCGTGTTGATTTGAAATTATGAGGCTGACATACAAAGCATTACATGGTCTGGCTTCACATTATTTATCATCATTGTTAAGTGCATACACTCCAAATGGCACACTATGCTCTAGAAGGTGCAATTTGTTGGCTCATACAGTAACATTTATGAGTAACAGGACTTTTTTTGTCTATGCTACTGTGTAATTATTTTCCTAGCTTATGGAAAGCTCAGCTTAAGATAAATTTGTTCAAATTAGCATTAGACTATTGCTGTTAAAATAGCTTTATTTTTCCAATCTGTAAAATAAAGTTCATTACTATAATCCAGAAGGAGCAGACTTTGAGTGGCTTTGGAATACTAGTAGCCCAGTGGTGGATGATTCCTTACTTGTTTAGCAAACAGGAAGACTTTATTTCTGTGTTATTTCTGCTGTCTTTTTAGTATTTTAGAAATTGTTTTCCCAGATAACCAACACTTTAAAAGATGTTGAGTTCCACACAATTAATTTGAGTTGGGACACCATGAAGGTATTAAGTTAGCTGATTAGTTTTTACCAATTTAAGTGGATTGAACATAAAAGAATTAAGCTGTCCCCCAAAAAACTTAAGAATTGTGTTGTTTCAGCTCATTTTAATTCATTTAAAAACAGCAAATGTCATTTTTTGAGTGAGGTTTTTTTGAAAGCCCACTTTGCTAGTGTTGAGGTACGCTTTTAATATTGTTTTACCATAAATGGTCTGAAATGTGAATGCCAGAAGGCATCTAATCCCAAAATAATATGTTTGGGTGTGTTTTTCAGGTCAGTGGAACGATGTATAACACGGGCCGACATGTGTCACTGCGCCCAGACAAGTCACACCTGGTGAACATCTCTGGCGGGCCACTGAGCTACAGCTACAGGCTGGAGGAGATCCGGCTTCACTTTGGCAGTGAGGACAATCGGGGATCAGAGCACCTGCTCAATGGCCAGGCCTTCCCTGGAGAGGTGAGCCAACACACAGCTTGGAAATAATACATCACTTCTGCGGGATTCAATTAGAGCTGTCTTCCTTCAAACGCCTGGATGCGGCAACAAACCCTTGAAGTACTGGCACTGAAGTTAATGAACTAGGCAAGATTGTGATGTTAGTTCTTTTTATCACATTAGTTTTACACCATTAAAAAAAATCTACTGCCCTTAGTCTGCTTTTCTTCGACAGCATGAAATGTACAAAAAGACCTCATTTGAGCAGATCAGAGAAATATTGCAAAGCCAAATTTCTCTGAATTTTCTATTATTTTCTTTACTAATAAGATAGCTATCCAAGTCAGACAAAATGCATGAGGTGACCAGGTGTAAACAGGCCCTTAGTGGCACTGCACGATACACACACAACATATCATACTGTCCTACTAAGGGCCTGTTTACACCAGGTCACCTCAATGTATTTCTGACTTGGATAGCTCTGATCTGATGAGTAAAAAAAATCCATTTACATTTGGCTGCATAAATGCATTTCCACTAAATGGATACAATTCCAATCTTCCAATCCTGATCCATAGCATAACATTTAATATATGTAAATATATTATTTGGCATAAAACAATTGCATATAAATGCTGAAGGTGGCTTTGTACGTACTACACTGGTGTTCCAGTAAAACATCATCAAAAGCACACAAGGCTCCATAATTACTGTCACGCCAGGCTAAAAGAAACATCTCATTTTGTCGTACAGATACATGCATGACATCATTCAAAGCTATAAAGGCTTTACATTGATTTAAATATAACATACTCTTTCAAAAACAAAACACTGTGCCTTTGTAGATGAAAGAAATGCTGTTTTTCTAATTTTTTTTATCTACGTTCACAAAGATAGCCTAAGGTGTGTGTGCATCATCTCCACGGGCGTAAATCTCATTTAACACTGGGGGGGGACAATAAATATAAAATTTCCCTTGAGTCATTTTTTTGGGGGACACAAATAATACAGTCAAATTATACTCCTAAAGATATGTCCTCAGTTAAAAACTTTGGCTCTATCATTATTATTTCAGCATGGAGACTCATAATAACTCACTCGTTTACATTACACTTGTTAAATCGACAGATCATACTGTAAATAGGTGAGCCTGTGATGTTCATCTGCTGAACAGCCACAACACTAAAAACATTAAAGAAACTGCTCATCCAAATAAAAACCCTGTCATTATCCCTTCACCCTCTTACCTGACACTGTACATCTGACTGACCCTGCTCTGCCTCAATATTTCCCTTCTCTTTTGCCTGTGAATGATATTGTGACATTAGTATTTACATAATCACCCATTCTTAAAGCCAAATTGCCTTAATATGTGAACTTTTTGTATTTATTGGCGTTTAAGTGCACTGAAAAATGATCTTATGTCCACTTTCCTTTTCTCTGTCACTTTATCTAGTCACTGCAAGGCAAGATTAAACACAATGGTAATTCAAAGTGCTTTACATGAAGTACATAAAACTATAAAAATAATCACAACAATAAAAACAAGGAATTAAAAAAAGGTTAAAGTTGTTGTTTGGAATTAATTGGCATGTACGAACAGAATGGAAATTGATACAGAAATACAGTGGGGTAAGTTTGGACATGGAACAGTGCTCATTTAGCAAAGCACAGCTACAAAATATGCTAATTGTGGCCGTTTATGTTGTTAACATTATGCCAACTCGTCACAAATAAAACTTTGCATGGCAAATTTGGCGCGTTAGCTGCAGTGCACTTTGCAACAAGCTAACGCATTAACTAGATTGGGTAATATTTCAATTGCTAATATAGCAGACACAAGGAAAATACATCGGCAATCAGCATTTTTACCGCCAATAATTCATAATTGAGTCTGTATCAAGAACCTCAATGAGAATCGCTTTATTTAAAATGAATGAAGTACTCTCCTCACTGGCGAGCATCTAGAACTGAGCCGAGGAGTCAGGCCACACACACCTGACTTGTGTGTCTTCGCTGCACATAGTAGGAGATGAACCGGGAAAATAATTTTTAAAAAGCAATTTTAAATGCGAAATGCGTTTTTCTTTTCTACATATACACATATATTTTTCACAATACAGTTGAATTTATTTTTACTTTTTGTTTTTGGGAGGGGGGGACAACCCTCGGATGGGAGGGGACATATCCCCCCCGGGATTTACGCCCCTGATCATCTCTGTTGTCAGCGCAGCTATTTGATATTAACTTAACATCCAAATTTCATTATTTGTTGATTCAAAAACAGAACAAATCAAAAAATCTAACGAAGCAAAACTAACATCCTAAATTTGTCATCTGTGGTGTTGCATTGAATGTTGTGCTTTTATATCTGACATATGGCCCTTAAGAGACATTTTATCACGTTTATTATTTTTAAAAATGTATTTTTAACAAGGAGTTTTAAATGTAGTTGCATTTAGACTTGTCCAATTTGTAGTAGACTTGTATGTAGTAGACTTGCATTTAGACTTGTCCAG